>JBAMHV010000014.1:5545022-5566722 GCA_037177535.1 Pseudomugil gertrudae
TGATGAACTGTGTGTGAAGCCCTTTGAGACGACTTTGTTGTGATACTGGGCTATATAAATAAAATTGAATTGAATTGCGTACACCTTGAACTAGAGCAATGTTCCTATGATAGTTACCATCTAAGCATTTTATTAATGATTTTATAATACACAGTTAAAAATACTCCCATACAGCAGAAACATACCTCAGCAGGTCACCAGTGAGATACTCAGGAGATCCTCGTGTGCCCTGATTGGTAAAAGCTCTTCTGGGAGGTATGAGGAGACAGGTGGTCACAATGTTATGGCTCACCAGTGTGAACACTTTTATACTATACTCATGCATTGTAAGTGTTGTTACTGTAATGACCAACTTTTCTGGTGGAATACCCTTGTAGTGCGTTGGAGCAACTTACAGTACTTCATACTTTTATTTTAGGGTAAGAAAAAAAATAAACCAAACAAAATACTTTGAGATAAATATGAGTTTTTCTGGATAGTTTCTCTCTGCCCACCCCAACTTCAGAAACAATTTATAGAATCTAGCTTTAAAAACATACATACAATGAACAAAAATATGCATTCAAAAATTTAGTGGCATTTCCCTTTAATTCTACAGTGTTTAGAATACAGAAAAAATATGCCACAAATTGCAATGACAATTCTTTATTCTCTTAAAAGAAACTAGGCTCACAGTGTCTAACTAATACACCATAACATTAAACAACCCTTCATCTGTAAGATATGTGCTTCTTTTGTAAAATATGTCAGTACAAGATAATCTGGAACAACAGTTTTTGCTCATTTTCTAGCTGGATCTCTGAGAGGACAAATATATGGCCAAGCAGCTGGGCCACGAGGGCAGGTGCTGAAGTAAGAATGGATTATATGATTCCGTTCAAGCATCACATGTTCATAATGACCCAAATTTTTTTTTACCTCCGTAATTTTCATAGCAACTGCGTCCAATACAGTTTTGTAAAGTCTAGAAATCACTTTACTGGAAAATATTGCCTTGTCCACACAGTGGCTGATTAGCACATCAGCATTATCCACCTGCGTAGATGCACCTTCAGTCAACAATTGTCCATTTTGTAGCCCTTTAAACACCCAGGAGGTACAGGTAAACAAACTGAAGATCCCTGATCAGGTCTTGCTTTCGGTACACCAGCAAATAAAGGGATCTGGCTCATAAAATGATATGAAAAAGGAAATGACTTCCCACTATTAGTCACAGCTGGAAACTAATGCACAATACCCTGAATGCCTTACGCAGATTAAATAACTTTAGATCATTTGCAAGACCCATTTAAAGAATTTCTGAATTTTTACTGATAAGGATCTTTGTATCTTATATGCAAAAGGCCATGCTTTTAGAGAGTAAACAGCAACATTAAAATCTACTTTTATGCTCTTGTCTGTAATATTAACTTAGCAGCTAATATCAACATAGTCAGTAACAAGTGCAAGCAATATATATATATGTCAATATATAAATAAAAAAGACAGCAGGAATGATGACCAGGACATGTAGCAAAGGGATGTTTAATGATTTCTTTGGACAATGAGGTGCACATGTCCATTGTTGATGTTATACAAATAAGAGAATAAAAAAATCAATAACACAGTATGTTGTGTCAGCATTCCCAGTCCAACTTCACCTCTTATGATTCAAAATGGAGAATATGTCTGGAGTGTTATATATGAAATGAACAGTAGGGGGAGAACCAGCTCGAGGGAAAAATTGACTTGAACTTGTGAACCTACACTTGGTCATGATTATCTGCAATGCCTTTCTCCACTTTTGAACACCTCAAACGTCATCTTTCCATTTAAGAAAATGGAAATACACAAAGTGCTCCGACCTCATAATCAAAGTGCCTTGAGGTCAGAAACAAGGCAAAGCACATTTAGAGAGCTAATGCAACAACACAAAACGTTGCCGAGTAAACACAGCTAGATGCATTAACGAGAAGATTAAATAATAATTTTAAATAAAACTTCAAATGAGACTGAAATGATGATTACCGTCATCTTGGCACATGATAAAACTCCCTTGCAGCACCATTAATTATAATTATAGAAGTGAAGACATGTTTGTGTTGACCTCTGACTTGGATCAATGTCACAAAATGTGATATAAGAGAATTGGAGTTAAAATGTGTACCAGTTTTTGATTCTCAAAAAGAAAAACAAAAGTAAAAAAATAAAGACGTGAGAGTTCAAGCTGCTAGAAAGGAGAGCCAAAGAGACGGATGACTTTAGCAGTTACGTTTATATATGACTGGAAAACACCTTGAATCGTTTTCCTTGGAGAGAAATGCTGAAAAAGTCTGGAGGCATATGGAGTGTTTATGCAGAAGGTCTGAACATTTGGCCAATTCATCTGAGCTTATACAACAAATATTCCATCCATAGTGGTTTTTACTATTCAAAGTTCAACCTGAGATTTAACATTTCAACAGCACTTTTCATAGAATAAATAAATACCCATCCTTCACATTAGGAAAAAGAAAAATCTTATTATAAATGTTGATTAAAGCCCAAGTAAAGCAGAGATTTGTGTGAAAACCTGCTACACGTTAAAAATGTTACAAAAACCTTCGTATTCAATTCTGAACTTGGACTATCCATTTACTGTTCAGGATTTCTAGAGATGGTCTTAATTCTTGGGTTTATGATGAAATGGATTCCTGTTTCAAGGTAAGAAAATATGCATTAGGCTTTATTATCAGACTAGCAAAGCATGCTGCCCAAGTGTGCATCTGGTAACTGGGTTAACTATTCTGCCCTCATCACTTGAACCACATTTAAATTGCAGAGAAATAATGAGAAGAGTATTGACTGATTTTGGAAAGGGTAAATCTGAATAACACCACCACAGATCTGGTAACACATTTGCTCAGAGCATTATTTACGCTTGATAGACTGAAGAGGCAATGTGAATATTTCAGACTGTGGCAGTTACAGAAGTGTATGATCACATATATTAGTGACACGCTAGATCAATTTTGTGAATCGTGGAGTTTCAGGAAGTGGGCTGATAGGGAATCGATCCGGTGCAATCACAGTGATAAAAGTTGAGCTTATTGCCAAAGTGCAGCTAATTTCTAATCAGTTGGTTTAATTTTTTTTCCAGCAAAAACTGTGAGCTTGTTTACTGACGTACTGCTGGATTCAGTATTTCTGTCCATCTCACACACTGCTGATCCCTCAGCAGTACACATCAGCTGTGTGAATGAAAACCATTTAATATCTGCAGGATGCCAATACAAATTTATTTCTAAACATAGTGGTTCAGTTAAAACATGTTTGCATCACAATGTGACCAGTTTCATTTGAGCTCATCTGAGATCTGTCTGTCAGGGTCCATAGTGGAAACGCTCCCAGACTTTTAGAGCAGAAAACGGCAATAGGTTTCTTCAGTTTACTGAAACCTAATTTAAAACTAAAGAACTGGTACCTACAAAAAAAAAAGCTTGCTCTAATGTGTTTGTATTATTGCTATGCTATCTCAATTCCTTTCTAGTAGCAAGTAGGCCCCCACCCAATCACACAGTCTGGTTGAACGAGAATGCCATATTAAGTGATGAATGTCTTGGTCCCCTGCATCACATCAGGATGCAGTGAAAGTCAGAATGATTACAAAAACAAAAAGGAGGGCAAACTTGATCCAAGGTGAGTGGAAAGTGCAATGATCAAGTCAACATGAATTGTAAATGGATACAATTCATACATTCCACTGTAGCTCACTGGCTAAGCAGTCATTCCTCAAATCTCTTACCAAAAACAAACCAATGTAAGACTTAAACATGAGTATTCACAGACAGGCTGTGTAGTGGGTGATTGTAAAAGGGAGCAGAAGAGAAAAAAGGGTGAATGATTGCATCAAGTGCTAATATATCATGGAAGTAAATGTACTCAATCTATAAAAAACTACCTTGGTGCTGAACACTGACCTCTTTCTAACAGTTAATCTGGTATACAACATTTACAAAATTAACATCATTATAGTGTGATATTTATAATATATGCTACTGCCTTCCTCTGGTTCTCCAAACTTTAAACATCTGAGTACATCAACGCCATTTTAATATTTCTTACACATTAAAGCGCTCACACCACACGCAATGAGTGGCAGCCCAATACAAAGAGAGAACAGGAAGACTCTGTGGACAGTGAGTACACCTGCCTTTGTGTCCTGAGTGTGTGTGGATGGTAGCTCAGCCAGTAACCTGCACAGCCACAATTTGCAGGTAAAGTTGCTGTGAAGAGATTTTTTTTCTTAAAGGAGAGTAAACTTCTGGGATACCAAGATTCTTCAGCTCACAAGGTACATAAAGTCCTTATCCACTATGTCCTTTTCCATGACACTTGCACAAATAAGACAGTTTTGAAATACTTTAGGAGATAATAATTATTATAATAACAATAGTATTAAACATCTGTAAAGGTTATTTCTGTCCCATGGCAGCAGGTGGACAATCTGCGTTTCTCTGGATTATTATGGTGCTCTGTGATCCCAATGTGTCTCCCGTTGGCCGTGCTGCTAGCGGAATCAACCTCTGTGCATCCGTTGCATGTTTATTCTTTTGTGTGTGTGTGTGTGTTTTATCTCAAACCTGTGTTCGTGTCAATTATTATCTGATGCTAGTCATTGTTTTTATGATAACTGGAACTGGCTTGCTCTCAGAGGCGGGTCTGAGCCTCTGGGACGTAGATTTCAATGCTGTCAGCACTTTCTGTGGCCGAGTTCTGTCGTACTGATGCTGCCCGCTTTGCTGCCATCAACCGTTTTCTGGCTTCCTGTCGCTGCTTGTCCACAGCAGAGTCCACGCTCTTGTCCTTTCCTGTTGACAGCCGAGGTTTAGACTGCCTCTTTGGCACAGACGATGGAGGCAGCTTATTTTCATCCTGACAAAGAGGAAGAGAAGTAAGCTAAGGTTCGGGACCAGTGGACACCTCTAGTGGTAAAGATTGTGTCATTTACACACTATCAATATATGTTCAAACTTCTGGGCACAACTTCAGGGCAACGGGACTATTTTTGCTTGAAAAACATGCAACGTGCTGGTTTGACTTTAAGTGGAAAGATTAATTTTCTTAAAAGTGTCAAAATGTCAAAAACATTACCTTCTTTTCCAGCTTCTCGGGAAGTTGCCAGTTGTTGGCTTTTAGCTGGTAGAGCTCATCAAACTTCATGCTGATGTCCTCTATTGAAAGTTGTAGCAGATCCCAGAACCCTGCAAGGTCTTGTGCAGTTGGTCGTGGGTTGGCATTTACGTTCTATTGGGAGGAACATTTGACAAAAGGCTTTAAACAAATCTAATAATTGTGTCTGTAAGTAATAAAAGAGGGCACAGTGAAAATAGAGCTGAGGATGTCATTTATTATTGATACAATTCTCTAAATTCAACTTTAAGAAAAGAGATGTGTTTGCTAAAAATGACTTTGGTGTTATAAAATAAAAGCATTTAGATAAGTTACAATTTAAATAAAAAATATTAATAAATTAAATTAAACCACTCACCAAGTTCTCATTACAGAGCCCTCTGAACTGCTCAAACTTCTGTGAAATGAGGAGCTGAGCACTGCCTACAGCACTGCGAATCGTTCCCAATACTACACCGGTGGAGAAGAATATCATGAATCATGCATGAATGCAATTATATGGATACTTCAAAATATGGAAGAGGATGCAATTTATTTCTGTTGTTCATTGATGAAATATTGATCCCAACATTGACCAATTATCCTGCGACATTAAACAACTTCCTTGAAAGTGATTCACCAAATCACTAGTCATTTATTTTCTGACTGACATATGCATGCAAATGGAAATGCATAATTCAGGACCTTAAGAGTACCACAAGTTAGCTTGCATTTAATTCTCGTTTAAGACACTGTAGAGATTGATCTGGCTAAGAACACAAGTCACATTCCTGGAAATAAAAAAGTAAAAATGACTCCATTATCAATAAAAACAGATTACTCTCGCTCTAATGATCTGTGGAACTGTGAGTCAATAGCAGTAATGGGTGTGTTATGCTGCGTCTCGCTGTCCATACAAAACAGAGCTGACCTAGTCCCCCGTTTGTGAACTTCACTAACAGGCACATCAATTCAACTCTGCAAGGCACTGCCTCAACAAGAGTTTAATCAAATGTGCTATTGCCTTAAAAGATGTTGTACATCAGAAAATTTAACTAAATGACAAAAATAACTGATAAAACCTTTCTATGGAAGGCTGATGCCTGATTTGCATGTTGCTCAGGAAATAAGATGGGTTACAATGGTACAGCCAGGCAAATGCATAAAGGTTAGATACATTTCAGGCTTTAACTGGGTCTTTTCTAGACACAGGAAATATGTGTCTAGAAAATGCAACTAACTGATGCAACTAAATGAGCCTAACATTTGTGTCAGTAAATGTAACTGCATTCCTTACCCTCCTCTGACAGCTTGTTGTCTTTGGTCTCCTGCTCCATCTGTTGACACCAGCCCTCCATGCGGCCCGTTTCTGCCTGTAGCAGTTTCAGAAACCAGTTGCCATCTCTGAGGCATGCTGGTGCATTGGGCTGAACAGAATCTCCCTGCTGCGCACTGCCGTTTCCAGATTCAAGGCTGGGATCCGGTGGTGGCAGGGAGGAAGGGTCTAAAGCTGGGTCCAGAGTCTCTGTTGATATCCTGGATGAAGCCGAGGTGTGTTTAAGGGGCTTTTTTTCCATGGGTTTATCCTGTCCATTGGTTGCAGGGACATTCACTGTCTGAAAGTTGGTGCATTTGGTTGTGTTGTTTTCTGTGGGTGCGGCATCCTGCGGCTGGGGCTCTGTCTCTGTATTTTGTCTGGAGGCCATGCTGCTGTCCCGGCTGAGACTGCAGAGACATGCATCCACATCAGCTTCTAGCAGACTTAAACAACATCATTAATTTATGGGTTAAACATGTATATTTTAAACAAAGGATTACCGAGTTTAAATAAAAGTACAACTGAATGTACATTTAAATCTAATGCAAAGCTGCATTAAGAATCAGAAAACACACTACTTCAAGGATGTATCATTTAGCAAATTAGCAACAAATTGGGTAGAAAAAAAAACATTTAATTAACTCTTGGCTTCTGGGATAACGAGCAGCAGAAAAAAAGCATGCTGTCAAACAAATGTGATTAAAAGTAAATGACAGCAATGTGCACAAGTTTACATGGCCAGCTTCTCATTATGTTCAGCTCACTACAGTCCAAACAAGGGTAGAAGAACATCAATCAGAACATTGTTATGCTGCTAGACTGACTCTTGAATGGACTTAGTCGCTCGCTAAAGTGCTGCTTGCTAAGCATGACGTGCAGTAACTTTAGAGTACATGGCTTTAAAAGGTAAAAGCATCAAGCATCAAGAAGCAAAAGCACTTTCAAATACACAAGACCTAGCAAGACAGTCAAAAAAATCAATAACAACATCATCAATTACACATTTATACCTGGAAGAAGCCCAGTGCAAACACATTCTAATATGCCAAAAGCTGAACAGTTCTCACTCGAGTTGTTGGGGTCATTCAGTGTGCTGTGCATGGATTTGATCCTTTATCCTGTTGTCTGGCATTGAAACAAACCTGCTTAAAGCCGCTTTCTTGTCTGACCTTGATGTTCTCTTAATACAAATCTACTAAATAAAAACATGCAACAGGCAGTGGCATGACAGCGTACTTACGGCCTGCCGTTTTCAACTTGAACTCCAACCGACTGAAACTTTAGAGGCGTAAATAGGAGTAATGGTTCTTCTCTTGGGGCTGGAAGAAGACAATCCACCTAAAATGTCATCAAGAAGACAAAAATCAACCAGCTGCTTTACTGTAAAGGTTAATTTACTCTTCATGCTGTAGGTTAATAGGTCAACACAAAAGACAAAACTTGCCTGAACTCCAATAGAGGACAGTTTCCTCTTGGGTACAGTTGGGGGCTGCTCTAGGGTGATACCAGTGCTCACGGGGTCATTTTGAGACTGAGTGGATGTGGAAGTGGTGGTGGTGGCAGAGGAAGTGGTGATTGAAGGGAGGTCACGAGGGGCTGGAACAGGAGGCCCAGAGCCTGCAGCAGGTGAAGGGGTTGCAATAAGGGCAGGAGGTGGAGGCTGGGTCCCCTTAGCCAGGCTGCCTGTGCGTATGCTACAGAGACTGTCTGAGGAATTGCTGTGGCCTGACTGGCTGTTGACCTCACTCCCACGGTCCTGCTGGTCAAGGTAGACGTCTTGGGCCGACTCGGTGCTGCTCTGCAACGTTACTGAGATGAGGGGCTTAGAGGTGGTCCGAGGTGGGACTGGAGGAGGAGCCTTTCTACTGCCGACTGCAGACCGAGGGAGAGAGAAAAAAAAAGGTTACAAAACAAAACTTAGAATGAGTGCCTGCACTTAAGACAGCTAGAATGAGACTGCATTGACTTGTATTGCACAGCGGGTGTATATGAAATGCCAATATCTAAAACTATTAGCGCTGCTTATCTGAAATACAAACATGCACTTTGCCCTTACTGCTGCATCTATTAAGCTGAACTGAAAGCTACAGCTGTGCTTTCTGTGATGAGTTTCTGCTGGTGGTTCTGTTCCATTGACGTCAGTCTGTCTCTGGGGATCATCTTTTATATCCAACACTTTTAGAGGCCTTTCGCTCTAGGGGTTGTCTTCTATCAAGCCTTTCTGACCTGACCATGGAACTATGGCGCTATGCACCTTGTGGGTTTTGTGTTTAGTGATGCACATTTTTTGTAGACTAAATAGATAAAAGTGTAACATGTAAAGCAGGAAAACAAACACAAAAAAGATCTGACAATCTGCTGAGTTATTAATTTCTATTTCATATCATTAAAACTAGTTACCTGCAAATCCAAATACATTTCTACCTTTTCCTGGTTTTTTTAATTTATTGCTTACTCTCCCTTATTTTGCCATGTTAATAAAAACTAGCCAATGTTTTCCCCCTGTGAATACTAAACCTAGACATTTCATTAACCACATAATTTTTAGCCAGATAAAACTACCATGAGAAACTTTTGATCCCTGGTTGCACTTTTTGAAAAGGGGGAAAAAAAAAAAAACTACATTTATACGTTTACAGAAAAGTATCCTCAGCTGCTTAAAATATTTTCCCCACTCCCCAGATTCTAATTAAAGCTCTTTAAGATGTTATACTGACTAATAATAGCTCTCCATTCATGTATTTTCCTGCCCAGTTGCAAACAATATGGAGAAAATTTTGTGTTTATTCACTTTGGTAGTGGTTACATTTTAAGTACCAACCCAGGACCCTGTAATTCTGAGGGCACCGCACTTCCATCATCAGCCAGTGACGCAAAACACCAGTAAAGCCCTTATTAAATTCCACCAACACACACAAACATGACAGAGGAATCCAGTCTGTACAGTCCAAGTGTCGTTTACACAGCCAGTCCAGCACAATCCCTTCAAACACATGAGATTCCAGGGATAAGAGAGAACTTTTACTCCAAAAGAATGAGGCACTTCTTGTAGTACTGCATAACATTCCCGAAGTTAATTTATAAGTCCCACTAAACCCTGAGTTGTAGCCTATGCTTGTGTTCAATTTATTGTGTATACAAGGCTGCACTGTGTCCCTTTGACACACAGACATATTGTTGGACGTATATCAAATATTTGTGATGTTTTGTAGTGCATAAGGAAGACGCTTGCAATTCATACTCTGCACTAGCACAGTACGATTTTTTAAAGAAACATCAGCATATGCTGTTAAAAAGAGATATTAATTCAAAAGGAAATTGGCAGACAAATTATTTCCCACCTAATGTAATACATACATTAAGCGATCACTTTCCAATTTGACAATGTCTATCAAGTAAATGGAAGAAGGTTACTTACAAATTTCATCACAAAGATAAGTCTGAGGACAGAAAAAATATGGACGCCTTTGTCAAAGCATAGCTCACAATTAAATTAGGAGTATTATCGTATAATTCCTTTTTAAAAAGGGTCCAAGCGATTTCTCTTCCTTCGAAAACCAGAGCCGTCAACACCCCTGTGATCATCTAATAGCTGAATTGCATCACTTATGAAAGCTATGCAATCTCTGAGTGCTAATATGCTTCAGCTCCATCAACAGATCTGTCTGAGGGCTATCAGATGACTGCTAATGGGTCCTCCTCACCAGACTAATACCTAAATGCACATGATTGCCTACTTTCAGTGTAATGTACGGTTGCTGCTGCTAACAGTATCCATCTTTATTAAAAAGTTAACAAAAACTGAACTACATTCTCCTCTATTTTTGGGTCACACAGTTGCTGCTCTGATTAGAGACTTAAGTCTTCTTGATTACCACTGGAATACCAAGTACAACATGCACAAAACCAAAGCATACAACAACAGTCAATTGCAGTTAAGACCTTGTTAAAATAAAATAAAAGGTCTGTGCATGAGCACGTATGATAAAATAAGTCTCAGGAACGTCAGGCGTAAGTAGTCATCAACAGTAAAAGAGTCAAATACATTTACACTGCAGGTCTCAGTGCTCGATTTCCTTTTTTTACTTTGATCCTCCAGGCTCCAGTCTGAACAATATACGGCCCTGACGTAACTCAGAGCTGAGAAAATCTTATAAACATAATTCATTTTTTACATTAAATCTTACAGTGCCCCGCCTCGTCTCAAACAGAGTTGTGAAGTCTGTCTCACTGCAATGATGTAAACAATGAATGAAAATGATTAGATGTGATCAGATTTAGGACGACATCTTAAAATTGGGCTGGATTAGGGGGAAAAAACTGATTGACGCTATTCAGACTGTAACAAAAAAGGATTTGATATGGGTGTCATAGGGGAAAACAAGATTTCAGTGTGTGAACTAAATCACGAACATCTGAAAGATTAACTTCTAACTTAGTCATCAAGCGGCTACACCATCCCTATCCAAAATTAAACTTGTTAAATTTAAGAAGAAATTCAAAGTCAATGTTTTTCCCTTTCATGCTGTCACAGTGGCATGCCTGTCCTCTGGGAAGAAGTATACTTGGCGGGCAAACTGTAGTCTTGCCAAGACCTACCATACACAATGCCAAAAGCTTTAATCAGTTCTTTTTAGAAATTGTACTCATTAAAAAAAAAACATGTTCAAACACGCTACTTTTGGTAAATATGGCTTAAGACATAATAACATGTCACAACAAGGAGAGTAATAAGAGGAGACAATAGTATGCTTATAGCCATATGGTGCTACTGATTTGATAAATTACCAACATAAAACACACCAAAACAGTTGATAAAATCCAAATATATTTTTATACAAACCAAAATGTTTATAAAAACAACTACATCCTACACAAACATTTAACCTGTTTACAGTAGCAACTGTTACTAGTTAATAAACATACCAAAACAGACCGATTTGCCATAAGAGTAGACTTCAAAACTAAACTCCGATATTGTGCTACTACCTTAACCCTGCGGGAGATTTTGCTTATGAATTCTTTTGAGCTCCATAGTCGGATTTCTTTAGGACCTCCTGCGGTTTTCTTGTCTGACCCGCTGGATTGAGGCAAATGTCTGGGTTAAAGTCTAATCAGCTAATGTGAAGACATGTGGCAAGAGTCTACAGGTTTAAATGACCAAGGATATTTTTTAAAGGAAAAACGCTGTAATCATTACTTTTTATTAGCATAATGTCAAGTTAATTACACTAAGCAATAGACTGATATCTACCTTTTAAATTTAAAAACAATTTTCGAGTATTAAATTAATGCATCTGTCTGTGAATAGAAGTACTCAAAAATGTGAGTTGTGCAGGAAATGGTGTGACCTTTCATGTACGATGCTCATCATTAAGAAGTCTGTCTGCTGCTGACCCAACTGTGACACAACAGTTGGGTTGGTCATTCAGTGAAGAGATTACCTCATCAATGAGTGTGAGGAAGAGGGTGTAATACTGCGAAGGATGACTCACAGTCTATCCATGGCAATACAGACACTCCACATCTTGAGTAATTTAGTTCTGGATACAATGAACACATCTCGTCATTACAACAGCGCTTTAAAGCCAGCAATGTTGATGACACCCAGCAGATTGTTTTAGGATCTTCTAACCTCACAATGCCTTGGATCATTTTACAGGCAGTGTCAGTGAACAAAATAACAGGATGTTGTTAATGTCAAAATGAGTATATGGTTCTAATGTACATCCTTCTTGTCGTGGTTCCAATAAAAGCCATGTGAAGTGTCCAGACAGCCAAGCACTGCACAGTGCAGTGAGCTAATGAATTATTGATTGTGTCCTCAGGTCTTAACACATGGTAGCTACTGAATAAAACGGTTCACGTAACTGTGGACTTATAAATAGGCACAAAAGTACTCCCAACTGAGGTAAAAAATGTAAATAAAATTACAGATTAAGTGCATCCACTCACACCATATGACATCCCATGCAGAAGTATTCATATGTAATTGGCACCAAGTGTTCACTGAATTGTTTTTTTTTTTTAAATAACTTCTTAATGTGCTTTGACCAGGTAAAAGGAAAGCATGAACATAAAAATAAAAACCACCTAGAAGTACAAATACAATCAGACTTTGCACTGTGATGAACTGATAAAATGTTAAACATGTTTCATATCTTCATTTTACTCTCTCGAAGAACATCCCTGTCACATGATAAGGTCAAGATAAGAAAGAACTTCTAACCAAAAAGTACAAGTTAAACTGTCTTTATCAAACATGTCAAGTTTAGCTATAAGATATCCATTGAGATAACTAATCAATGGGATTAATTTAAGCATGTCCCACAGAAATTGAGACTATTCTCCAATAGATTAAGCGATTCATGTCCGAAAACAAAATCAAATTATTTTAAACACCTACATTTAGCAAGAGTAGCTATTTTCTGTGTGATACACGGACTGGTTCGCAAAACTATTCCAGCATCGTGGTGTCCATTCCCCGGCTGCTGACGCCTCATTTACTGTTAGCTTCTGCTACTAGCCAGACATACAGCTACCACACAGGGAATTTAACGGTGTATAGCCCGAGGCATTGTGTGGCTGATATGAACAAGGCAACAAAGAGATGGCTTTTTGCCTCATTACCACCACTCTAAAAGGAGCAGTCACATTTCTGCCTCACTGCCTGGCTTTCTGTTATTGCCCACATTTTTAGTGTCTTACCCCCTTTCTTCAACCACATTAGCTAGCTAGTTAACATCCCTCACCATTAACATTAGCTCACCTTAGCCTGCTATTGCTAGCGTGTCGACAACAAGTGACAGTCCGAACAATAACGAGCAGATGTGAAAAGCGAATCATCTTACTGTATCGTGAGTGACTCAAAAATCCTTTTTTCTGTGTTCATTCATGAGCAGCAGTCAAGCTGTGGACAGACTACGGGTTCCCTGCCGTAGGATACACACAACGACGCGGAGAAAGAAAAGATTTGAAGTCCACGCCCTTGACGACGACGATTGGAGTCCACGTTTTCTCCGTAACTGGTTTCTGCAACTGATTGGATAGATCTGGGGCTCGAGTTAATCAAAGACGACGGTGATTGGCTGTAAAACCCGGTATTACGTCGTTGGTGACCGTGTTAGGGGTAGCTACGTTCCGTTTCGATGGCGACGCGGCGGGAACTGACTGTGGTCTAGACATAATAAAAAAAACAACCACATATTGTGATCTATTGTTTCCTCAACAATGGAATTGTAACAGATTTCAGTTTATTTTCCCTCGTTGCTATTTTAGTTTTAATCCAAGATGCTCCACCGAGACAAATATAGTCCTAGTCAAAACAAAACCAGGCAAAGTAATGGTTTGTAAATTAATGGGATTGGCCAAAAACATGTATTTGCTTTAATTTGTGCAGAAAAACGAGACTTAAACTTATAACAAAGGTTTCTATTCTCAGTATAAAGAAAAAAGCAACAAAACGTAATAAACGTAAAAACACATAAATATTAGTGAAGGTTTATTTTATCGCTTTTTATCTTGTTTATCCACATTTTTTATGAAGAATGAGCCCAGTATAGAAAATGTTTATACATTAAATTTAGTATATTTGAAGCACCGGGACACTTATAGGTACCCCAGAGTGTCCATAACATTTTGTTGAAACATTCAGCATATTCCTTACATTGCATTTAATTATAAATAACCAGACATGTATAAAATATGACAATGTTTCAAATTACTTCCAGTTTATCTAAAATGTAATAATTTCTGTTCCAGTTTTTTCACATTTCACACCAGACTCCTGTCATTCAGAAAAACATGAAGCTCACTCTACAACTATACACCTAATGCGTGTTGTCAGGTCAGGTAATGGTCACATTTGTTCAAACTCTAAGTAGTAAGATACAGTTTATTTAGTTATTTTGTGTTGAAACCACATTTGTGCAGCTTAATTAATTGTTATATTGCAATGCACAGTGGACAGGATTACAAATGTTCCTCTGGTTAATAAAAGACAAACAAACTTTTATTTTATTGACAGATATCAACGGTCCCCATTGAGTCATTTATAGTTGAGCAATGTTTAATTTCTAACAAATCTGTTCAATGTGAAGTCACTTACCTGTTTCATGTACCACCCATCTTACAAATCATTTCCTATAATAACTATTGATAAATTCTGGGCTACTCTCCAAATTTATCAGAACCTCCACTGTACTTCCCTGTACTTACATTTTTCTTTTTGGCTTAATTTAATAATCTATACACACGTATGCACTGCACTTCCAAATTTTGGTCCCCTCTGTCTCTAGAATATTACCCCCCCCCCAAAATCAATCCTTCCATTGGTTATATACTACTGATTTCAATGCGAGGTCACAGGAAGAGTGATTAGCTACATCCAGGTTGCCAGTTAGTCACGGGGCCACCCTTGAGACTTGTACACAAAGCATCTGTTGTGCTCTTTTGTGGCTTTCTTAAATTTCATTGACCTTTATTCATGGAGCACGACTTGGTGTGCTGGAGAGTCTACAAGCTGAAGCCCCCACCCCAAATATTCCAAGTCCATCTGTCACATTGCCTTTTGTTATGTTTACACTTATTCACCTACCTTTGCAGATTTAGCATCATGGGCTGAATGCTTCTGAACATGATGGAAATTTTCTGATAATTCAATAAAAATGCCAACATTTCTTTTCCAATCTTGTTTTATGTCTCTGAGACTTCATTTTTTTTATAGCAACATCAAAAAAGGTTGTTTTTTTTTATTTAGATTTAGCAGAATTCCTTGTTTGAAATTCAGGACTTTGCAGTAGTTCTGGTCTGGACTGTTTAATAGAGCCCTTTGAAAGGTGGTGTTCGTAGTATTCAATTCCCAACACAATATTTATTTTGTTTTATTGGAGCAAAGTGATATTTTATATTCAATTCTGTTTTTCAGACTCTTCCCAGTGGTACTCACGTGTGTTGGAGTTGTAAGAGTAGCCTGCAGTGGTGGGTGGTGGTGATTCGGAGTCCACAGAAGCTGTATCTTCATCCTGGGAACAGCCGGCCTGGATAGCTCGCAGGTAGCTGTGGCTGCGCGAGCGGAAGCACGTTGGTGCAGGCAGATCCAGAGCCTCCACTGCCTGCGATTCCCCCTCACAGTACGGCACCAGATGCCCACAGCCCTGCTCGCATACCTGTAAGAACGTGTGCAGACTCACACGCTAAAGGCAGAGGACACACTTAAAATCCAGCATTAACAGATCTAAACACGCTGCTAGAAGAAGCGCTCAGGAAGACTGCTGGTATGGAAGGACGTCGTCTTTTCAAATTACTACCGAACTCTTTAATGTTCTGCTCTATCAAATAAAAAGTGCAAATGTTTTAACAATGAGCAATTTAACAATTGTTGTAAATAGTAAAATCTAACTTTATAAGCAATCACTGCCACTGTTTTTGGGTTTGTAGTGCCAAACCCAAACTAATAATCTAGTTATTATCACCATTATATAATTACCTGTAATCCTAAACATTTATATAAAAAAAATATGTTCTTATTATTATTCTACCAAGGAAATGAGAAAAAGCAAATGAAAATGTTCCATTATTTTTTAATGAAAATATAGAATGTTTTAGTGAAACTGAATAACTAAATAGTATCTGACTCTTAACAAAGCCCTGATTTAAAACACAGTTAACAATTTTAGCAAGTAACAGCTATTTTATGCACATGTTTGGAAAATTTGTTCCCAATTTAAGGATTGAGTCCCCCACAAAGAGTTAAAATAACAAATGTGATGGGAAAAAGAAACATAAAATAGCACACTAACTGACTGAATTTACTTAACATTCCCACAAGTCAATAAGTGATAAAGGTCAAGACAGGTTTTAGAAATGTGACAAATGTAAATAGTGTCCTGAGTGTTTTTTTATTTGTTAGTTTATTTGGTAGGAACAGTGCGTGCCAGATTAATTTGCCTTTGGGTATTATAGGCAGGTAAAAGAAAATATATAATACAATGTAACAATGTGACAATCTTCTGGAGCAGCAGAAGGAGAGATTACAAATGTCTCCAACATTTACTTCCAGACTTCTTGTGGACATTTTTCTGCCCCTGTTCATTTGCTGCTGAGTTAGTCTTATATGCTGACCTGTATGCTTCTTTTAGCTGCCCACAGACTCATGCATTACTCATATCAGCAGAATAAAGAGCCTAATCTTTTTATTTTGAAGGTGCTGTAAAGATAAACAATGATTTCTGAAGTCTAATTTCTACATTACATGTGTTTTCTGCTGCTGTGATCTCTAGTGTTCATATGTGACAAGAGCTACATGATGGGACTGGTTTTTATCCTAGGTTGGTGAGGTTTTATGCCCCTATCCTTGTTCAATTAAAATCCCTGTGCATATTTGTTAGTTTTGCTTCCACTTAGAACGGGATTCAGCTGTTTACCCAACTGTTCTGTTCTCCTCATACATACTTTGCTACGTGCTACAACTCACTAGTTCGTGTACTCTCCTTGTTTCAGTCATTTTTTTATCAGATTGTGTCACCGGTCATTGCAACTAGCTTTACAGAATGCTTCCCTTTGTGCTTGTCACTCTATTTCAGCTTGTTTTGACTTGCAAATGTTGCTTTTATATATTATAAGACAACCATTCTTTCTATCTACCTAGATTTGACTCCTTTTTTTCATATTTTTGATTGTGGTCCTACTTACAGTATGTCTCTCATCTATGTCGTCCATCCTTTAACTATCACAAACTGAGTGTTTTATTAAGATGTGATTTGCAACACATATAACAGCAATAAAATATAGTTTTGTTCTGGGTACAGAGATGTTCCAAAAATATGTTTTGCTTTACTGCATGGGTGAATCAAAACAGGCTCTTTCATTTCATGAATAAATTATGCATAAAATGTTTGAAGACACATAGAAAGAAACGAACATGAACTTTTTCACTCACATGTTTAGTCTTTTAGTTGAAAATGTGACTGTGAGTGGTACATAAACCTAGAAATCTAGTCCTCAAAGGCTGTTTACTCCAAGCTTTGGTATCAGGAAATAATTTAGCTGGATTTTTTTAACCTTCACCACATAAAAGCTCAGACTCTGAGACACTCTTTAATAATTTCAAAATATGTCTAAATATAAACTCATTGTGTCTCTTATGAAGGTTATTTTTACCTTAACTGATGCAGCACGATTCAACATCAGTTAAGGTAAAAAAAAAAGTATCTCTGAAAATATATAAGAGGCTTTCTCAGGTCTATATTGCTGCATATGCTCCACTTTATCATTCTGCAGATTCTCTGAAGCACTTTTTACTTTTGACTCCAATAAGAAAGCTATGTTTTTACCCACCCTTTTCTGTTTCTGTCTGTCCACCAATCTGTCTGTTTGTACGTCTGTCTGTCTGTTGGCAACTTCACACAAAAACTACTGAGCTAATTTTTGTGGGGTTTTTTCAGAGAACGAGTGATTGATGTCCATTGATGTTTGGGTGTGATCTAGAAGAAATTTTGGACAGATATTTTTAAAAGTGCTGTTTAGAATATGTTTGAACATGAGCTTCTTGGTGGAGGTTTGCACTCCACAAAGACACCACTATTTATTTTTTCATTTTTAATTTTTTTTTCCAACTTTAAAAATAAGAAATATCCTAAAAATCTGATTTAAAGTTTATATTTGTTAATGCATTTTTGGGTTCATACCTACACTGATAACATTTAGGCTTCATTTTTTGAGCATATATAGAATATATTGAAATAATAAAAAAGGAAAATAATCTTTGTCAGTGTCACAAAGTCCCGTAATAGGACATTTGATCAAATCATAGACGTACCTGAGTACCCGTGCCTCTGCCCAGTGTGCCAGAACATTGGCTGAAATCATTGTTCCTGTGACGTGGAGGGGCTTCCAGTGGGCTCACCAAGCAGTCTAAGTTATCAAGGCTCCGATTTGTGGACAGCTCTTTCAGGGACGGCAGGGAGCTGTGGAAGTGAATTTAATAAGTAGCTTTTCTGGCATCAGAGGGTGGAATAAGTGAATGCTGTGATATCTAGGGGATACTTTAAATCACACTAAAAAATCCCCTGTGTGTTTAAAAATTAAATACTGCTGAGATATGTGGATAGTGATATGTGTTAGGATTTAAAATAGCAGCACAGAGGAAACATCCATTCGTGAGCAATTCTTAAATAAGAAGGTGTCAAAAGGTGTTTTTAAATTGATCTTAGAAATCAATTTCCTCTGTTCTGGCTTGCCAGTTTGGAACCTGGGATCAGTAAAAAGTGCTGGAGTGATTTCCATGAAGAGTTTGCATGTTATGACACCACGCTTAAGGAAAAAAAGGTTATGAGTAAAATACAAACATGTGACTCAGGGTACCTGCAAGGTGAGAGATGGAACTGGGGACTAAGAGGTAAAATACTTGAAAGGTATGGACAAAAAAGGTAGTGGGATAGTAGTGGTGGGGCAAGTGAAGGTGGAAAGAGGGCCACACTGCCTGCCTATGGATCACACTGACCTCAGATGCTGCATAGAGCATGCACTCTGTAGAGGAGACCACAGAAAATCCTCCCGCATGAGCGCGTAACAGCGAGGCCTGTCCGTGTGGGTGTAGGAGTAAAACACAAAAATTCACCTCCTTTTGCTTTTGCAACAAATAAACACAATACTGCATGTCGACTTTTGTCCCCTCTCATTAAGTTGATTTTCTATGCCCATGCACAGCCTCTGAATATTTTTTTCATGTAGTGCTGCTGCACATCCCAACAGTTGTTTTTGATGGTATGCTGCCACCTGCTGACTTCCTTTGAGGACAACAGAAAAAAGGCTCTTCCACAATAGTAAAAAAGATTCATTTGCATCCTGCTTATGGTTTAATGAATGTTAGGTAAAAAGAAAAAAAAAACACAAACTTTTTTTGTGGCAAAACAATGAGCATGACAATTAAAGCCATAGTTCTACTTTCAGGAATATGAGAGTATGGGACTCACTTGCGTGGAGGTGGTGGTGGCTGCTGCTCACTCAGAGACTGCTGGGTGGCCTTCAGATAGCTTTGGCGGCGAGCTGCAGATTTGGGTGATGGTTTGGGGCTTCCCTCTGAGTCCTCACTGTCTTCTAAGTCTCCCATAGCTTTCACATAGCTGCCACTTCGCATCCTGCGACAAGGGATCTCAGTTCCCTTGGCCCGTCCACGACCCAAAGTTCCTGTCCAGTCCTCCAGGGGGACCTGAGGTATAAAAATATTTGCTCTTTTGAGATGCATCATGCAGACACCGGGTCTGATTTAGCTCAAGAGTTTGCATTATTTCTGGATTTCTTTATAGTGATGGTACTTTCAAAGTTTATGATTTGTGAAGAAAATTTAAATGAAAAGTACAAGAAAAAAAAGAGGGTATTATTCAAAGTGAACCAACAGACAAAAAGAAAATGTTGATGATGACAAGTCTGGTTACCTGAAGGAACTGTTGTGTCAAGTCTTGATGGCATGACTTAGACTTAAGCAGAGTCCTGTTGACAGTAGCAGAGCCTTTCTGCAGCACTTGCCTGGCCTGACTGAGGGTGAGAGTGGACCAGGAACCTCTCTTTACCACCATATCATCCTTGCTTCCCCTGTTTCTTGTCTCCTCTTTTTTGAATCCTGCTTGCGTCACTGGACATGCCAGAAACTTGAGGTCACTGCTGCTTTTTGAGGTCTTGAGAGAATGTGTAGAAATTGTGTTGTAGCCCTGTGGGATATATCTGAGGGGTGCCTGGCTGTCTGACACCGCTCTGCCAAGAGTCATCATAGTCAGTGGGTTGCGGTAACCTACAGCAATAGTGCCAGCTTTGGTTGTGTCAGTGTCTAGGGCATCATCTGAGCTCCAGAGGCCTATTGTATTAGGTCTAGGTCTCGGTTTTGTCCCCTCAGTCTTAGCCCTGTCTTTACTCTTGCTTCTGCGACTTGGTCTACCGCCATCCTCGCCTTCTCCCGTTGTTCCTCCAGCAGTGCGCCCATTTATGCTGCCCTTCATTGCAGAGTTTTCCAAAGACTGGGACTTGGCAAATAACTTTTGCACAGAGTGCATGAGGTGACGTATGCGTCCTGGACTCTCACTGCGTTGCTTGGACATACGTCCTCTGTGGAACTGCAGCGTACTGAAGCCATCGCGCTGCAGCGGCAGGTGCCTCTCAAGCTGATCCAGAAGGTTGGAAGGTAACCGGTTCATCTTGGCTGCTGCTGCAGAGGAGATAGTGGCTGATCCACTAGTAATCATAGGGGCACCTGTCAGTCCAAAACCCAAGCCCATACCCATGGACAAGGATGTGGACAATGTACCTGTCCTGCTGCCTTGCCCAGCTCCACCACCAGCCATACAGGTCTGGGAACAGTCAAGCTGGTCTGTCTGGGGGGTAAAATGCAGACGAGGAAAGGTGCTGCTGTTGGTCATCTGGCTGAAGGGCAGCAGGCAGTCAGGGGGCAGGGAGGTAGGGCTGGTGGGAGTGCACTGATGGAGGTGTGGGTCCAGTGTGCCATAATGGTTTATAGTAGGGCTCAAGAGAAAGGAGCTGTGAGGGTCAGATGTTAAAGGACACAGAGGCTTTTGAGGGCATCCTGCTGGTTCACAAGAGTCAGAGAGGTGTCGACTGCGACTGGCTCCTAACCCTTTCATGGTGACTGAAGTATCGTCTTTAGAACATCTCTTCAATCACTACAAGTCTCCTGACCTGAGGGGCTTAACCTGCAATGTGGATAAACGAGAAAGACAGACATGATTGATTAAACATGTGTTTTCAACTGATTGTTCTGTAAATGTAGCCGGATGTTGATGTAAATTAAAAACTTGTACAACTTTGAATTAATGATATTTCATACCTGTATGTTTTTTATCTAGTTTATTTGCTATTTACTAATGAAAAACTTGTCAGTTTTTCTCCCTGTTTTTACATTTTAACTAATGAAGCATAACAGACAAAGAGCAATTTGTGTACAATTTAAAAGCACAAGAGAAAAGATGCACACAAATTTCCTTAAAGCTAATCAGTTAGAGCTAATTTAGAAGTGTTTGTCTTCTGGAAGGAAATGCTGTTTGGAGCTTCTACACCTCAGCATCCAACTATCATTGAGAACACTGAAATAGAAGCTGTGGACCATTTCAGATACCTCGGACTGACAATAGACAATAAAATCAGCTTCACTCAACACACACAGGATATTCAGAAGAGGAGCAACCAGAGACTATCAGCCATCCGTAAACTAAAAGGACTAAATGTTTCACCTCATCTCCTCCT
>JBAMHV010000014.1:5591905-5605193 GCA_037177535.1 Pseudomugil gertrudae
ACTGTATGTAAAAACTTAACAAATCCCTGATTTATACAAATTCTTTGATGTCAGTGCAAAGCACAATGTGGAGCACTAAGTCCTCTCTAATGGCATAAACCAAAGTATACTAACAAGAACAATAAAAACTTTAGTGAAAGTGCTTCATTGTCTGCATGAACTGAGAGGATTTAACACAAACACATTGAACTCAGGACACTTCAGTGAATGTTCTGTCATTGTATATGTATGAATAGGCCCTCAAGGTGTCTACCAGCACTTCACAACTCTTTTATTTTTGTGATACACTTTCTTTGGTAGATGGTTGAATCAAGGACTTTCAGTGCAGCAGAGGAAAGAAAATGGGAAAAGAGCAAGCAGAGAGGCAAGAGGTAGGCTGACAGAGAGAGAAGGAGTTTCTGTGAAAGATTTAGAGGTTGGATTGAAAATGCAAAAAGGCGAAAGAAGGCTTAGCTCACACCAAGAATCACTTGCCTGTTTTTTGAACAGCCATGACATTGCTGATTTTAGTAGCAGGGAAAAGGAATAGAAATAAACTTTTTAAATATAATATTTTAGGAGAAGGAAAATAGGGTCAGCACCATAAAACCAATTGATGTGTGTTCATGAATGAGGACAAAATAAAAACAAAGAATCACAAAAAGAAAAGAGAAAGACATCACAAAAGGGGAACACTGCAATACAGCCAAACGCTGTTCCATCCGCCGCACCTGCACATAAAACAAATCAAACTATCTCTCGGGGTCCCACGGGGAGTCAAAGATCTACAAATGCTACATGCGCTGATGAACAAGCAAAACATATGTGAATAAAACTAATGAATAGCTCAGTGACCGTGCCATCATGCCAAATGTATTGGGTGAAAAGTGTGAAAAGAAAAGTGATGCTATGACGACCCCCTCTACCCAAACATCAGAGGTAGGCCAGGACCACCTGAACCCAGGGCAACCAGCAGCAGTCTCAGCCAGAACCCCTCACAGTCAGGGGGAACGGGCTCCAGCTGGCCCAGGCCGGAAATCGCCGATCCCGCCAGGTACCGTTCGCTCAGGGCAGGCAGAGCGCCGGCCCCGGGCCCCAAGAGCCCGGAAGTGACACCCCCACCCCTACAGGCAGAGAAGCCCACCAGCGCCAGCGAGGGGCCAGAGCCCCCAGACCGCCACCCCGCTGAGGCCGGTCCATACCCCAGCACACCAGATGCACAACCCAGTAACCAACCCTCCACCTTTCTACTCTTGTTTCTTACTGCTAATGAGTGCTGTGCTTTGCAGGCTTTTACTGCAATAATTTCTGATAGGGTGCTGGTTTTGTTGTATCACAAGAAGTATTTGAATGGATTTCATCCTTTTTATTTCATGTTTCCACAGTCACAGAGTATGCATTTAAAATAATGAGGAGGCGTTAACAGGCAGTTGTACAGTAAAACACTATTAAGTGACTTTTAGTCTTTATTTCGTGCAAAAGAAAGAACATTTATAGTCTTTAAGTAGCTGGAAGTGTGTTGTGTTGGCTGCTTTGCAGAGCTGCATTTAAAACAAATCAGAGGTCATGGTCCTCAGCAAGAAGGTAGACAGATCGCTCTAGGTCTGGAATGAAATGGTACCCCAAAGGACAGGCGTTCAAGTATTTGGGGGTCTTGTTTGGAAGTGTCCCTGGAATCCAGTAGGAGATTGACAGGAGAATCAGTGCAGCATCCACAGAGATCTGGGTTTTACATTATTCTGCTGTGGTAAAAAAGAAGCCAAACCAAAAGACAAGCCTCTTTTTTACTGTTCAGTCCTAGTTCCTACCCCTACCCATGCCCCCCAATTGTGGGTAGTGACTGAAAGAATGAGCTTGCCAATACAACTGGCTGAAATGAGTTTCAGAATGTCTGGTCTGTTCTAGAGCAACCAAATGAGGTGGCTCAAGCATTAAGTGATAGTAAATCGGATTCTTCTTACAGAATTGAGTTTAAATAAGTCACTCACCAAAGTGAATTGGGCTTTTGGGCTTTTGGGTGTCAGTGAACCAGAAAGCGCATAAAAAATCCATATAAGCACACAAGCTACACCTGCTGCCATTTCCGACTGATTCTTATCCCTAAAACAACTGACTGAAATGGGAGAACCGTCCATTTAACTGTAGACAAAAGGAATCTAAGATCACACGATCTCAAACAAAAAACAGAAAAACAAAAGTATACAAACAACAGCATTAGCTTCATTTTTAGTAATTAAGTTTTCCCAAATATGGGAAGCTCAGATGAGAAAAGTGTCTCTCCTGGTAAAAAGCTGTAGTTGAGAACCTCAAGGGAGGGGGAAAGTGAGCGATTCGTACATGCTGTTCATCATCACCGGGACTTTGTGAGTGGGTGAATGATTTGTACGTGCTGTGAGAGGGGCCAGGCTACTGTGAGCAAACAAATTATTCGTTCATGCTACAAGTCAGCAGAGGGATACTGCGAAGGATGTTAGGGGTGAGAGAGTGACTTGTACTTCCAATAAGTCGCGTAATGTCGCACATTGAGAGCTAGTTAGTGATTCTCTTGTGTTTTAAGTGGATCTGAGCTACTCTACAGTAATGGCCCTTTTCCATAAGCCCCACCCCATTTCAGCTGACAGTGTATTACCTGGTTTCGCCCCCCCCCTTCCCCGTGACCCCGTTCAGGGTTCAGGGTTTCAGAGTCTCTCCCCAAGGTGCATGTCTTTGGACTGTGTGAGGAAGCCAAAGTACCCAGAGAGAATCCACGCTAACATGGGGAGAACATGCAAACTTCACACAGAAAGGTCACTGTTTGGATCTCCCCCAGCTGAGGCTCGAACCAGCAACCTTCTTGCTGTGAGGCCACAGTGCTAACCAACTGTGCCACCGTGCAGCCCTAGTTTAGAATGTTTCCATTATAGTTGAGGTGCCCACTGTGTGGGTTGGATTGCCAAAAGTTAGTTTTCTTTTGTGACACACACAGCACAACAAGGGTAGATGTGGAGGTCATGCTTGACCAACTGCTCGGTCTATGGCTTGCACTAAGGAAGAGATTCCATGAAGCGAGAGATGGCTGTTAGTGGAAAAGCCATTGAGTTTTTACCAAGAGTTGCTCACATGACTCATCACGTCACATCCAATTCTGGTCAGTTGTGGCATGCAAACTGTACACATCACATTTTGTGTCTGATTCCTATTCCCAGAACCCCAATGGAGTAGGAGCTGAAAATGTATGTACTTAGCAAGGCTGATCCTGATGGAAACACCTACAAACCAAGAGGAGCTGTGTCAGGCGGGTGGGTGCTTGGGTAAAATGGCCATAAAGGTTTCTCCTTTGTTCGCAGCTGATAGCAAGGCAAGAATAGCAACGGTCCCTCAAGGAAATGTAGAGTTTAGTTAAGAAAAACAAGGTATTGCTTTTCTCACAGTTAAACAGATTAGTTTAACATATTTATACTGGTGAGAATAGAAAGGCAGTTGCACAATAGTGATATATAGATTGGTCTTATCATTTAGTCTTGCGGTTTTTTAGCTTATAGATCACTCAATGAATGAGTAACTTGGTACAAAGAATTGTGATTCACAAGTCAGTAAAAACATTCTCGAGTACTGAACAATTCTTTCACGACTCACACAATACAGGCATCTGGTCAGGATGCCTCCTGGACATCTCCACGCTGAGAGAGACATCCTATCAGGAGAAGGTTGCAGGAAAGGCCCAGGACATGCTGGTTTAAGGGTTTAGGAATGCCTTAGGATGAGCTGGAAGAAGTGGTCTGGGAGACGGAAGACTTTTCTGCTCTAGCTGCTGCCCCACGGATGATGTGTAAATGTGTTAGATACTTTCTATAGTTTGAATTTTGGTTAAAATGTTAGTACTGTTCAGCTATGCCTGCTAATACTGATGGAGGCAAAGGACATGTAGTTGCACTGATCATTGCAGAATTCCTGCTCACCAGATGCTAATTATAGAAAAATACTTGAACTGATTATTTTATATCCAGTTTGTCAGCTGAAAAATCTCTGAATAAATCTTCCACTGTTTAAATTTAGTAATGTGTAAAGCAAAATGAAATAATATTAAACCTTTTGAAAGAAAAGAAAATGAATATTTTATACTAAAGGATGACTATGTGGTTGCAGACTCCCCTCATTTCTAATGAATTATAACAATTTATTGGACCTCATTATAAACATCAGCCATGGCCCTTACTCATCTACAAGTGTGTTTGCATGAATATTTATGTGTAACGTTACACAATGGAGTTTTGTTACAAGGCTTTTAATTATGGTTTTTCTGGTATCCAATTCTATCCAACCTTTCCACTTGACCAGTCAAATATTTAAATTGCATTGAGGAAATGATGCACCTCATACTTAAGACCCTGCAAAACAATCAAATCAATGCTCCATCCTCGGGTCACATGGTGTTACACTGCTGCTGGCAGGAAGACCATAAAGCCTTGGAAACTCACTGAAGCATATTGGAAGCTGGGAGTGAGGAGTGTTTTTATGCAGTAGGAGGTTTTTTTTCTTTGATCAGGGGCACCGTAGCTGGTAAGCACTGCCAGGCTCCAGCTAAAAATGTGGCTATACATAATGGAAAAGGAAATTTGGAGCAGACACATCATGACTCGAGTTTCTCTGACACACTCATTGAGCACACAAATATTATGAGTACAATTACACAAAGTAATTATACTTCTATATACAACAAACCATTGATCCACAACGTGGCTTTAGTGATACAAATTATTGAACGCAACTCGAGACTGCCTTGATTTTTAGTGAGCATGAAATGTTTCCAGCTGAAAAAGTCCTCTTATTATAAATCCCATATTTACTTCAGGTCACAAACTTCCAGCAAAGACAAGGGGAGATGTCTTCGCTTATTTTCCAGCCCTCTCTAGCACAATGTCGTCTCACTTCCCCGGTTTCTTATGAATTATTCATAGCGGCAGAGATAAGGAATTATGTAAAAGAAGCAGCACATGAATCTTTGTGGTTAGGAATAGTTAATCGGAGTATCCCAAGGGAAGGTGATAATGCCGTGCAGTTTGAAGTTGAAACAGCTTTTCAAACTTACTTTTTGTCCTCAAAAATGGCTCTCTGTGCATGTGAGTGTGTTCTGCGTATAGTCATGTGAGTATCTACGCCTGTTAAATACAATCAGTTTGTTTTTAACTGGGGAGCAGTGGGAGCTGGTGTGAGAGATAATAACAAGGCAAGACAAAGATTGATTGGATAATCAGGTTAATGACAGGTAAAGAGAAGTTTAAAGAGGAAAACTCTTCATTCCCGATAATTACCAACAGTAATTTACTATACATCACAGTAATTATGTATCCAGAGTGAAAAAGCTACCAGATAAAATTCATTTAATGATGAAAGGAGATCACGTTGTTTAAAATGTATCTGGATATTTATGGATTTTTCAGTGGCTGATAGTGATTTTATTTTATTTTCATTTTGGGCACCTGATAAAAAAACAATAATCTTGCAAGGACAACAAATGAGCCTTTATAAATTGTTTAATTTCAACATATATTTACCATTACTGTGACTGGTTTCTCTTTGTTTCTCTCCCATCTGCATTTCAAGTATTTATTAAAAATATAAAGAAATAATCAAAGTCTTTTTTCCACAGGAACAAAACGGATCCTGCTAAAAGTTTTTATTAAAAACAGCAAATAACTCAACCAAATTACGACACACTAATTCACCAACATAAAATATTAAACTAAAATACAAACACAACACAGTTGGCAAACCTAATAAACATGTTTTATTCACAATATAACCGAATTTTTAAAAATATTTTATGATTATGCTCATATTTAAATATTTTCTTTCCATTTTGCCTACTTGTAGGTATAGTAAATATACAAAACACTGCTCACTGTGATGGCTTTCTGGACTGCTACTTGATCAAAGCAACCATTAACAAAACTGAACTATTCTGGGCTTTTGTTGTAATAAATGTTCAGCTCTCCATCCACAATTCACTGGAGGTTGTCACCCTGCTGTTTTCTGTTCTTCTTCATTCTAATGAATTGGTTAGTTAGAGAAACTTATTAAGACATAAATAAACAAACCCACAAATAGTTTCTCTTTTACCCACAGGAGTGCGTAAGATGTGGCTTCAAAACCAATCCTGATGCCTGAGTAACTTTGCTTCACACTCAGAAATTGACTGCACATCGAGCTTAAACCAATTTGCTGTTGGGAAACGTTTCTCTGCAGAAATAAGGTGGACTACTTTGACCTTGTGTGACACAGGTTACTGGAGCAAAGCAAGTGTCAAAATATGACAAATCTTTCTAAGCCTTCAAATCCCGTGTCTCCTTTGTCCATTCCCACCTTCATATAAAAGTGGTACTGTGTGACATAAGGCAGTGCAGCGGTAGAGGAAATGGCTTATTTAACAACATGATGGGTTTCTGTTCAAAGCAGCAAAGTTAAGTTTACTTTATTTTCTACCTATTCTTTTTTTTTGCCTGGATAATCTATGATACTGCCTTTCAATAAATAATCTTTACATTTTGTGGGGATCACAGTGATACTGTAAGCCATCAGTCGGATCTAAGTGCTTATGAAAAACTATGGCTGGCGATGCCCGGGGACAGAGAGATAGTGATGTGTGCGAGCAGAAATCGGTGTGAATGGGAATCAGCTCTGACACACTGTAAGACGCCATTGTGGTCACATGTCTGTCAGTTTGCAGTCAGAGATTACTCATCACTGAACTGGCCTTAATAATGAGGTCAAAGGCTCAAACTATACACTCACTTTATTAGGTACATCAGTTTAGTTTTTTATACACACAAATGAGTAGTCGGTCAAGCACAGCTGCAACTAATGTATTTAGGCATAACTAACCCCTTTTGGGCTAATACTGTTTCTGAGACATTTTGGATCACTTTATGGCAGAAACTTTACTCAAAACCCTGTTGTTCACCATATGATACCAGTCTCCTGCACCCTGGTGAATACCAGAAAGCAGAAGATTACACTATAATAATTTTAACCTATTACACAGTAATAGTTAGTAAATATATAGAAACATTGGGAATTTATTTAAAGAAAATAAAGTAAATAAAGTTTTCTGATTTTAAAAAATTGGATGTTTCTGAATAGTTCTTTTTAATTCAGGTGTTAAGGGGTTAAATGACTTGCCAAAGTTCAAACCAAGCATCAGAATGAGGAAGAACAGAGATGTTAGTAATTTTGATAATAGCGTGGTTACTGGTGGCCAGTTTGACAGAAAAGGATTCTAGAAAGAGAAAACATCAGTGAGTTGTCTGGATAAAAATGCCTTTCCAGAGGTCAGAGTCAAATGTGAAGCCAGGATGGAGGCGATGGACAGACAACAACTCCAATAGCCACTTATTACAAAGAAGGAAAGCACAACAATATTATGTCTGAATGCAAAACATCTCCAGCTTTGAAACAGAACAGCAAAAAGCTGAAGCTATAATTCACACAGGCTCACCAACATGGGAAAATAGAAGATTAAGAGAAAGGAGCAACATGATTCAAACTCAAATATCTAAAAAATGATTAGGTAACTTATGCTCACAAGTTGCCTAAACTTAACTGTGTGAGTACAGATCTCTCCAAACTTTCTTCAGTTACACTCCTATTGGTGGTTCAAACAACAAACTGACTTAACTGACTCACAAAAAGATAAACTTTTGGTTGTCTTACTTCTAAAGACGTTGCTTAACATATTTTTACTGTGCAGGATTTGACCTAAACAACATGAAAGCATGGATCTATTCCACCTTTTCCCATTGGCCTAAGCTGTTGGTGATATTATTACAAATTGAGCCTGATTTAATTCCAAAGTCTAACTGAATATTGTGGCTGATCATGTCCATGCCTTTACGAGCACGACGTACCATCTTCTGGCAGCTATTTCTTGAAGGATTTACACCATGTCTCAAAGCACAAATCATATCAGACTGGTTTCTTTAACATAGAAACGGCTTAACTGTATGAATCCCACAGTCACCAGCTCTCATAGAGCGCCTTCGGGATGTGGTGCCACAAAGAATTAAGACACTTCTGATGGTAAGAGGGTCCAACCTGGTACTAGCAAAGCATATTCTTAACAAGTAGCCAGTGAGAGTGTTCTGACAGGCAGGTGATGTGCTTCTTTTTATCTGTAAATGTATCATTCCCTTTACAGAAAAAAGACAATGAGTAGCTCTGAAGGTCATCTAGCAGGTGATATTCTTTATTTGTCTTCTGAAGGTTATTTTATACTGTTTCAACAGTTTTTATGGACTAGTAGCCATCTTAGTTATCAATTATTCACTGGCCATGCTTTTTAATACTTTATCAAAATGATGCTGCAGTATATTTCTTAATAAAAAAAGGCTGAATCAAAATAGGGCTAGCATCTCACAATGCACGGCCTCAGACATTTCAGTTTTCTCTAAGTGCAAACAGTCTCCACACGACTCAGCTTTGTTTTATTTAGAGCTGCTGAAAATAAAACTGGAAAGTTTTTTTCCTCTTATCTGTATCCCGGATACAAAAACGTAAGTAGTTCACTGAAGAAAGGAGGCAAGAAAAGTGATGCAGTGTTCTCCTCTCCCATCGTCCTTCACTGGTCAAACATTTTTTATACTGGATCTGCAATAGAGGTTAAAATTGTGTGCTTCTTGGATAACCTGCATCTGTCCTATTTGTCCATCACCAGACTGGGTAGTGAGGCAATCTTTTGGGATAATTAGAGCTGTGACTGTAGACCTAAATGTCCTGCAGAGAGAAGTGAATGCTAACTCAAGCAGAAGTCTGTCTGCATTGAACTTTGCACACTTAGTTCTGTTACAATACCACACATCAACTTAGATGATTCAGTCTAATCCTTTTATACCAGGAAATCTGCCACAGGATTTTATTAAGCAACAAAACAAACAAAAAAGATAAAGTAACTACAAACATCCAAGTGTCAGATTTCACAAACAACTGATATAACGGCAATTCTAACTGTGTCCTACTGCTACAAACCTGATGATGTTTTGCAGACTCCATAAACAGTGTGAACGCAAGGATCTAGTCCATGTTTAGCATAAATTAGTAGCTGCTCAGGCTTCAACTACATCACAGTCCCAAACCAAAAGCAGAAAATCTCGCATCTACATGACAGCTGAAGCTGGTATGCATTTATCCTCACATACATACTCTATCTTTGCTGCTGCAGCTGCATAAATGCTTCCTCATGCTCTCCTCTTTTATCTCGTTGTCTTTCTCTCACCCTCCCTACTCTGTGAGCACAAAACAGATTGAAAAAAGTGCTGACTGAGAGAGAGGGATGACGCAGTAAACATAGTGGCTCTGAATATCTAAATTAAAAGTGGCCTTGTGTATCGGTTGAATTATTCATAATGATAAACTGGATGCAGCTGCTACTACAGGGCAAGTGAACCTTTTTGCGTTAAGTCAGATAGATTACTCCATTTGACTTGCAAAAGTGTTGAATTGTGGTTAACGAACTGTAGTCACAGAAAAGCATTTATATGCCTGGGTGAAATTAGTTTTATAAGAGCCTTCAAGGCATCAACTATGCTCTGAACTGAATGAAACACTTCAGTATCTGTGGCAATAAATGCCAAACAAAACAACCTACCGCAGTGGATTTAGCAGATTCCAGTAATTTCAATTATTCTTCAATATATTCATATACAAGCTATTTACAATACAAGCTTTCAAATTCATTTAGATTTGCCATCTGCAGACCGAAACAGCAAAAATAAACTATATTACATGCATGTGCAAATAATTTGTGTTTACAAATGATAATGTAAAACAAGCAATTCATGTAATAAAATTATTTTTGAGTTGCAAGGTAGGGCAAGGTGAATTAATTTCACAGGCAATGGGCTGTGTGTAACCAAAAGAAACAGAGAATACATCCCATAAGCTACATACGGTACAGATAGCAACAGGAAAATATCACTATCACCATCAACGAACACATGCGAGAATACTTTCCAATCTATATTTACTGTGGAAAATATCTAAACTTTAAGATGTGATTTAGAAGAACTATGACCTGAAACTGAGTGCAGATTTTCTGGTGGTTTGTTTCAGATATTAGGAGCATGAAAGCTAAACACTGATTCCTCCCGTTTAGCTTGAACTCTGAATTGGAAAGCAAACTCATCTTAGAGATTAAAGTCTCTGTGATACAATGTCCATTAAACTCATTCAATGTTTTTTTACACCAGCAGCAAATCAGTTCCAGTGCACATGAAGCTGGTTTAAAAACCTGAAAACCAGTTTGCTTTTTTATCTTTGTGAGGACACAAGCACCAGCATTCTGGACTAGCTGTAGTTATTTTTTTAGAGAGACCAGTTTAGAGTATTAAAACCAGCAGAAACAAATCTCTTTAAAATATTTCGAGCTAACAGTATTATAGATACATTTTTCAGGTGGTGATAGCCTCTCTCGGTTAGTTCTTTAATATGACTAAAAATTTAGCCCAGACTCCAAACTGACACCAGAATTTCCTGCTTGACCGGTTTTATTGTTGCCGAATGAAGGTGGGAACTAATCTTTGGAAACTAATTTTTACTCACAAAGACAATAATTTCAAATTTATCTGAGTTAATCTGAAAAGTTCTGTCACAACTACGTATGAAAGCATACTTTTTATCACTGCTGTATCTCTAAGCAACATGTTGCTCTTGCTCCTAAATGGCTGATGAGCACAGGCTACTTTGCTTAAAACGTTAGAAGATACCAACATGAATGCTAACCGTCAAGCCAGATATTTACTAGATTAACAGGATAAAATGAGGTCGCATTAGTATGAAAAGATCCACCACTGAGTTCTTTGTTGCGTCAAAGCAAAGTTTTGAAAATGACAGCTTTTCATCAGATGGTCTGGTTAAGAGCTCTGTAGATGCTTCTTATATGAATGAATACTTGACAGATACATACTTTATTTATCCCTATGAAGATGTGAAAATGTAGACTACTATTCTACTCATATGCCATCTTTAGTAAATGTTTTGTCGTCTGGGCGGCCTCACAGCTGAGTAAGCTGTACTGGGACACATATGTAGGACTTGTTTGTAATATCCTCAACATGACCCTGCAGTGTGTGTTAACCTTTTGGGTTTTAATTTCATTGGTTTTCATCCAACACCTCCTGCCTTGCTTCCTATTAATGTGTGCACATGTTTTCCTCTTTAAAAAAAAGAAAAGTTACTCAACTGGCAAAAAATATTTTAAAACTGCACATACAACTTCCCCTGTAGGTTAATGTTGCATCATATTTGAAAATAAGTACAGAAATTTAAAAGGCTGATCTGCCTTAATGTGGAATTATGTTTTAAATGCTGCCATCAAAGGGAGGGAATTTAATGAATTTAGTGAACACTAGTTTGATTTGGTGAGAAAATAAAGTTGATGCTTTTTGAATGAAAGCTAGAGAGTTCAGCTCCGATAACACCATCCAGTTTTGTTCTTTAATGTGTTGCCTCACGGGATTCTCATTTCTAACCTCATAGCATGTTAAAGTTAACAGTATGAACAAACAGAATCCAGATATCAATGTTATTTTCTCACTGCCTTTGACAGGAGCAAATACAGTATGTGCAAGCTGTGGATGTCTGCATGCACTTCACTGCAAAAACTGAAATCTAAGTAAGGTTAAACATCTTAAATCATATGCTTATTGTTTAAAAGTTTAAACATTTTTAAAAGGAAGATAATTATTCTAACTTAGTAGATTTTTTTACTTGATTTGGGAATTTCTGGCAAGCCAAATTTTCTTGTTCTGTTGGCAGATATTTAATCTTTTTTTCATGTTTTTTAAAGCATAGTTTTTGTAGTGTTCTTTACCTTTACTGTACTGTTATACAGACAAACACAGTAAAGCACCTATGGCATGATGTCAAACAGCACAAATGAACGCCTGTATGTGTCTACCTGTGCTTATTAGCATAAACACTGTCTGGCAGGGAATGTGGCAGCTCTTTACAAGACAGAGATAACCTCCTGAAATGACAAGCCTTGAACTTGACATCATAGAGGGTTGAGAGAGAGACGGAGAGAGTGATCCCAGCTGCCACCTGAATGAGGGCACCTGGCGCGGGCCGTTGTTCTATCCGCCACTCCCGTCAAGCCTTTAAATCTGATCCTCTTCACGAGAGTCACATCTACACGTTGATAATGAATTATGGATCCCATGGATGGATGATATTCAATATTAAATGAACTGCATATCTTCATTTGGTGACAGTGCCACCACTGCCATAAGGGACAATGCCTTATATGCAGCATGAGTCCAGATACAGAGGAAAAGCTCATTACCATCAATATTCATGATGGGTGCTCAAGCTGTGTGGATGTGCAGTTAGAATGCATGCTTGTGTTGTAGTCGTGCTGTGCAAATACCCTACACATGTGCGTGTATACTGGTTGTATATACGAGAATAGAACATTTGCTTCACTCTGATGCAGGCACGTCATTCGTGCATGGGCTTTACAAAGTGGGTAGGGGGGTCGGAGAGAATAGAAGGCACTAGTCACTACAAAATTCACCCGGCTGTTTCTTCTGCCTGAATACACACGAGTGGGCCAGCTGATCTTTCCCTGCTCTTTCTTTGCTAAAAACACAGAGGAACACAGACATGCATGCTACATTTATGAGAACATGGGCTGATAGTTAGAATGAAAGCTCAGTGGAGTGTTAACAAATATGAAGAAAAGACCATGATGAGCAGCCTTTGACTTCTGAACTGGTGCTATTGTTCGCTTTACTTTAAATATTGCTCTCAGTTTGCTGCCATATAAAAAGTGAGGGTTGTCATTGTTTTGCTGCATAAACACGTAGTCTGAAATTAGCCTGGTGTTTTAGAGATTAACACCATGTGGAATAATACTCCACTACGTGAACAGTACAAAGCTTAGCGGTTATAAAAAGCAGAGGAGAGGGGCACACACACATTTAAATAAGCACTCTACCAATTATATTTATCAGAAAAATAAATATTTAAAAATTACATTTAATATGATGAACTGTGAGCAACAGAAGTGGATCAGTTACAAACCTTGCTAAGTGTTTATAAAGCATGTCAAATTGTTATTTGATTACATCATCCATCCATCCATTTTCTACCGCTTAATCCCAGAGCGGGGTCGCGGGGGGAGCTGGAGCCAATCCCAGCTGTCAACGGGCGAGAGGCGGGGTACACCAGTCCATCCAGGGCCAACACAGACAGACAGACAGACAACCATACACACACACACTCACTCCTATGGGCAATTTAGAGTCTCCAATCAGCCTATCCCCAAGGTGCATGTCTT
>JBAMHV010000014.1:5642710-5671088 GCA_037177535.1 Pseudomugil gertrudae
CCATCCATCCACCCATCCATCCATCCATCCATCCACCCATCCATCCATCCATCCATCCATCCATCCATCCATCCATCTATCCATCCATCCATCTATCCATCACCCATCCATCCATCCATCCATCACCCATCCATCCATCAATTCATCCATCCATCCATTCATCCATCCATCCATCCATTCATCCATCCATCCATCCATCCATCCATCACTCATCTATCTATGCATCCATCTATACATCCATCCATCTATGCATCCATCCATCCATCCATCTACCCATCCATCCATCCATCACCCATCCATCTATGCATCCATCCATCCATCCATCTATCCATCCATCCATCCATCCATCTATCCACCCATTCATCCATCACCCATCCATCCATCTATCCATCCATCCATCCATCCACCCATCCATCCATCCATCCATCCATCCATCCATCTATCCATCCATCCATCTATCCATCACCCATCCATCCATCCACCCATCCATCCATCCATCCATCCATCTATCCATCACCCATCCATCCATCCACCCATCCATCCATCCATCCATCCATCCATCCATCCACCCATCCCCCATCCATCCATCCATCCATCCATCCACCCATCCATCAATCCATCCATCCATCCATCAATCCATCCATCAATCCATCCATCCATCAATCCATCCATCCATCCATCCATCCATCCATCCATCCATCCATCCATCCATCACCCATCCATCCATCCATCCATCACCCATCCATCTATCACACATCCATCTATACATCTACCCATCCATCCATCTATGCATCCATCCATCCATCTATGCATCCATCCATCCATCCATCACCCATCCATCCATCCATTCATCCATCCATCCATCCATCCATCCATCCATCCATCTATACATCCATCCATCCATCACCCATCCATCTATCACACATCCATCTATACATCTACCCATCCATCCATCCATCTATGCATCCATCCATCCATCCATCCATCCATCACCCATCCATCCATCCACCCATCCATCCATCCATCCATCCACCCATCCATCCATCACCCATCCATCCATCCACCCATCCATCCATCCATCCATCCATCACCCATCCATCCATCCATCCACCCATCCCCCATCCATCCATCCATCCACTCATCCATCCATCAATCCATCCATCCATCCATCCATCCATCCATCACCCATCCATCCATCCACCCATCCATCCATCCCCCATCCATCCATCCATCCACCCATCCATCCATCCATCCATCCATAAATCCATCCATCCATCCATCCATCCATCCATCCATCCATCCATCCATTCTCTGCTACTTCTCTGGGGTTAGGTGGTGGGGAAGCAGGGAAGCCCAGACTTCACTCTCCGCATCCACATTTGCAAGCTCGTCCAGAAGGATGCCAAAGCATTTTCAGGCTACCCGAGTGACGTAATCTCTCCAGGTGTGTCCTGTCTTCAGTGCGGTCTCCTACCAGAGGGAACTGACTGCTTGTATTTTGTTCTTCTATCACTATGCACAGCTCATGATCATAGGTGAGGGAAGGAATGTAAACCAACTTGTAGATGAAGAGCTTTGCATTTGAACTCAGCTCCTTTTTTAACCACAACAGACCGCAGAGTCTGCTCTGCTGCAAACACCACTCTGATCTCCATGTCGATCTCAAGCTCCATCCTTGCCTCAATGGTGAATATGAACCTGAGATACTTGTTTTACAGAAAGACTATATTGACACTGGTGGCAGGTAGAAAGTCATGGAAATGAACTTTGGCTTCCACATTTGGCTTTTTTGTACTAAAATTTAAAAGCCGAAGTTTTTGCAATAAAGATATTCTCTAACTGATAGATAAGTGTTTAATGATGTTTTGTGCTGGGTTATGAGCCATAATCCATCCTAATTTGGAAAGTCTAAGCCTTTGATAGAGGTTCCTTTAATACCCAACCCTAATACCTTCACAGAGTTTTGTTTAAACTTCTTACCTACTTTATTTCTGTCTCAGTATGTATAGAATCCTAACATCTTTTCAACCAGTGGGGAAATCTTCCTAACCTGTGCACCGCTTTCTCCAACTAAATAAGTTGCTTCAGTGCAGATTCATGGAAAAACTTCAAATGTACAAGGGGTACACTGAAAGATAAAATACAGTAGTAGAAGCATAAATAAATAAACCAGAAGGGCTTCTAACCCTTAATTGAGGTTTATTATTGTGGTTGGTACTGAGTAAATACCTTTTAAAGGCATTTTCCTAAATGTAATACAATTTATTTGGTATAAAACATGAAATGATTAAATTTTTTAAAAATCTAATTCCCTAAATTCCCACAAACTGCATCATTAAATTAACATGTCTCATAGAAACTAAACAAAAACAGCTACAAGACTTTTGCCCATTGCTCCATTTCCAACTTTTCAGTGTGTGCTATCAACTCTACATGGAAATCAGGGGAAACATGGGCAACTTTATTAAGCTATAAGTTCATATTAAAGTTAGCTAATGTGAAGATTAGCCAGTCAGATGTTTGGATGCCCAAATTCAAACAATATCAGACATATGCACACACAAGCACGCACACCTAGAGGTCTGTGCCACTAGCAACTGAATGAATATGACTAATCTCCAGTGTGAAATCAAGCTGACAATAAAAGACAATCTTTCCTCTCCAGAATAATACCCACTAGCACAAGCATTACGGATGGCTGATTGGATAAGACCATGACTAATAACTTTGCATCAGATCCAAGGCTGGATATCCAAAGGCAGCCAATGACTGTTGTAAACTCAGTACTTTTTGCTCAGCTTGTCCTTTTCCAACGAGCTGAGCAAAGTTATCTGGCTCTGATGTCCTCACATGTTAGCGTTCACAAACATGCAAGATTAGTTTAGTTTCTTGGTTTAACTATAGTAGACTGCAGCTCAGCCTGTCAAGTGTTCAGATGCCAAGAAAATACAATGATTTAACATTGACAGGGAAAGAGAGAGAGAAAAATGTGAATGTTTTTCTACTGGTTTCTTGCTACACTGTGTACCCAAGACAGAGTATAATATACAATGAGTTTATAGGAGAGATGTGAAGCAAGGATAGACAATCCCAATTGTCTATTTTACCCACAACTTTACTGTTCAGGACTGGCAAATCCTGTCTAATAGTACTCTAGAAACCTGTTTTTCAAATGTGTAAATGTGTGAAAGCAGCTTTCAATTACACACACACACACATTTCCAGCTCTTTATGAGTTAGTAGGTTGCATAATACATTGCATCCTGGTCTGATTGTTAGGTAACAGAAACAAAGAGAGCAGATAATAAACCAGCCAACAAGCTCACAATAATATATTTATAATGACAATATTAGGAGGTAGGAGATCAAAATGATGGTAAAAATTAGGACTTCAACCAGGAGCAGATTTATACTCCATACATTCTCCACATGTGTTGTTGTCCCTTCTAAATCCATCCTCAGACATTCTGTGTGCTTTATTTACACCAATACCGTGTGTTTCCCTGCAGGTATTTTCATTTAAAAAAACATAACAATGTTTGTAACAAATGTTTTGCAAAAAGAGGGATTTTTTTTAAAGAAAGGTGATTGTCAGAAATAGAATTTAACCACAGATCATAATAGTGATATTAAAAAAAATTATTTTTCTGTTGGTTTGTTATGATTGATAAAGCCGAAAAAGATAAGTCCTGTAGATGGTGTGGCTGTGAGGAGAAAAACAATGTGACATATTTACACATACAACATTAGTATTGCACATATTCCCGGTTTACACAAACACAAAACAGCAATGCTTACGTTTAGTGGATAATGGTCTGATTGCCCCTGTTTGTGTAAAGAGCTTTAAAACCATACAGGAACTTGCATAAGACTGCTAGCATATCCAAGAATGTTTTAATTGGGTGGGCAAGATAAGACAGAAGTTAATGTGGGGTAGCCAATCAGTAGATATCACAGATAGAATTGTCCAGCAGGATCATTAACTTTGGTTAGAATTACTGTATAAAATACAGGGATTCACAGGAAACCTCTTAAATAACTGTTTTGACTTAAGCCCCCAACCTCTTTCTCTCTCTTCTAAAGTATAAAAGCAAAACCAACACAGAGTTTAAAGAAAAAAACAGAAGAAATTTACTTGAAAAGCTTGTGGGGAAAAAATCTAATTAGTATTACAGGCACATGCCTCAGAGAAAAGAAAGGATTGATTGCTCATTTTACAAAGTAAACACACAGAAAGCCCAATTACCAAGCAAATCTTGTAGCAGCTGTAATCAACTGTGTGGGTCTTTTTTAAGGGTAATAGCAAGTAAAACAGCGAAACCCTCAGACCTCCCAGCCACATGCACCTCTCAGTTTAATTAAAACAATTACAAACATTAAAGATTATATATTTGTATGTCTAAGTGGAAAATTATTTAAACAACAGTGAATAAAGTGATAATATAAGTAGAGACAAAGGCAAGAAGATAGGATTTCCTTTGTAATACATTTTATAAGCTACCAATCAGAATAGCAGCTGCTAGTGAAAACTCACCTCACACACCTCATTCAAACGTAATGGATCCAACAGCATAGCAAATTCAGCTTAGTGAGTCTGCACCATTTACCGCTCAAATGACTGAGCAGCTCGCCAGGTGGACAGAGTTTTCACTTAGCCGGAACATCAGCTGGAAGACCTGTTTGGATCCGATGGCCTGCTCGGAGTGCATGCATACAAATCAATCAGAAAGGGTTTGCAGATAAACTCAAAAAAAGGTTTCATCTTGATAAACAATGTTAATGCGTGGCCAAAGTAATGCCTGAAACAACTTTTAAAGATATGATTCTGTTCAGCAGCTCGAACCAAATGAGTTAAAGTAACATATAACCCAATATTACTCTATTTTATTGCATTGTTCTTATTTATTAGGAAATGTCTTATGGACTACTGCATGAAACAAATACATGCAAAATGATTATTTTATTGCTGTAAAGGAGCAGATTTAGTGACTTGGTCATTTGAATCAGGTGGAAACAGGGAAATGTTTCCAGCAGGACTGCAAATCTCCAGAGCCAAACTTACCTGCCCCTGCAATACAACGCTGGGACCTTAAACACACATTGCAATTTTAGCACTAAGATTTTATGCATTAGACCTACCTGGTTGACAACTTCCATGCCAAAAACAGACCCACTTAAACTAAAATGATTTGCCCTGTAGACTAACATTAGCTCTAATTAGCATTATGGTTCCTTTTAAGTCTGTCAGACTGTTTCTATCAAACAGTTGTGTGTTTTATGCTCAAGTAAAAACTGAGTGTAGGTCACAAAATGTTGAATACATTACCGTAAAATCGGATTATTCTATGTTAAATAAGCTTTCTGGTCTTGAAAGGCGTCGAATTTAATTCACAAATATTTTAATCCACAAATATTAATGTTCAACTAAATCTATCATTATAGTTTTGCTTAATCACAATTACATATCATTAAATCCATAAACCCTGTCTTAACCTCTGTTCCACTATCAGGGTCCAGAGATCACGCTTAGTGCCATGAGTAACTGGGTTCTTCCTGTGGAGGATTGCCATTAAAATCCAGACTGCTCATGCCCCCAAGATATCACGCCAATTATTTGTCTCTGTGGGGGAAACCTATTTGCGGAAGATCCTCTTAAAATAAGAGTGTGGAGCCACAGTCACACTGCATCCTTTCTGCTTCCTGAATGGACAATTTACTCAGACACGTGTCACCTCCTACTGTGACCCTGCAGGTCCATCTAACTATGGCTGTGGAAAGGTAGTGACGTTGCAGTCACCATACCAGCACAGACTTGTGGATCTGTTCACACCCCTGCAGAGAAAGTTCAGTCCCGCTGTGCATCTCCCTATCTCTATTTTTGTGAGTTTACATATCTGTAGCACTTGCCCACGGTTCTGGCAAACATGCCTGCCAACCTTTATTCTGCTTTGATACCAACAGCCTAGTTCACATGAGACGAATCACAAAGGAAGGACAGATCTTGTAGCTTTTGTTATGCCATGATACAGGTTTGTCCTCACTGCTCATGTTTTTTATCTTACTCCAAGACATTTAGCTTTTTGTACAACATTTGGTTGCTAATTGGATGACTAATTAAATACTCGCTTCTCTGGCTTTAAGTGTGCTATCAGGTTCCTCACTGTAATCCAGATAATTTGTTTTAATATGTGTCAACAATATACAGCTTAAACGAGTTAAACGAGAATTAGTCTGAATGTTTATTATGGTAAACAGTGGCATTCACACCGTAACAAATCACACTGACATCACGTTTAGAAAATATGTGCCATGCTGAAATGTTTTCCATAGGAACACTGCATAATATATCCATTTAAAATAAGCTGTAGCCTTCCTTATTTGAATTCCTGTGTTCAGCATTGATGCTTGGTCATTAGAAACTGGAATTATGAAGTTTCTGAGCTGTTTCAACTGTGATCTATCAGTTTTGATTTCTAACCTTAACAATGTGTCGTGTTTACATCAAACCATGGCAACGATCAAGGTGGCATCTATGAAGATAATGCAGTAAAAGAATGTATTTTAGCTAAACAATGTTATATTTTACCTCTAGCTCAAACTCTGTCCTACCTAAATTAGACATGCTTTCTTGAAAACCATGCCCTAGTAAAAGAGCTCTGTGCCCTGATATATTCCGGGTTAAAATTTGTTGGTGGGGGAAATGATGATGTGAGAGCAACAAGGACAGAAGTTGTCTTTGTAGCAGTATCTTTAGGAATTAGGAAAACCTTTATTAGTCCCTCAGTGGGGAAATTACATTAATTAGATGGAACATAACCTTGTTCATTTTATTAAAGTAGAAAGAAAATTCTGAATAATGTGGGGCCTGTGCCCCAGCAGAGCTCCATGCGTAGCAACGCCCCTGCTAAAAAGTGCTGTTATTTAATGAACATAGTAAAAAAATATATGCTGGCTTTGATTTTTTTTGCCACATAGTTGATAATGAATGTGTTATTCATTGTTATTAAAATGTTATTATGCAAATTTTTGGACAATCCAAACCCTCCTTCTTCCCCATTATATGGAATTTGTGACTTGATAATAGAATCACTCGAGAATATTGTTTTCTTCAATGCTGTAAATAAATGGATATAAACAAAAACCTATGTGGTCATTTCTGTAGGGGACTTGTTGGATGAACGTGAGAGAATTTAGTTTGTAAAATTAAAATGCAACCAAAAAGCATCTATCGAAAGTGATGTTTTTAAACTACTACTTTAGGGCACATCCAAACCAGATTTGTATCTGAAACTGGTAGCAATATGCATCTTATTTACACAATTTATGCTTTTAAGTCATATTGCATTTTGCCACAGATGTCACTGCATGTTTCACATCAACATCTACATCCATCTCCCGTTTTTCTAAAATCCAGAACTGTAACAGTACTGCGCGTTAGACTTGTGGTAAACATACTGGTGGCCCATATTCTACCAAGGCAAGTTTATCTGTTGCTTTATTTCATTTTCAAGTTTCAAGAGACATTTTTAACATTTAACCTCCCACTCAAACCAACAACCATTCAGTTAAATGTGAGCTCCTCTTGGCTCTTAGTTACACCTTCCTCTTCTTTCCTGTGCGTGCTTCAACCAAAACATTAGGCAAAATCCCTCCCTGAAGCAACTGGCTCCCGTCAGACTGCCCAGCTCAGGCTGGGAAGTCAATCCCTGCACACATACTAATCCTGCTTTGGCTGTAGCTTTTCACCACAGACAACAGCAAACATGAAAAGACCTCTCCATGACCAGATGACCAGATAATGTCTGGCATTCACATAAAGGAATAAAGTTGTAAGCCAGATGCTAGCATTTCTTCTTGTTTGGAATTATATGAGTGCAACAAAGCAAAAGTAAATACAGTTATAAAAGAAAAGTTTAAAATATAACTGAGATATAGCTAAATGAATTTTGGTAATTTGTGAAGAAAAATTAGAGAACAGAACTTCATAAACCAGAAATGATTGATTTTCATTTTAAAATAAACTATTAAGTGTACAAACTGCTGAAAAGGATCATTTATATGCAGAAAATTATCATTCTTTTCAAGTGAAATGAAAAAAAACATACATACAAACATTTTTAAACATGCTTTAATATATTTTAACTTCTATTTTATCCCTCATTCTATATTTAATTAATTACATTTTTTTTACTTTATATTTTACATATTTCTCTTTATTTTGTTTGTATTTTTCCCACTTTATCTGCCACCTTTTACACAGAAAGGTGAATCAAGGCATAAATTCATGTCAGTGCAAGGTGGGCTAAGCGGGAACATGTCATGCTACAAAGACAGCCTGCAATAGACACAGGAAGTGGGATGTCAAGGGCAGCTGACAAGAGGATGCTAGGTGGGCGAGTGATATTTCGTCATACAATTCATGTATGATAATCAATGACCACTCAGAAGGGGAAGAAAGACAAAGGACATGTGTCAGTGAACATGCTCAATAACATCAGAGAGAAAGTGGGAAAAAGAAGGATAAATGTGTCAACTTTGGTCATTGGTACATCGGGGAGAAGTAGGAAGAATGTGTGAATGAATGAGGACTGTGGAAGGATGAGATTATATTAAACAGATGATTATGTAATCAGTTAGTTGACAGGGAAGGCCAAATATAAAAGCACATGGAGATCATGTTCTGACAAATGGAAGAGCTTGTGCCTCCTCTCTGTTTCACCAGCTCATCATTATTGTGAGTCAGATCAAAGAAGAAACCTTTTTATACTAATTAAATTCCTTTCTGTATGAAAAAAACAGGCATTTGTTTTTCATTTTAGATTATTTTTGTTTATTTACCTGTATGGAAAAACCAGAGATGAAAATGTTAAACCTGTAACCACAGCGATGATCTCCGTGGTAAATCTAGTCAGCCATTGTTTTATTTTAGAACACCAGCAGCCTTGTAAATCTGACACCATGCAGACAGTACTGGCTTGTAAAGTCAGATCCAAAATCTACTGCTGGATTTATGTCAGAGGGAAGAGAGGGAGACAAAAACAGGAACAAACAAACAGGAAGTGCTGAAACAAACTGCTTTCAGAAAAGCTGGGCTCCATTTCTTCCAGCGTGGAGGCAATCTATCGAAAGCAGTGATTTTGAATCCATGAAACTGAGCTCGACATGATTCGTGAGTCATGCGCCAGTGTGTAAACCACGCTGTGTAGGACATCAGTTCTGTCAGAAAATTGGATTTATGACTGATACACCATTCAGAGGACTATAGAAGATTGGTTGCAAACAATAACAGGCTATTCTGGCCATCAGGTAATTGTATTGTGTGTGCTCTGATGTGCACCAAATTAATGAACATGTGCTGCATGTGTTCAGTCAGAACACGCTGTCAACCAGACCATGAACAAATGGTTATAGGGCTTTACTGTTCCTCTGTTTCCTCTGCTGTCACTTCTTAAACTGTAAACCACTACAGCTGCTTTTAAACATATAATTGTGCGGAAAAGTTTTCATTATATTCTTTGTTATTTAAATAACAAAATAGAAAATTATTTAAATCCCTCACATATTTCAATCACATAATAAAGGAAGAGAATAATCTTTTATACATACATAAGTATGGATGACTGAACATCATATGTGCATATGAGCATTCATATACATATATACATATTTGTATGCATGTATCCACATATTAATTTTGTGTAATCCGTGTGTCAGAAGAGAAAACTGCAATCCACCAGATAAAGAGGAGTTTTACTACATGCTTCAATCTTAATTCTCCACATGGATAAGTACCTCTTACATGTTATTAAACTTTGTACCATTCATTTGTGAAGCTAATTTTCAGAAAGAAGAGTCAGGATAAATCCCAGTTTGGCATTAAACTTCCAAAAATCCAGGAAAGGATGCCAGATTTTACTAACTATCATAGTGTTATTGTGCCATCTGTTGGATTCATACACAACTGCAGTGGTTGGATGTTATTAGACTTACTGGAAACAATCCACCTCAGCATAGTTATCATTTAAAATATATTTTTTGCTGGTCCTAAGTGAGATAAAAAGTGTCACATCAAGAATACAAAACAGCTAAATGGATGTGGAAACGACGAATGCAATATGATTGCAGAACTGAAATGTAAACCATTTTTAATCTGCAGAGCATTTAGTTTTATAGTAGTAGTAGCACAATGATGTGACTATTATTCAACTTTATAATGTATTTATTTATTCATGTCTCTCCTGTTTTATCCTCAGGTGAATTCAGTCATTTAAAAATATTTTATTTATCATTTTCGTGGTTTTTTTGGACATTATTTGATTTAAGTCTGTTTAGTTCATTTTAATGTATGAATCAGATGAGAACATCATCAGCCAACATAAATCCAAACCATTAATAAAACACTCAATCTAAACTAGTGTTTTTACTTTAAAAAATATCCGTGACATCGAGGCGTGGATCCCCCCTGGTGGGCGTGTGTGACCCAGTGGATGGGCGGGCTCGTGACGGGGTCAAAGTTGAACGTGTTTTTGTCTTTTGTGCTAGGAAGAAGAGAAGAGTGGAGTCCGATCGATCAGCGGTGTCTTTTCCCTCTTCCCCGGATCCTTTCAAAACTCCCTCCCGAACCTCTCCCCTTCTACCCTTGCCACCCTACCCACCCCCTAAACAGACGACAAGGGACGGTTCGGGTAAGATTTCCAGAATTCTGGTTATGTGTCTATTTGTTGTTTTTTCCCCCCACAGAGTGAAGGACGGAGGGAACTCATTGCGAGCCATAGGCCGCGGGATACGGCTATTTTTTGGATCGTACGATGCTAATGCTAGCGCGCTGAATGGAAAATTACCGAGCTGGATTTAAGTGGAAGACTGCCCCACAGTTAGCTGCTAGCAGCGGTGATCTAATAAAACCTTTCTAAATTAAGTAATTCAATTGATTATATATTTCAACTTCTTTCTTAAATCAGTAGGGATTTTTTTTTAAAAAAAGTCCAAAGTGGAGAGGAATCGGTGCTAACTCATCTCTCATATCATGGTTGCATGACGAGCCATGATGCTCTTTTGCAAAATGGTATTTAGGATGTTTATGTTGTATCCATATCCCTGTGCTTTACTATCGATGACTTATTGACCATAAGGCACTATGAAATGTATACATGCTTTAAGCACCTCGCACCTGAACCATAGAAGAAAGCAAGAAGTAATGTCGCCGCAGCGATTCAGAGCCGGGAAATAGCCATGACCTCGGAGACAGTGGGTCATTGTGCCAACGTGAATAAGTGGACTCGGGCCAACCTAATGTGAATTACCGAATTAAAACATCTCATTCTTTCGAAGTAGCAGAATAACGCCGTTTAGCTGCAAAGCAAGCTCATCTTTACAAAATGTTCATTGATCTGCAACCCTTTTTTATTTTAGTAAACATGACTTTGATTTAAAATGCTCTCACTATTTGCATAAACTACATTTGCCTCTCTTTCTCTCTATTTGCAACTGTTGCAGACACTCAGTCACTAACCAAAAGCTCACTCTGTGAGCCAGTGTAGTGTGTGACAGCAATGGACTCGAGTCTAGTTGAAGGAGGACTTAATGTCACCTTAACCATCAGGCTTCTTATGCATGGAAAGGTGAGTGAGATTTCATCCCGGGTTTGAGTTCTGCCTTCAGTCCTCTTCCAGTGCTTTTCCGGCCTCGACCCTAGCTGTTTAACTAAGAAGAAAATGCATTGAATTATAAATTATTGATGAAATAGTTGCCTTGTAGAAGTTTGCTATCGAGTAAGTTGCACTTAAGGTTTTAAGGACAATTATAAGCTTTGTTTATTTAAGAGGGAAATGTTTGGACTTGGCAACCTGTTCAGGATGTAGCACTCCCCCTTCTCAGTATAGAAAATGTGCTTCATTGCAGGATATTTGAGAAACTGCGGGTATTTCATTGAGTATTTTAACCCCAACTTTGCAAATCAAGCATACTTTTTGGCTCTCCTTATTTCCTTGAACTGGATAGCATGACTGTATCTTAAAATGATCCGGAAACACATTTGCACATGCACTGAAAACCTGAAAAAAAGAATATTCTGAAAGCACCAAAATCTGGTTTAAAAAAGTAATTTGTGCCCCTGACTCAGGGAACCAACTATTCCCTTCATCAGCAGTGCTATCTTTGCACCTTTGGTCAGAGCAGTTTGCAAAGTAACACTGAAGAGGTTCACAGCAGAACTGTAGGCTCTCTCAGCATCCCATCACACCAGGGAACAGAAAGACTGCAGAATCCGTCCCACCCATTATCAGTTGAGTACAGTAGGCGTTTTAGCCCAGCTGGCTTGTCACTGAAAGGGAGGAATGGCTGGACCTGCTAGAAAGGCTGCAAGGTTTCAGGTGTTACTCTTCTTGAATTGAATATAATCTCATGCTGGGCCCTTCTGTTGTTTCTCAGCAACAAAACTTATTTATCTGCTTTTTTATTTCTACACGAAGAGCCTGCTTACCACTCTTTACAAACAAATATTATGTAGTTTCTTTTTTCTTTCTTTTTTTACAATGTATATATTTCAGTGTTTTTTAATGAGCCCTTAAAGTAAATATCAGAAATGAACATCTGCACCTTTTTTCTTTTCATATCACACATTGTTGGTTTTCTTCCATCTATGGGGTTTATTTATATATATATATATATATATATATATAATTAGTGTGTGTGTGTATTGGATAACATGTTTGTTAATCTGTTTTTTGGTATTTGTTTGTTTTAATCCATTCTCTAGGAGGTTGGAAGCATCATTGGTAAGGTATGTGTCCTCTACCACAAGTGATGATATCTGCTAGTCATTCCTCGTCTGTTTTGTAGATAATGCATATTTGTGTTTTTTTGCAGAAAGGAGAGTCTGTTAAAAAGATGAGAGAGGAGGTAAGGTCTTAACAAAATGTAGACAAGAAGAAACATGTGCTAACAGGGACGGGCTTAACAGTTTCTGTTGTTGTCCTTCTTGTGTACAGAGTGGTGCTCGCATCAACATCTCGGAGGGGAACTGTCCAGAGAGGATCATAACCCTTGCAGGACCCACCACCTCCATTTTTAAAGCCTTTTCCATGATCATTGAGAAACTGGAGGAAGTAAGAGATGTTTGCTGCATCAGCATATAAAAAAAACCCTATGTAAATACCACCTTTTTTCATATCCTGTTGCCGTTCTGCTTTATCTCCAGGATATCAGCACCTCAATGTCTAACAGTACGGCCACCAGCAAACCACCAGTCACCATGCGCCTCGTCGTGCCTGCCAGCCAGTGTGGCTCACTCATCGGCAAGGGTGGTTGTAAGATAAAAGAAATCCGCGAGGTTTGGTGTCGCATTACTTGGAAGATTCTTGGTCTCCACTTTGCTCCTGATGCATCATGTGTGATGTGTGTTGTTTATGTCTTCAGTCAGCAGGAGCTCAGGTACAAGTAGCAGGGGACATGCTGCCCAACTCAACAGAGCGTGCCATCACCGTTGCAGGAACCCCACAGTCCATCATTGAGTGCGTCAAGCAGATCTGTGTTGTCATGCTTGAGGTATAAACACTATTCTGAGTCAGAATAGTGAGTTTGACTGTTATGAGTTGTTACTCTTGCTGGTTGATGTTACCTAAGGAGTCGGATGTTTCTGCTTTTAGTCTCCACCAAAAGGAGTGACCATCCCATACAGACCCAAACCCTCAGGCTCTCCTGTCATCTTTGCAGGTGGTCAGGTAAATACCACTAGCACTTGTGTGAAGATGATCAGAAGTCTAGTTATATATGCGTCTTCACTCTTTAGTAGCATCTACTTTATTCTGCAGTTTTGGTTTTTGCTTTTTTAACAAACCAAGGACAGAGGACTGATAGATATTGGAGTACAATGTGTCAGGCTTCCTAAGTGTTGTTCTCTCCTTGCAGGCATACGCTGTCCAAGGGCAGCACGCCATTCCACAGCCTGATGTAAGTGAAGGGCCCTCTGTAAGTGATTCAATATATTTGCAACTTCGGTCCTGGGAAGCCATGTCACCCTCTTGTCTCATCGCCCTTTTTTGTTTTGATGCCACTTTTATAAACAAATATCCATCTGAAAAACTACAACTTAAATGTTCAAATAATTTAGTAATATTTGAGGTTAAATCATTTATTCCATGCTCCATTTGAATGTTTCTTCTCATTGTCATTGTACCCACTTACAAAAGGGGAATAACATTTCAGGCTAATTATGTTTTATCTCTTCCTAATGTGTTTTTTTCCTCGTGTTCTTCCCTTCATTTTTTTAACAGCTCACCAAACTTCACCAGCTGGCCATGCAGCAGAGCCCTTTCCCCATTGCACACAGCAACCAGGGCTTCCAGAGTAGGTGGACATGCTAAAACAAGTAATACCATTATGTTTCTGCAATGTCTTCTCATAGCTTTTTGTATTTTTAAGCTGGGATGGATGCCTCTGCACAAACTGGCTCTCATGAGCTGACCATTCCAAATGATGTAAGTCACATTTATATGTTTAGATTTTATTATTAATATGATTTATGTTGGCCACTGAACGCATGTGTGTGACGTTACGTCTCATTCAGCTCATCGGCTGCATCATCGGCCGCCAGGGCGCAAAGATCAATGAGATCCGTCAGATGTCCGGAGCTCAGATCAAGATTGCCAACCCGGTGGAGGGCTCCACTGACAGACAGGTCACCATCACTGGCTCCCATGCTAGCATTAGCCTGGCAGAGTACCTAATCAATGCCCGGTAAGACAAAAGCGTGTCTGTCAAAGAGGAGCAAATGGACAGGTTAAAAACCTAGCTGCCTTTTCCAGGCATGTCCTTTCTTTACTTTAATCTGAGTTTATAGAGGTTCTGTTTACCGGAGCAGCTATTGTTTGCCAATGACCTTAGATGAAGATAAACACATATGCACTCATTCACAGTACGCTACCAGAATTTGACACCAAAGTGTGTGTTGATCGTAGCAACATGGTCAAAGTGCACACTGTGGCTACATATGTGGCAACTTGCGCTCTGACACAATTTTCTATTACCAGAAAAAATAGACATAATAATCCCCCCCATATATAAAAAGCATTCACTAAAGCTGTCCTGTGTTTTTATTATCTAGCTTCAGGAAGCAACCTTCATATCCTGAGTGCCTTTTTACTAGTCCTTTCCCCATATCTGTTGTGTGTGAGCAGACGTCAGAGGCGTATGTGAGAAGGCTTAAGGAGATATAAGGAACAAGGACATAGTGTTTATCCAGACACAATGTCTTAATATCAGGCATTCCCAGAAGAAATGCCAGCATGCATGAGACTCACATTATAGCTCATGTTTAGTGTTACTCCTGTAAAAAAAAATGTTTTTCTTGTGGTTAAAGAAATTAGTTGAACATGTCTGTTCTTTAATCATGGATTCAGTGTATCATTTATAAATCTGAACACATTTTCTAGTGTTTTCAAAAGTTTCTCTTTTCTGCTCAGACTGTCTTCTGAAGCTACTGGACTTGCAGCCAACTGACATGGAGGATCTTCATCAGCACCTAATGGAAACCCCACCCCAACTTTTTACCAAGAGGTCCTTCATCCAATTTAATGCAAAAACCAAGTACTACAAACTCACTGTTTTCTCCTGCTTTGGTTAGATACCTACTCAGTTGTAATTACGCCATCATGATATTGGTATTTTATTTATTTATTGTTTTTAAATTCCCTTTGCATATAGTTTTAAGACATTCTTCAGTTGTGTTTTCTCCTCATTTTGCTGTATATCTGTATGATCTTGATATACTGTAGGTAAAAAAAGTTTTAGAAAAATCTGAGAAGACAATGTTTTTCTTATGTCAGATTTTTCTTAGAAAATGTAAAAAAAAAAAAAAATGAAGAAAAAAAGGCAAACATTTTAGATGGACTGTTCTTTCCCTTCCTTTTAAATACTTATTTATTTTTATTTAATACAGTTTCCTTGTAAAAGTAAATTCATTGATATTTGCTATTTGAAGCTGTACTTCCCGAATGAGGCATTGTGGGTTTAACGGGTTTATAGCGGGTCAAGAGGAGCTGAAAGTGAATGCAGGAAAAACTTTGAAGTCAGAAGGTAATTTTATCTCTTGTTCAGTGCAGGTTCAAAGGATAACTTTAAGCTATGTCACATCTCACATCTCACTTCCTCAGTAATGGTTTTGTGTCATTCCTGTCTTTCCATCAGTTTTAATCGTCGATCAGGACTTTTGAACATTGTTGTGTATTGAATTCTAATAATGGGTGGGCCTCGGGCACCAGGAGGGGTCTGAATGAGAAGAAAATATTTTTTTTTCTCAGAAATGACTAAGACCATAATGGTGATGATGATAACTGATATGTTTGTTTTAAATAGAGAATATTTTTTTTAACTGCAGGGCTGGGGAATGCTGCAAGGGGCAAAACTATAAGACATATTGGTCTTTATAAGTATATTATACTGAGGTATTAAATTATGATAAACTAGAATGAGAATAATAGAATTAACACTAGTTTCCTGCTATCCTTTTTTGCCTGGGTCAGATTTTATTTTTATTATTCTTTGCAGGATGAAGAAACTCAAGTTTTTTGTGCACGTTTTCAAACTATTGTAGATCTGGGTGCAATTAAATTGTTGAAGAAATGAAATGCAAAAATAAAAGATGTGAAATGCTTAAACAGTCCTTTGTTATTTTTAATAAAAACCTTTCATTTGTCTCTTAATACTAACCATAAAACCCACGTGGTGGGGGAGGCTAGTCCAACAACGTGCACATAAAGAAATGACACTGGGACATTTTGGACATGCTTAAAGTCATTGAAAATAATTTATTTCTCGTTCAGCTGTCTTATGTGACAAACAGCACAAACTGTAGCTATAACATGGCCTGTCTTTAAACACCTAACATTTGTTTTAACCAATACATTATTTATTGTTTCTCATATTTTACTTTTGATGTAGTTCCTATGTTACAGGTACAATGTGCAATGCTGTATAAAAACAAAGCTATATATAAACGGCAACCCAAAGGATACTTGCAGTTCTACTTGTAACCACCACAGAGAAGTGCTCGACTTTTTATCTGACTACTCCTGCAGTCATCTTAAAGGGTAAAAGGGACACGATGAGGTTTTTAGGAAGCCTGCCAACACCATAAGGTTCATCACAACAAAGAAAACACTAAATCCATTACTGATAAAACAGTATATTTAGCTTTAAAAATTGAGACTTCAGCTTTTTTTGTCTTTGTGCTGTTATTAAATAACAGCAGGAAGTGAAGCTGCCTTGAATGTGTTTAATCACACCACAGTAACAATCTCATTGTTAGTTGTGTTGTCTTATAAAACAAAAGCCAAGATTTTTCCCATTTTGCTTTAATTTGGGCTTTCATGTTGGACACTTTTTTCTTTTTACCTGAAGCAGCATGACAAACACAAGTGACATTTTAAGTCAACCGTATCCGGGCTGGTAATAAGCGTAAATGGAAATTAAACATGGAAATGTGGAGTTGGAAGGAAGGTCTGTCCATCCATTGATCCATTTGTTGTCTCTTATGGTCACATTTGCCAGAAGCACCTCCTCACCATGGTGGTGTCCGGGAGACAACCTAACCAGAGGCCCAAGCCACCTCATCATCCTCATCAACCTCTGGAGGAGTAGTGGCTGTACTCTGAGCACATCTCGGATGGCCGGGCTTCTCACCCAGTGAGAGCTCAACCATCCTGCAGAGAAAACTCATTTCAACCGCCTGTATTTGCATTCTCATTCTTTTGTTTACTACCCACATAAAACATAAATCCTCATCCTAGCTCACGTCATCTGAGGTCACAAAAGGTTCCACTTTTCATTAAACTGATTTTCCATTTCTTTTCATTTATTGATCCTATCTGCCCTGCAATGTATAGTTAAATAAGAATAGCAACAACCCATGAATGTATCATTCAGTGCAGAAGTTTTAAGCACCCTGGACGTGTTTAACAGCTTGAATATAAAAAGAAAGCGGCTCATTTTGAGTGAACCTAAAAGTCTCCTGTCTCATTACAGATAAACTCAATAAAAACCTCATACATGTCATATGCGTGTTTGAAACTCAGTAGTAGGTGGGTTAAAAAAAATAATATATCATCTACTGAGGTCCCTATTTAATCATTATGATCAATATTTTGGTGATTTTTTTAATTCCATTTTTATTCATTTATTTTTTAAATATTTTAAGTGCTGACATTTATAAACAAAAAAATTGAAGAAAATTAACTGAACTAATACTTTCAGGATTAAAAAAGTGTAAACTTTCACAAAATATAAAACAGACACATTCAAACCGTAAATTATAAACATGTAGTCATGCATTTGTTCACAGGGCTGCATACCATTAAGTTTTACATTTTTATCTTACAAATAAAATAAAGTTAGATATTTCTCATGTGTTATGTAATGGATATTTACATTATTATTTATTAGTATCTGATGCATTAGTGTGTGGAGTATTATCTAGTATGCTCCCAGAGTGAGGGTTAAAGTGTTTAAAGGACTACGAGTGTGTCATTTTCCTGTGTGTGTGTGGTTCAGAAAGGGTTTTTGCACAACTGGAGCAGTGGCTAGGGTTACCGTGGTAACTACATCTCCTAAGAAAATCCTACTTTATGTAAATGACATTTACTCAGATGTCACAAGCTGCCAAAATATCTGATGTCAGGTAATGACAAATGTGATCTAATGCAGGTTTGCCTGCCAACTAACTTAGGAGACACCATAAGTCAACTTGTCAAAGTCTGAGTGGTGTGGTAGGTACGATCCCTCATGGCAACAGTAATGTACTGCACTGACAGACTGGTGTTTTCTTTTGATGGTTGCTCATTGTAGGGTAGCTGGAGGTCTTTGTCTGGGTCCAGTAACCTACAGAGGTCCTGTATGGGGCGCCTGTGGAGATCCTTGATAGGACTGAGACGGCGGTACCCACGCTCCGGCACTGGGAGGACGACTGGGCTCTCCGCTACCTGACTGATCCAGCTCAGCACTGTCGCAGTCAGAATCATCACACAAGCTCCGACTCTAAAGTAAATAAGTGAAAGAGAAGGTGTCATACACCAACACACAAAGTAAAGCTGCACAATATACTAGTTCACCATGAACACACTGTGAAAGCTGCAAAAAGGGCAGATATGTTTGATCATTCAGTTTGTCCTCTATTGATTGAAGAGTGTTAAATTAATACAATGGTGTCATGATGACTCATCCACTGTACTAAAACAACCTAATTGACTCAACAGCATTTCCTCTTTGCAGAGCTAAAAGGAATTATAAAATGTTTAAGAAATTCTGATCTGAAAGATCATCAGATAAACTTGGAGGTTCATAATTCAATCAAAAGTTCAGGAATATTAGTTTTTCTTTGCAAATTTGGATTAAACGTTTGTTCTTTTTTTGTTAAATTTTTATGAAATTCTGGATAAACATTAATTAACTTCATTTTCACAAAATACTCAGAGCACAATTATACATCTTTCATGTGGTAAGAGGCACAAACAAGGCCTGCAACCGGCTGAGAACACTGGCTCAAGTAGGCTTTTATTTTGTTTATCTTATTGGTTTTTGGTCTGAGAAGAGGACGCTAACTGACATGTGATCCTCTGTGGAGATTCTTTACCTCATTAGGATTCTGTCCGGCATCCAGCTGAGCTTTGCCCTGCCCCAGGGCTCCGTCTCTCTCCGACAGGCCATCGGAGGCCTGTGCAGGATCCGTGTTGTCGGCCGGGATCTCCGATCCCTGAGAGAGGAGGTCATCACTGCGGTCATCCAACCTGTCATCGGTGTTGGTGCTGACCACATCGGGCGTGCCGCTGTGAGAGTGGTCAGTGGTGTGACCTTCCTCCCCATCCGACACCGACAGGTTCTCTGAGCTGAACGTGGACACTGACTGGCACTTGGTAATGCTGGTCGGACGTCTTAGAGGGAAAATCCAAACAAACAAAACAATAAAACTGGTTTTAAAATCACAATGTGATGATGTGAAAGAATGACGCAAGTTGAAATTTATTCTTAGTTCTCTGAATAAATCTCCAACTTTTCTGGGAGGAAAGATGGCTTAAGGGAATTTTACAGTGACGAAGGACAGCAAGTTACTCACCGTCTCCGTGGTAACTCAACCTCACTGTCAACTTCACCCTCCTCCTCTTCAGATGACACTCCACGCCTCTGTAGTCAGAAGCAGGGAAAATGTACAAGTGAAAATGTTCAAAGTACCACCACAGGGATAGTGTGGAGCATGCACACAAATGAATTACTCTACCTGTTTCCGTGTGATAGCTGCCCTGTACAGAATGGCTGAAGGTGTAAGGTGTTGACTCCCAATTCCCCCTGATGCCCCTCGAGGTAGCCTCACAGCACCGGCTCCCTCTTCCTTGTCCTCCCCATCATGGGGAAGGCGTGGAGACCCCAAGGATCCCCTTCCTGCTGCCGCCCCCCTCCCGCAAGGTGAGTCTGGGCTGCTGGAAAATGGGAATGATGCAGCATCCTCGCTGGGAGTGTCACTGCGTGGAGGAGTTTCTGTGAGGTCATCCAGGCCAACTGCTCCCCCTTCTGACCCCCCCAAACCAGCAGAGGCACTGAGGCTCCCCCCTCTCTCCAGCCCGCTTACAGAAGGCTCCCCTTTTCCCTGGCCCTCTGCCTCCAGTGTGGTGCAGATGAGATCAGGGCTGGAGGAGGATAGCTGTCTCTGCTGCTGCTCATGACTGAGGCCTCGCAAGGCTGCAGAGGGCTCCAGAAGCTGCTTAGAGGTGTTGTTGGTGCCATTATTAGCCTGGGCTGCTGAGTCCCTGTTGGGGGAGGACTGATTTGCTTTAAGTCCAGCCAGGTCTCCACTGCTGCCCTTACCTGGCTTGCGATGACGGGTCTTTACTCTCCGAGATCGATTGGGGGAAGTGGAGCTTTTGTTTGGGCATGCTGGAATAGTGACTTGCATTACGGAGGAGTCCATTTTGGGAATGATTACCTCAGACTTGAGGATGTCTGGCCTAAAAGTAGAAGAGTTTGTCAATAGCTAGCTCTCAAATCTGATGAATATTTATTTAGCTGTTTTAGTATCATTCTTTTATCAAATACCCACAGATATGAGATCTCACACCTCTTTCCTGAGGGCAGTTTCTGTGGGACGTTTCTCTTCTTGATGAGTTTGTCCATGGAGTTGGAGGAGCTGCTCTGTCTGGAGCTGTGGTGCTTGAACAAACCTGGATACTTTTTATCCAAAGACTGCTCTCTCCTGGAAGGAAATAACTCATTACAACAAACTATGCATTTAAACATACTGTGAGCTTTACATACTATGTGAGCAGCATTTTTTAATAAAATTTATTGTACTTTTGTAATTCTTTCTCTTTCAGCTCCAACTGCAGCATGACAGCGCTAAGCTCCATGTAAAGGTTATTCGCCCTCTCCAGTTTCCTCTCATAGTGTTCACGAATGTCCAAAGCGTGCCTGCAAAATAAGTAGCTGTTCATGTCCTTGTGCATCTGCGTGACATGATCCAGATCTTTTACAACAGATATACACTTGAACCACTTATTTCACTCACAGAGCGGAGGCAAGCAAAGAGGAGGAGCACTTTATAAAATGACCAATATCTGCTGGTTGCCAATAATCCGGTATAGTGTGATGGCTTAACATCAACAAACCTGAGCTCTTCTCTGCGTCGGTTGATCAGTTCCTCATCCAGTCGGTGCAGACAAGTGCCCTCAGATTTAATCTTCTCAAAGTGCTGTTTCACCTCTTCTCGCCATTCAGCCTGATGAGGGTACATTTTGGTCAAGCTGTTCTGTCTGACTGACTTTGAAAGCAGTTCTCTTTGTGTGGAACTTCATCTAAGTGATTACTTTGCAAGCTTATGTGGGTGCACATCTGATGATATACAGTGGCATGCAAAACAATGGAAATAAGAAAGCTTTAGTTTTGCTAAACAAACTACATTTACTCAACAGTGGCAAGAAAGTTTGGGCATTAAAAACAACTTTTTTCCCCATCTTTTATGATTTCATCAAAAGGTAAATACAGACTTTTGCTCAAGATGTTAGAGACATTTCATCTACATTTTCCATGGATCAGTTCATCTTCCACTCCCAGAACTACTCACAAAAACATATATGTCTGAATCACACAACTAAAAAGAATAACCACAGCATAGCTATAGGTGTAAGTATACCTGAGATTTGAAGTATGTTTCTTGTGGGGTGGATAATACATCAGCAGATGCTATATCCAGATGAAGAAGGATCTGACGAAAAGAAGGCCTATTTCTGGGCTTACAATTCCTGCAAATCAGAGATGAGAAACACATCTGTACATTTACCAAAACAGTAGTCTTTAAACCATAAACTAGTGCTTCCCCATGAAACTACACCCATTCTGCTCTACCACATAGCAATCTATTTCCAGCCACTGCTCACCAGCACTGTCTGAGGAGGATCTTGAAGCCATCTGGGCAACTCTCAGGTATGGGCAGCTGCAGGCTGTTGTTTCCCACACCCCAGATTATGGCAGATGAGTCTACATCTTTGTAGGGGATCTCTCCGGTTAGCATCTCCCAAAGCACCACTCCAAAGGACCTTTAAGATAAGACGAGGCTTATTTGTTTTATTTGCCTCACTGCGGGTAAAGATATTTTCAGCAAGAGAGTAAAGAGGAAACTGCTTACATATAATTCATAGCAAGACAATTCAGACTAAGAGGTTTAACTTAAAATAGTCAAGAGTATTACGTCTAACATGAGGAAGAGGTTTAGCTACAGTTAAGACTTACCAGATGTCCACTTTTTCCGACACTGGTTCATTTCTGATTACTTCAGGAGCCATCCAAGCTACAGTGCCGGCAAACGACATCTTCGTGCTCTTGTCACTGAGCTCCTTCGAGGTGCCAAAGTCGGAGATCTTCACCAGGTCATCGTGTGTAATAAGCATGCTGGGGAAGGTGACATTAGGCATATAAGCGCGTTAAAAAATGCCCATGAAATTTTCTGCTCTGGTGCTGAAAGAACCAGCCAGCAGTGTGCTAAGTCATACTTTGGGGATTTGAGGTCTCGGTGGATGATTTTGTGGAGGTGTAAGTAATTCATGCCGCCTGCAATGCCCATGGACCAGTCAACCAGGAGGGAAGGAGTGATTTTACGGCCCGCCCTCAGCACCTCATACAGCTGGCCTTGGGCACAATATTCCATCAAAATACAATAACAGGGAGCCTGGGTACACACACCCCTGGAAAGAAGCAAAGCAGAGAGAATATAACAGAAAAATGAAGCACGATGAGTTATTTGACTTAAAGTTTGTCACAGTAAAATATTAGTTGCCGCTGTTTTACTTGAACGTGATGATGTTGGGATGCTTGAGTTTTCTGAGGTGTTTGATCTCCGTCTCTTTGATGTCCCGGACTTTCTTCACAGCCACATCTTCTCCGTGGAACTTTCCGAGGAAGACGGCGCCCTGGGCCCCACTTCCCACCCACTGCAGGTCAGAAATCTCCTCAAAAGGAACCTCCCAGGACTCTAAATTCAGACCAACAAAATGAACCTCGCTAAGTGTGAAACCAAAAAGTGTGTTTATAAATCTGCTGGACATCATACAAAGCACCTGCCATGCCAAACAAATATATATCGACAGCTTATCAAGCAGACCATTACATTTATATCCAGAGACAAGAAAAAATGGAGGACAAAACAGAAACCCACTCTAATCTGTCTGTCATCTGTCACACTGACATTACTTAAATGACTGTGAAGGCATGGTCACTAAAGACGGACGAGCATTGCGGAATACATGAGACAGGCAGATCAATTCTTCATGAGGTCCACTGAAGGGTCGACATCTCATGAGAGCTGCAGCAGTTGTGGCAGATGCACATAATGCTTCTCTCTGACCAGCAGTGAAAACTCAGTGTAGCTGATGACGTTGCTAGAGATGGCTGACAGAGCCGAAAGCAAAGACACACAGCCAGCTGGACAGTGTGACCAGTAACACTGACTCTTCACTACAAAGAGTTTGTTCATTTTCTGCTACTTTACACAGGAATTTTTACTACATTTCAGGACTTTACGGCCTTGTTTTTTAATCTTAATGTACCTTAAAGCCATGGTTTTACTTTCAGATTACATATAAAACAGGTGATAAAAATATAAAGTGCTCAACATACTTTGTTGTTTTAATTTTCTTGCAGTTTTTTTTTACATAATTCTTTAAATTAATTGTTTGAGGTCCAGCTTGAGTGAGCCAATATTTTCCCAAAACACGAATATTTGGTTTTGAATAAATAGCCTTCTGTAGTAGCGTCACAATCTTAAAAAAACATTTTAACTCATTCCACCATAGTAAAGCCTCAGATATGTTTTTTCTGAGGGCATCACAATCATTTAAAATGTTTGATCTTTCCTTCCACGATGTGGAACATACCTTCTTGGCTGTGTTTGTGTTCAGTGGAATAGGCCTTTCCAATCATGGTCCAGACTGGCTTTAAGCACCCAAACAGTCCCTCCAAAAACCCTCCACTTCCAGATTGTAGCCGAATGTTCTCTGACTGGCTCCGAACAGCGCCAGCCTCTGGGCTATGCCCAGCCTCAGCCCCACAGCCAAACTGGGAGGCCTCATGTTCATGTAGCTTCAGAACGCTGTTATCAAAGTGGCCCGAGGGTCCATCACTAGGAGTGGGGCTGCTGCCGCCCGGGGCCCCCTGTCCGCTGGTGTCAATGGACAATACGTTTCTGAGGACACACTGTGTGGGGGTCAGGTCCGTTTCAGGGGTGCAGGCAGGGGTGTCTCCATCGAGTCTTCGATAGGGGGGTTCTGAGATGGGGGTGCTGAAGCCTGACAGGGAGGGGGAAGGGGCACGGGGCTCATGGATACAGGTCCCACTCATCAGGGGTTTCCCCACCACAGCAGGTTAGGGTGGATGGAGAAAGGAGAGATGAAAAACACCTGCAGAAGATTTAACATAACAATCCTTCAATATATATATATGCTTTGTTTCTGTTTATATACATACTATGATTGTTTTGGAGCTGAACAGCTGCACTTTATGAAAACAGTTTAATGCTGAAACTATCTTCACTGTCAAACTTATGCAAACTTTTCTTTCATTCAAGCAACACAAAACTATCATTGTGATATGAGTTGTGCATTGAGCCTGAATAGACACATTATTTCCACAACCAAATTCTGCCTGAATCATGTAGTAAAAGCTCAACTAGGAGTGTGTGAATGGGAAAACCAGACGGCCCAGTGGAGCCATCACCCAGAGTGGAAATGGGCTTTATGAATGAATCTACCAGAGGAGGCTGTGCAGTCTGTCACCTGCTCCTTAACTGTCCCTGTGTGATGCATCCCATATGCAGACCGTCATCCATTCAGCGACTTCATTGTGTGCAATGAAGAATATGACGAATTGCATAACCCACCTCAGTGTGGATGTGTACGTCTGTGCGTGCATGTGTGTGTGTGTTGGAGTGAAAGCACATGTACCCAATTCACATATCGTCCACCAGCTCCGAGTCTTGTACTGCACCACTGCACAACAGGCGAAACGAGAGCGTGAAAAAACGGGTAATAAACATCCACCGGGCCTGTGCGAAGAGTACACACACACACACGCAGGAAGATCAATCTTTAAATAACTGAGGATGTGATGATGACACTCAGCAGCATCATAGCCGACGTGCATGAATTGCAAGCCCTACTATGGTCCATGCCAAGTGAAAGTGCCGCAGCGTCTCTACATTTTACTCAACACTGGCATCAACACATATATTTCGTAACGTGCTTTTCTCGCTGCACAAATATGATTTTGTAGCATTCATCGACGCTGATTGGCTTCTTGGCAGCATCAGTTCAGTGGTGCAGTGTAAGCGCGCGTGAAGCCACCGCACCAAGCAAACGTATCCTGCATAAACGTGTTGTGTTGCCCGATTTCTTATTCAATCAGCATTTAACCGGATAGCATGACATTCCCATACCTTTCTCCCTGCTTGATGTCGCGTTGTCAAGTGAAGGGGTGGGCTCGAGCTTCCTATTTGTTCGTGTTAATGAGCTAATGGCTGTTTGTCTTCACTCCGGGTCGCCTCTTCCGTTTCCAGCGCCTGTATCCACGAGTTTCCAGTTACTGGGAATGATCCCAGCGGGTAAATGGTGTTATCAATAACCGGGGACCCATGCAACGTGAGGCGCGCTGGGTTTTTTTAGGGGGGAGGGAGCTGTCTCCTTCCCAGTGCTGAATTGACGTCACGGAAAGGAAAGTTGCGACGCGAGGGGGCGCTGTCACCCCCTCCCTCCCAGCATCACCCCCCTCTTTGCAAGCTCACACAGATAAAGATTCCCAGCAACAAATCCATCTTTCCCATTCGCAAAATGTGCCTGTCATTCAGTGATGTTTGTGTTTTAACTTTAATGAGTTGAGGAGTCTGCTTTAGATGCACAGCTTTGTTTGAGGAAGACAAAACTTTCCCAGAACAGTGAAACACAAAGAAAAAGGCCAGTATATGTCATTTTATAAAAGCAGAAGAGAAACACTAAAAAAATTATCAAATACAATAATTTCATATGACACAACATCTTACAAAAGTTTTGTGTTTTAAAAACACAAATACTAAACATCACTAACTTAACATTTGCAGGGCACACACAGAATTATCCCACAGTAAAAGTGTTGATAGACTACATCATAAAACAGAACTAAAAATACATTTTACAAAGAGAACACTGAATAAAACAAAACAAAAAAAATCCCAAAAACAAAAAACAAAGAAATCCACACTAAAAAAAAACTACATAGATTTAAAGAGAAAAATACGCACTTATAAAACACATTATTTTAGAAAACACTCTACATAACATTAAAGCATAGCATTTGAGTTTCAATCAATGATATTTCACATAAGAAAACATTATCCTATGTTTGTTCGTCTGCCTGAAATGGACTGGAGACCTGTTCAGGGTGGACCCTGCCTCCGATATGCCCGAAAAGAATGGATAGATGGAGTATTTTAAAAAAATCAATTACATTTTTTTAATTAAAAATATAATTAATGCTAAATAAAGAATCACAATAATATTACTAAAAACAAACACTATATTAACAGGAAACAAACATGATGATATTTTATACAACATATAATGTAACAAAACAGGAAGAAGCTACTAAACTTAAATCATGACTTTAAAGGAAAAAAACACAAATTCACTGAACACAACAATTATTTGAACAATAATTTAGGAAACTGGTAAATGTTAGATTCATTTCAGATTCATCTCAAATCTTTTGAGGATTTTTTTTATTCAAAATTCCTATTATGTTTTTTATTTTTATCTTGTAAAACTTGATATAAAAAAAGACTTTGGTGAGCTGCAGTGTGGTACTGTGGCCTGCAGAGGGCAGTACACCGAGGCTCGTACAATTAGCGTGTTGCAACCATTTAGAATTTTAGTCCCTCTGGCTTTCCGTAGACCAGACGGCGGGATGGACTAAATGTGAGAATCTGCGTCAAAACAACCATGCGTGTATCATGTTATATTGTTTTTAATAACTCAGCAAATTGTAATTAAGCCACATCAGTGGGAACACTACAAGGTAACGTCCACAACATGTCAGTTTTAAGTCACGTCAGTCATATAGTTAACTAAGCTAGCTACGGCAAGCCTAAAAGCTAGCTAAACCGCTTTACCACAGCATGTTTGTTGTCTAGTTAGCGCTAACGTGTGTTTAACATTAACAGTTGCTGTCCGATCAGTGGTTGGTCTCAAGGTGGAGTTTGATGGTAGTGAAAATGTGCTCTTTGGCGTTGTTTCCTCCTCCGCTACCCTCCGGACAGACCACTCTGTGCGAGTCCAATAATGAACTGCTATCAGGGACCCAGGAGCGGCTCAAACAGGTTTTGTTTACAGTTGTAGTTTTTGCGTGATACTTCATTATTGTTTTCTCAGAAAACAACAGGAACTATGTTTGCAGTGGGCTCAATCAGTAATCATGTATCATTTTGGTGGTTTGCAGGACTCCAGTCCCCTGAGCCTGCATTTCCCCAGAGAGTCTCTGAAGCTCCACAGTCGCACGGAGAGCAGCAGCAAAGCAGCCTTCCTGGATCACTCTGAAACACTGTGGATGAGGAGTGCAGCAGCATGGTAGGACACTACAAAATAAAAGGCTTTTAAACCACATAACCTCACAGTGGCACGTGTCGGGGTAATTTTATAGATTATTTTGTATTAAAAAGAAGGGGGGAAAGGAACAAACTTTATATATATATATATATATATACACACACACACACACAGTACAGACCAAAAGTTTGGACACACCTCCTCATTCAAAGAGTTTTCTTTATTTTCATGACTATGAACATTGTAGATTCACACTGAAGGCATCCAAACTATGAATT
>JBAMHV010000014.1:5672469-5682645 GCA_037177535.1 Pseudomugil gertrudae
GACAGGGCACACCTGTGAAGTGAAAACCATTTCAGGTGACTACCTCTTGAAGCTCATCAAGAGAATGCCAAGAGTGTCCAAAGCACTCAGCAACTGGTTTTGCTAATCTTGTAATATCACAAGAGGTTATGTGGCTCTGTATTAAATACATCATGTCAAAACTAATGTTTCAACTCCTTTCTATGTTCCAGGCGAGATGGTGGGTTCACTGGGCTGCTTGATGAAATTACCACGTCTCATACAGAAGGTACATGACCAACAAAACTCTCATTGTGCTGATTTGATACATTCAGCAAGCACAGTAGCTCTTCCGTAACTCTTGCAGTGCCTAAATGGCTGTCGGTGGGTTCTGGTTGTATCCTGGCATTGCTCAGATGGGCTTCTTCTTTTCACAGCTCTCTCTTTCCTCATCTCACGGTAAGTCTTGTCTGGAGGGTGAAAAAAACGTACACTTAATCACTAAAGGTTTGTTTAAATGTGCTAAAATTAGCATCACTTGTTTGTCTCAAACAGCTGAGCAGTGAGAACATGATCGCTGAATTTTCACAAGTGTTAAACTGGTGAGTGCCAACACTGGATGTGTATGTTTTTTCTTTTTATCAGTTTTATCCAACTGTGGTTTGATACAAACATGTTAAATTAACACATGTATTAGTGTAAAATGCATAATGAAAAATGATATTTTGATAAAGAGTTTATTGACGCTTTGGATATTTTTTAGAAAGCATGTAAATTTCCAGAACATTTGCAATGCTTTTAGATGTTGTTCATTTAGATAGTGACCTTCCTATGCTGTGATCCTTACTGTATCACCAGGTCCGACTGTGTAGTTCGGGCCTTTGCCTGGCATCCTCACACTGATAAATTTGCTGTGGCATTGTTGGACGACTCAATCAAGATCTACAACCCCAAAAGGTACAACTGCCAAAAATCTAAGATGCCAAAGTGCCAGTTAAAGTTTATAGTTTTGCAGATAAACATTAATTGCAGGCCATGGCTAGGATAAAGATGCCCCCGTAAGCCTCGGAGTGTGGATTTTTATTGATCACTCTGGGATTTTGTGACAGTATTGTTACTTCTTCTTCTCCCTCAGTGCCACAACTCCAACACTGAAGCACCGTCTGCAGAGGAGTGTTGCTGCTGTGCAGTGGAAGCCACTGTGTGCATCTGCGCTCGCGGTTGCGTGTCAAAACTGTTTACTGGTCTGGCACGTGGACCCCTGCTCGCTGTCAACCAGGTGTGTAATATCCAGGTTGTCTTAATGTCTTCAAATGTTTTCTGTTGTCTTAAAACAAAACAAGGTATAAAAAGCTTATAGTGCCGTACAAAGATTTTAGGAATCTGTTCTCTAGTTTTTATACTATTCTCTTTTATGTTTAGTCTTGTGTTTTCATTATATAGTAAAAGATAAATATCAGTTTTGCTTGAATTAAGTACAAGATGCATGTATTGTTTCCTAATTAAATGTCATTAAATGCTTAATTTTCATGACAGGAACTGTTTTAATTTACCCGAGATTTAAAAAACACTTTGGCATGTTTACACTTAGATTACCTGGTTAACAAAACTCCCCCTCACATCCCAAATTTCCCTGCAAGATACATCTAGCTGCAGAAGGGAGTTCCTGCATTAATATAAGGGCAACCCTTAGTAGATACAGAAGTAGAGAAACTTCAACTTTAAAGTATTTCTAACATTAATCGAGTTAATCCAGCAGGTAATTTACCATCTATTGATGTTAAAAACTTTGAGGCATTTCCTGTTTTTTTTATTGTAATGAATGAGGCACTTGTTCTTAGTTGCATACCACTGGCACATGCCTGTTTTAGCAGACAGAAGCAGCACCGTGCTGTGAGGTAGAATGGAGAGGAGCTTCTTCATACCCTTTTCTTTCTTCCGCCCATCGCTTTCAGGCCTTCTTCTGGTTGTGCTCAAGTCTTGTCCCATCCCGGCCATTCTACTGTCACATCCATCGCTTGGTCTCCGAGCGGATCTCTCCTTGTGTCGGCCTCGCCGGTGGACACAGCGATGATGGTATTTTCTACTTTAGATTTAATCTTGAATTATAAACACATGCAAAAATCTTGTGATTGTAACTTTGAATATAAACGCACCTTTCAGATTTGGGATGTTGCTGCGGAGAGCTGCGTACCACTTCAGCGTGTTGGAGGAGGTGGCGTCACCTTCCTGTCCTGGTCCCCAGATGGGAGCCATGTCCTGGCCTCCACACCGTCTGCGCTTTTTAGGTTTGGCAAAGCTTCAAATGTTAGAAGTTTGTAGGACCTTTTCGCTTTTAATGCTGCTGTGTTTTATTGTAAGTAAAATACTGTGATTAGTCTGTGTGAGCTCGAGCACCACTTCCTGTGTTTTAATAATGGCTTGTTTAACGTAATGCAAATTTATGAACATTTGAGGTATTAGAAGCATAGTGTGGAGTTAAACAAGTATTTCTATAAGAGAATACAAGGAGAGAAAGCTTTAATGCATAAATGAGAAATCAGGATCTCTCTGTTCAGGGTTTGGGAGACCAGGATGTGGACGTGTGAACGTTGGCCGTGTGTGAAAGGGCGCTGCCAGGTGAAAACTCATCACTATGTTTGGGATGTTCTCGTTTGGTTCTGTGACAAAATATTCTCTGATCAGATGGTTGTTTTTTTTTTTTTTTTTTTTTTTGGTCAGTCTGGTTGTTGGAGTCCAGATGGGAGTCGACTTCTTTTCACTGTTCAGGGAGAGTCAGTCATCTATGCTCTGACCTTCACTGGCATACCAGGTTAGCTGTCCCAAGCCTCTGCCTGAAATACACTGATATAAGACTGTTTTTCTTTTTGTCTTACAAGTAATCAATGACATTATACTCGGCAGGAGTACCTACAGGTACATCAAAAGGACCGCAGGCAGCAGCCGTCGTTGCTGATCTATCAGAGACAACCTTTAACACACCAGATGGAGACATCATGTAAGAGCGCTTAAATAAACTTTAATCATCTTTTGGCTTAATTATTATCAATCAAGGTTCAAAAGAAATGTTTTAGTATTTGTTCAACATACATTGGCAGACAGAGCAACTTTCAGGGACTTAAAAATGAAACAATACACTTCAGTCAGTTATATACATTTTATTTATTCATCAGTAGTAAGAGATAGTACTGTGATTCATTACATTTATTTCTTTATATTGATGAGTTTGGAATCATTCAAACACTTCATCCATCTGTCTGCCAGTGTTGGAGGAGAGATTCAGTCTCTCGCCTGGGATCCAAGAGGAGAGAGGCTTGCAGTCCTTCTTAAAGGTCCCACATTTCTTCCCTTTGTCCTCATGAAGCTCATTGGTGTTGATGTTTTGATGTCTCATCACAGTCATTTTGTTTTTGTTCCAGGTGAGCCACAAGCAGCGGACCGACCAGCCATCATCGCTGTGTTCAAGACAAGAGCCAACCCCGTCTTCGAGCTGTTGCCATGGTTTGGTTCAAGTTGATACTTGTTTAGTTAAAGTAGAGCTCACAAATGTAGCATTTCTCAGTAAACACAACCTGAACGTGCTGAATATTCCTTCTTTTTTAGTGGTTTTGTTCAAGGCGAGCCGGGTGTGGAGCCGAGACTGATGCAGTTCCACCCAAATTTCCGCCATGGGGCTCTGCTCACTGTTGTAAGTATATATTTTTAGATTTTCATTTTTTTGTTATGTTAAGGAAATAATTCAGAAATAAATAATTTAGAAATAGAACATCTACATATCTTTAAAAGTTCCAAAAGTTGCTGTTTTTTTATCCCTCAAAACAGCCCTGCCTGTGGATGAAAGTATGGATGTGTTTGTGTACAACTGTGAATTAATTAAAGAGCAGTTTGTCTTCTCAGGAGTGTATTTAATCAGTTTTAAACTATGTAAAAAAAATGAACCATCACAACTGCCAGCTGCAAAAGCTGAGAAAAAAAACTGGTTGTCACATGATACTCACGCAATTATGCAAACATGCATATTATTTACCAAACCCTGATAAATGCACGCCTCCTCCATCTGTTGTGAATCAGCTCCACAGTGATGTTTCTGTTTCTGTTCTCAGTGTTGGTCCAGTGGAAGAATTACTCACGTGCCTTTCTACTTCCTGAGCGCTGCCATTCCCCATGTTGGCCTCAGTGGGAGTCCATCCCTGCCTCACCCGCAGGAAAGGGCTGCTGACTTTGCCAGTCAGTCCCTCTTTACAGAGCTCATCTGTTGATGTATCAAAACAATGTAATTACTCATAGTCTGTTTCTACAGCTTGTTCATAAAGTTTGCTTTGCAATAAAGTTGCCTTATTCAAACATTAAAGACAAACTGTATGCTTTTTGATTACATTTAGTCTTTATAGGAGTGCTATACAAGGTTTTATTGGATAGCTATTTACTACCTTTATAAAGGTAGTATTTTGGTAAAGGTAAATACTACCTTTACCTTTTATTTATGTTGAATTAAATCTAATACTTCGGGACAATATGATTTAGATAATATATTTTCTCTGTTTTGTAATATGCAGGACTTTTATAGTTTTACAACCCACATCCTCAGTTACATCTCATAGCTCAGGACTTGATGGTTTCCAGGTTTGTACAGCTTAAAATCATCTTTACGTCCTGACTGCAGCCAAATAATGAAATGCTCCAATCAAATGAAATGCTTCATCAAGCTCCAGTCTTTGTTTTTCCGGAGTCTCCTACTCTACTGTTAAAATCACATCGTGACACTTAAACTAAACAATTATGAACAATAAGTTACTTTATGTTTATTGTCTAATGGTAAAGGTTTTGATGTGCTTTGCACATAATAAATGCAGCAGCTAGTATCAAGTTAGTAATGCATTGTTGTCAAAAGTCTGACTAAAGCTTCCTGAAAATTTCTCAGCTTTCCCTATAACACCACAACGTTTTTATCCATCCATGCATTTGCTATAACTGCTTAGTTCAATTCAGGGTCTGTAACTCACTAAATCTGCAACAAATAATCAGCCCACCACTCATCTGATTTTCCCTATGTCATGTCAAATCATGGTTGTGGGTGTAGCATCTTTATTTTCTTTATATTCATTAATTTTGTCAGCTGTGTTTTCTAATTTCATTTCAAATGGCAAGAAGACTAAAACTAAACTACATGAGGATGTTTTTTTTTTTTAATAATAATGTATCTGAAAGCTTCAGTCAAGCTTTTATTACTCAGGACAGACCAGAGAGAAAGCAGGCCACAGTACAAACAAGTAGTGATACGGTGGTTGTGTGCACCATTACCACCACTACCCTTGATTCAGTCAACAGTATGTTCTTTATTTATGTCCATTAGCTTAGACAAACAGGAGCCAACTACACCCAGACCCACCCTTAATCCGCACAATGAATACAGTACTTTTTGTAGTTTTTAGATTCTGCCATAAGAACACACACACTTCACATTCTTAAACCTTCACACTCATGCTTTCACACACACTCACAGTCTAGAGTATCCGACTTAAAGAAATACAAGTTTTTGACATAAAACAATGGAAAAAAACATTTAAGCACACATGAATGGTTCTGTAAAAGAAGAAAAACATCCCCACACCATTTCTGTTTTTATTCAAAACTCAGTTAAAAATCAGCTTCATTCTGAATTAAGGCTTTCCTTTTATTTTCCAATTTACATCAATTAGAGGTGTAACAAAATAAAAACAAAAATGATCTTAATAAAATTACTTTAAAAAATGTACACGTCCTCACACACACAGAGACAGCCCACCCTGGTTTGTTTCTGAGCGACTGTCCCCAGAGTCCCACAATCAGCTGTGGGGGCCCGGAGGAGGCCCCCGTCTCCCCTGTCTTAACCCGACCGCTCCCCTCCTCCAGGGTGGAGTGTGAGTGTGTGGTGTGAGGCTAGTGGGAATCAAGGATGGGATGCAAGAGGGTAGGGGACTCATAGCACCTTCTGAGGAGGGAGTTGCCCAAAACAAAGATGGCCGTTCAGGCCCATATCCATCTGAAAGTTAATGTTTTGGTCAGCTCAGATTTGAACTCAACATTTTCACTTTGTTTTTTTTTTTCACCGTGAGGTAGCTTCAAACAATCTGGATGACTAGAAGAAGAAAGCAAAACCAATTTCCCTCAAAATTTTCAGAGCTAATGTTATTTTTGGATGAGAACTGGGCCTTTAAAGACATTTAAACTTACATCCCAAATGTAACCTCACTTTCCAAAAAGTGTTGGTGTGCATATAGACACATGTACACACATAATGTGGAAATATATATAAAACCATCTGGTTGTTTATAAACACAGACTTTTACAACAACAGAACCAAAGTTTTATAATACACAGTTAAGATTTTGCTCCGGCTCATGATGGTCAGGCCTGTAGCATCTGGCTGAATTTACATACTAAGGATATTTCTTTTTCTTTGGTCTACACTGATTCAAAATGCCGTAATTATGTATTTGGAGGGAAAACAGGGAGGGAGGTGGCGTAGGACTGGGACAGAGGTTGTGCGGCTGTTCTGTAGTGGAAAGGTGGCTTGTGTTACTTACAAAAGTGAACCCGTCCAGTCCTACCTCAACTCTGCCCACTCAGGTTAGACAATAAATAAGTGACATCAAGTCATGTTTCTGTTCTCCATAACTTGTTTGCTTGGTCCTTCTTCCTCCTGGCTCTGACTCATTCCCGTCAACAGTTGGCCATGGGAAACATGACTGGATCTCAGGAAGCGGGTTGACAGAGAATGCTGGTGTGGTGTACAGATATTGCCGGTGCCCATCAGTGCTAACATCCAGGGAGAACAACTTGGAGAGCACTTCGTTGTGAGAGAAAAAGTATCAATTTTCTTTTTTAAATTTCCAGTCTTCTTTATTGTGGAAGTGTGTATAATATTTCATGGTCGAGTTTATTTATTTCCTGTGATTTTGGGAGGGCCATTGCGACACTCCATTTTACAAGAAGCAGACTGGGCCTACATCCACTCCGAACTCCTGATCCGCCCCTCCGATGTCCATAGGAGCAATGTCCACGATTGGCAGACGGGAGGTTTTCTGTGTTTTGTACTCAAAGACAGTCTTGCTCCACTGGCCTGTATGTCTCTGTTGGGTGAAAGAAAAAAACGATGAAACTATACCCTCATACAGTAGTGACCAAAATAACTTTTTTGATCATGTTTTGCACCAACCTTGCAGCCATCCTCCAACACGCCGTAAGTGAAGCGACTGTTGCCCTCTGCACGGATCTCCACTTCATTGGAGCCTTGCAGCAGCAAAGACTTCTTCAGGTTTCCAGTGGCCTGATCCATGTATGCAATGCTGTTTTTGCAGTGATAAGTGAGGGTCTGGGATGCTTCAGCAGACAGAAGTCTCAAGAAGGTAAGCTGGACGGAAGCAGCATTGGGATCAGGGCCACCCTGAGCATAGCTGAACTGTGGAGCCAAGACAACAGGTGAAGGGGTTAGCAGCTTCCTTGTTGGTTACTGTGTTTTCACAATCAGAAATAACTGTACTGATGGACTTACATGGAATCCTCCGTTCATGGTCTCTCCAAACCAGACATGCTTGCGATCCTTGCTCTTGGTAGTCCACCAGTTCTTCTTTGGTACTTTGGCAATGCTTGGATAGACGCAAGTCTCTCCTGTCTCCATGTTACAGAAGACCTTAATGGCATCGGCAGTGGAGCCAAGGTTGGGATCAACCCAGTAGTCACCTAAAGAGATGGGAAAAGTGGGACGATGGAGAGAAAAGCCCAGTTATTACATGACTTGTCCTGTCAGATGGGAATTATGTACTGGAAACTTACTCTCAATTATAAAAGAGAAATTCCTTTATTTGTTTTTTTTATACCAATATTTTCATTGAACGATCAGACGTCAGTGTTAAACCCACTTACCGCTCTTCCATTCTGGGTGGCACAGCCTGAGGTCTCTGCAGCTACGAACGGGGTTCTTCTGGGAGCCATCAGGACTGCGCATGTTCTCAATCTGACTGTTGAGGGACTTAAGAGTGGAATCAACCTCAACGTCGTGCTGCCTCAAGGAGCTCGAGGCCTCATCTGCCCTCATGTACCTCAGAGGATCGGGAGACTTCTCAGTCTGCCCCAGGCCAGCAAATGCAGACATATCAATGCCAGGGCCTGGTGGACCAGGAGGACCAGGGAGTCCAGGGTTACCAGGAGGACCCTGCAGGAGGTTAAAAAAAAAAACAGGATATGAGACATCACCTATGTAGAATGTTATACAGGCTTCTGAGAGAAGTACATATTAATTTCACATACAGCAGGACCAGTTTCCCCAGAACGCCCACGAGGTCCAGGTGGCCCAATGGGGCCAGGTTGTCCATTAGATCCATCTTTGCCAGCAGGTCCGGCTGGTCCAGCTGGTCCCTACGGAAAAACAAGTGCCAATGAACAGTATGGCGAGAGGTTATTATCTTGACATTTACTTAATTTATGGTTTTAGTTCAAAGAGTTAAACAGTTTTTGTTATGTCTTTCAATCCACATTAAAATCTGGGTAATAAAAAATGAGAGAAAAAAACATAAAGCAGTTCAGATATCCAGTTTCTCACTGCTAAATTAAGACCGTTGGCTTAAGAAGTCTGTGGATAAAGATTTTTGTGGTGACATTTCCCTTAATGTTTCTTATCATGCAAACTGCTTAACTAATCTAGAATAGATATTGAAGCCCATTTCCGATCTCAGCGGGGGTAGTTTCACAAATCACACCCCCTTCCTGTCTGTCTGCCACTTTCCCTCACAGAGAGTAATTAAAATGCCTGGCAAACCGTCTTATCGCAGCAGAGGGTAATTAGAACTGGTGGCCCTTCCTGTCCTCATCTTTATCAGGTGATTGGAGCATTATAAGAAGACTAACCTATGCACTTCATTACCATCACATATCTTTAATGTTAAAAAACTGCAGGACGGAATAGAAAGTTCTTCTTCTCTATTTCTCAGTTTTCTCACCTTGCTGCCAGATGGTCCTGCAGGCCCAGCAGTTCCTGCATCTCCAGCAGGACCCTATCAGGACAAGGACCACAACAGATTAGCGGTCAGGGTACACAGATAAAAATTGGCATTGTAGAAATGAGCTGCTACTGTTTCACATACCGGAGGTCCAGGAAGACCCTGCAGACCGGTGAAGCCACGATGACCCTTCTGGCCCCTCTCTCCACTCTCTCCAGCCTCACCCTTGTCTCCACGTGGTCCTTGGGGTCCCTGGAGTATAGGTTTGACATGTGATGACATTCATGGCTGCATATGTGTAAATGTTTTTCTAACTTCAGTCAAGGTAAAATAGAATAAAAACTATTGATAACAGAGATGGGGATACTCACAGCCATTCCTCTAGCACCACCTGGTCCTGGGGGTCCTGCTGGGCCTTGAGCTCCCTACAGAATGACAAGATAATAGTAAGCACTTTTTCATGATCTAACTGAAAATATCAAACAGTACCCAACACTGTGACATGGCTCCTTACAGAGGTCTATGTTACTTACAGACTCTCCTCTGTCTCCTTGTTTGCCAAGAGGTCCAACAGGTCCAGGGGCACCAGGGGCTCCGGGAGCTCCAGGGGCTCCTATAGGTCCGGTGTTGCCTCGCTCTCCCTAATTGATGTTGAACACAAATTGATGATGCATAACAACAACAGTTTCTGCAGGTACTTTTGATTTTTTGTGATTTGTTTGACTGGTTTTATGATTTTATTTACAGCTAAAGTCTCTCACCTTAACTCCAGCAGCTCCATCCCTACCAGGGGGTCCATCTGATCCAGGGGTACCCTAAGGTGCAAAGACGTATTTATTCATGATTTTAAATTTTATTTACATTTTATGTAGGAAGTATGCTAATTTGACTGTTACTGTTGTTCAGCTCTGACCTCTCTACCAGTTTCTCCAGCAGGTCCAGTAAGTCCAGGTGGTCCAACAGGTCCAGGAGGTCCACGGTCACCAGCACCACCAGAAGATCCCTGCTTGCCAGGTTCTCCCTAAACCCAGTAAATATTGTCATTAATTATATTTCAGTAGCTTCTTTGTCATTATTAAAGCCAGAATAATGTCTCTGCTTTCAAATAGTCATAAATTATTTGCTTTAAAGTGGGTTCTGTTCAGATATCTCAGATATAAGGTAGTTTTCCTTCCCACTGTCGCCTAATGCTTGCTCAGGCTGGGGATTGCATCGAAGTCAATATTCAATGCAATCTTAC
>JBAMHV010000014.1:5686431-5710636 GCA_037177535.1 Pseudomugil gertrudae
CCATCCATCCATCTATGCATCCATCTATGCATCCATCCATCTATACATCCACCTATGCATCCATCCATCCATCTATCCATCCATCTATACACCCACCTATGCATCCATCCATCCATCCATCTATCCATACATCAACCTATGCATCCATCCATCTATCTATCCATCCATCCATCCATCCATCTATACATCCACCTATGCATCCATCCATCCATCTATGCATCCATCTATGCATCCATCCATCTATACATCCACCTATGCATCCATCCATCCATCCATCCATCTATCCATACATCAACCTATGCATCCATCCATCCATCCATCTATACATCCACCTATGCATCCATCCATCCATCCATCTATCCATACATCAACCTATGCATCCATCCATCCATCTATGCATCCATCCATCCATCTATGCATCCATCCATCTATTTATCCATCTATCCATCCATCCATTCATCCATCCATCCATCCATCCATCCATCCATCTATGCATCCATCCATCTATCTATCCATCCATCCATCCATCCATCCATCTATACATCCATCCATCCACCTATGCATCCATCCATCCATCTATACATCCACCTATGCATCCATCCATCCATCTATGCATCCATCTATCCATCCATCCATCTATGCATCCATCCACCCATCCATCCATCTATACATCCACCTATGCATCCATCCATCCATCTATACATCCACCTATGCATCCATCCATCCATCCATCCATCTATGCATCCATACATCCATCCATCTATGTATCTATTTTTCTATGCTTATCTGGGATTGAGTCATGGGGGAAGTTGGTGGGAACTTTTCTCCCTCAGCTACTAAAATGTGTGTTTTGTTAAACTATATTTAAAAGTGGGCTGCTTTCAGATCGACTGCTCAAACTTACAGGAGCACCACGGACACCAGGAGCACCAGAGGGGCCAGTTGGTCCAGTTTCACCCTGAATTGAAAAGAAATAGTTAGTAAAAACTAATCAAAAGACCAACAAATTTGGACTCAAATAAATCTTGATGCATCCTCTAATCATACAGAACTGTAACAGTTATCTTACCTTGGCACCATTAGGTCCAGATGGGCCAGGTGGACCAATAGGACCAGTCAAACCCTGATAAAGAGAACAGCACAGATGAATAGATAAGATCAAACAAATGGAGAAAAAAGATATATAGGAAGATTTTATAAATGAGAATTGTTTGAGGACTCACTCTAGAACCATCCTTTCCAGACGCGCCCTCGGGTCCCTTTGCTCCATTATCACCCTGTTTATTGGAATTTTTTCCAGTTAATTCATTTGTGCCACTTTAGTCACTAAAACTACCTGCAATGCTTTTACTCATAAAATCTTATTTGATGTCATAATATGCAGTATATCTGAAGCAAAAACTTCTGTAACACTCTGTTACTTACTCTGTCTCCTTTGGGTCCTGGGATACCACCAGCTCCTCTCTCTCCGGGCATACCCTGCAGGCCTGGGGGTCCCTGGCCTCCCTGAGCACCAGCTGGTCCAATTGCTCCCTATTAAAATTGTTTAAAAGGAGATTCAGGATTAATAAGTCAAATTATTTCAAGTTTTCTTTAAATGACCTGGAGCACTTTAGTTAAATGCTAAAAAGGTTGTATTGAAACAATTTTTTTAAAAAGTTGTGGAAACCTTTAAAATGTCCTTTTAATTTTAGCAATATCACTCTATGACATTTTTATTCTGTTGAGGAGTTTCTTAAGAATGTTGGTCCCTGTTAAACATGTCTACCAACGGAAAAATACTCAATGCAATTCAACCTAACTTTATAAAACAGCACTTTTCAGGCATAGTTACGAAATGTGTAAGAACAGGAAAAAAGATTAAATTAAAACCAAAAGAAAGAAGAATAATAAAGCGAGTAGAGTACAAACAAATACATACATAAAAATACGCTTTTTTTATAGAAATAGGTTCATGTCAATTTAATATTATTACTTGCATACTAATTACAAATGTATATTTTGAGTATTTTATTTCATTATAAACTCCACTGTGCCTGTAACAACAATAAAGTACTTTTTGTTTCATCTACATAAAAACAAAGGGCAGCAACATTTTGTTCTGAAACTAGGAGCTGTTTCTACAAGGAACAGCATGAAAACTAAAATCTTTACTTGTTCTCGAACAAAAACATTTTTCTACTATCCATCTAACTCATATCTCATAGCTCATCGGGGGGAGGGGGTGATCTCAGGTCTGCCAAGAGATATATTCCTTCAGTGTGCTCTGGGTCTTCCTGAGGTCTCCTACTGCAGGATTGTGCCCAGAACATCTCACCAGGGAGGCGTCCAGGAGGCATCCTAACAAAATGCCCAAGCCACCTCATCATCTGGATGTGGAGGAGGAGCGGCTTTACTCTGAGACAGACTTTCTCATCCTATCTCGAAGAGAAGGCCCTGCTTTGCTTGTATTTGTGATCCTGTTATTTCGGTCACAACCCACAGCATGTGAGCATGGGTGAAAATAAGAACATAGGTCAACTAGTAAATCGTGAGCTTTGTTTCTTTTTCACCACTAGACGATGCAGATTCCCCATCACTGGTGTACCAATCAGCCTGCTGGTTTATTTCCTACTATTTCAATTCAATTCATGTCAAAGAATATATTTTAGAAGATTTTACCCTCATATAAGTAAAGTCAGCTAACTTAGCACAAAAACTGACATGTGGACAGCAATCCCGTCTGTCATTAAAGGCAAAAATCTACCTAAAACCAAACTGAACACTCATCATTTAATATAATTTTTTCTGTGTGATTTACAAGAAATAAAAGTTCATTTGGGATGAAAACAAATACTTCTCTGCAGGAAATAGTGATTTCTGAAGTCAGTGATGTTGCCAGGCAACCGATGAATACACACCAAGTCTTTGCTCTGAGCCCAGAAATTATAATAAAATCTAAAGAAATTTCAACCAGCGTAAAAATTGATTCTTACATGCCAACAAGGAGGTGATGTAAGCTGCCATGTCAAATACTGACCTTGGGTCCATCACTTCCAGGTGTTCCAGGAAGTCCTCGGGGTCCCTGAAGACCCTGGGGTCCAGAACCACCTCTCTCACCAGGGAAACCACGCTCACCCTAAAATAAAAATTAAAATAAGAGTGGTTTTAATGAGAGGAACAGGAAATGGCACAAACTCAGTTAGGATGAAAAAAACCAAGACTTTTAAAACTAGTCCATGAAACATTACATAAACAGTACAAGTCAAACTGGTACTGTTTATGTACATACAGTAAATCCGTGTGTAAAGTACACACAGCCAGTTATGGGGATGAAAAAGGATTGTAAAGGAGGAAACGGAAACTCACTCTGGGTCCAACAGCACCAGGAGCCCCACCCTCACCAGGAACACCCTGCAGAGAAAGAGACAAAGTTGTTCTACAGTAACATTTTGTTTTTGTTCATTACAAAGCGAAGCAGCTATAAATTACCAAAACGAAATAACAATGTAAGATCTGATTCCAATATTGCACAATTGGACAACTTATTTATCTTGGTATGAACATTTTAAAGAGTAAGATGGATGTTTGTATTTATTTGTCATAGAATTTGGATATTTAAAGTACTTTTTTATATCAGCAAAGATGCAAAAAGCAAGTTGGGATTATTACAGTCAAATGTTTCATGTAAAAACAAATGCTTAAATACAGATGTTGTAGTTATTTTAAATATAAAATACATTAGGTGGCCTCTATAGTGCTAAACAAGACCTCCTGATTACTGTATTTATCACTTTTTCCCAGTTACTTGACATCTCACCCAAGTTTACTAGATTTTCTTTTTAAACAATGTCATCCAGCGTTTTGGTCTTATTATATGTGCAACAGGACATTTTTTTTATTAAGGATTGATGAGGTTTGTGAAAAAGGACAAATGGCAATAAACAACAGCTTACCTGGTCTCCAGGTTTTCCAGCCTCTCCTGGGGGACCACTTGGTCCAGGCAGACCCTGTCCAACAACACCAAATGAGCTGGTGAAATGATATCTGTACATACAGACCAGATCTCTGACTGCATGTTTATTATTTTCCTCAATACATCATTCTGAAGTGATTGAATAGAATATTTTGACAGTTTTGCTGATATAGAAGATTTCTGCTATTTAAAGTTTAAATAAATGCCCTTTAATCTATATTTTGTTTTTACTGATGGTGTTTCAGTGGACAAATAAGCTTACCTGGAAACCAGAAGGTCCAGGTTGTCCTTGCTCCCCTCTCTCTCCAGCAGGTCCCTAAATTGCAAAGTTGTACATGATCAATCAGACAGATTATCAGCTGTAAGACATTTCAAAGCATGTAATTGTTCTGTAATACTCACAGCAGGGCCAGGAGGTCCAGCAGAACCAGTCTCACCATCTTTTCCAGACAGACCCTGTTCAGAGAGGAGTGTTTAAGACATATTGCTTCATGAAAATATTGAATCCATTTCTGACTTTTGGAAAATGATGAGATGCTTGTGAGAAAATTGCACTTACTCTCAGACCAGGACGGCCAACAAGTCCCTTCTCTCCAGCTTTTCCAGGTTCACCCTGTTACAGAGAAATGCTCATCAGCTTTAGAACAACAAGCTTAACAGCAGTGGTATCATTTGTGCATCTGTTTGACGTAATTAGACGTATGTTTTACTGTAAAGAGTTCTTAATCTGCTGTTTTATAAAAAGAAAAACCTCACACACATACATTGGCTCCCTTTGGTCCAGGGAATCCCATCACTCCAGGCTGTCCACGGGCTCCCTGAGGACCAGGTGGGCCGGGACGACCGTCCTCACCAGCAGCACCCTGTGAAAGACACGATTAAACATCACGAATTAGCACAGCAACCAAAGAACATGATGCATTAATCTGGGAGATTAAATGAGATTTCTTATAAATGTTATTTCAAAGATGAATGTATGACAGTCTCTTTAGTTTGAAAAGCTGTTTTATGGTGAACTAAACATCAAGATGAAGAAACTAGTTTTCTCAGATATGTGCATGCATTAAAGCTAAAAACACAAAGTTAGATGCTGTTTAAGGCAGTGTATATCAAATACAATGTAGTGAACATTTACTGACAGTGGGTCCAACTTTGCCTTGAGGACCAGCATCTCCAGGACGACCAGTAAGGCCCTGTGAATGGGCACACATTAGATATTCTCAGCAAGGAGGATTAAACTTCCACAATACATCAAATTCATTATCTTATCAAACCAACAAAGACACAAATGAATGTGGACAGGAAATTAATGTAATTGGTAAATTAGGGAGACTCACTCTAGCTCCAGGAAGCCCAGACTCTCCTGTACGTCCAGGGTCTCCAGTCGCACCTTTAGGCCCAACAGCGCCAGGGACACCACGGTCACCAGGAGCTCCCTGAAGAAGATAAGACAAAGGTTTTTAACCCATCCCGCAACAATCAGCTGTTATGATTTTGTGATGTGCTTCACTGTTTTGCCAGAACACAACATCCTTAACGTTTATGTGTCAGAGGGGCAAAATCAATTCTGACTAGTCAGGAAACATTTGAGGAGGGTCCCACCTTAGCACCAGCCAGACCATCTTGACCAGGGAAACCGCGATTACCAGGAGCTCCCTGAAAAAGGTGGAAAAAAAAGACAAAAAAATGGAATAAGACTTAATTATTTTGATTACTTTATGTTAAAAATGTTGTGTAATGCTTTTTCTTACTCTTTCTCCAGGTGGTCCAAGTGGTCCAGCAGCTCCAGGTTCTCCTCTTGCACCTCTCTTTCCTTCCTCTCCAGCAGGACCAGGGGCACCTTGAGGACCAGCAGGACCCTTAAAAATGTTAAGATATTTGTGTAAATTGACCTAAATCCCAAGATATCTATTTGTGTTTATTGCACACAAAGTAAAAGTGAGAAACTTACGAGCTCTCCTTTTGGTCCAGCTTCCCCTTTAAATCCAGGAAGACCAGGGTCTCCCTAAACATTGCAATAAAATAACGACAGGCACAACCATAAATATCACAACTCTAAAAAACATGAAGGTTTCTCACTGTTTTAGATGATCTCCAGCTGACTTACAGACTGTCCTTTGGGCCCTAGAGGTCCAGTAGCTCCCTGTGGTCCAGGTGGGCCACGAGGGCCGGGGAATCCAGGAGCACCAGCAATACCAGAGGCACCCTTCATGGAGACAATATCAAAGGAAAGCAACAATATAAAGTTAATCTTATAAAATATAAAGAATTTACGCTTGTTAAAGAGTAAAAAAAAACAGACATACAGCAGATCCTTTGGCTCCGGGGATACCATCAGTACCGGGATTACCCTGTACAAACCCAGACAGAAGCATTAAAATATAAAGTATCAATAATGAGCACATATGTTGTGAAATGGTACAAAAGAGTCTGGATGATCAGCAAACAAACCGATGCTCCAGCAGGTCCAGGAGATCCAGGAGTACCAGCTTCTCCACGGGGTCCCTGTGCTCCCTCAGCTCCTCTGTTACCAGTTGGGCCAGCTTCTCCCTGACAGAAGACCAAAAAACTTGTAATAAAAACTAATAATTTCTCAATTTAGTTGCTAAATAATACTGCATTTGCACCACCAAATCACATAGATGAACATTAAGCTTTTGTCTTCAGTACTGAACAATGTTTTATAAAAATGTTTATGTCAGCACTTTGAGGGGTCAGCATCACTGGAAAAATGCTACATAAGTCTATTTACTTTTTACGTCTAAATTGTGTCTGTTTAATTTGAGGGTATTGGAGAAATTTAAAAGGACTTGATAAGGCTCGCTGCGTTTGTAGGATGAAACACTAAATAGAGTAAAGATCAGGACATAAAGGACCAGAAACAAGCTTCTTATCCAGCTTTCGGCTCTCTTATTGTTTTTAAGGTCAGATTCTGATCAGGATGGTGTGATTTGTACAAACCTTGGCTCCTGGAGATCCTGGGAAACCTGGAGCTCCAGCAGGACCAACTGGACCCTGTAAAAAGAACAGGAGTCTTCACATACAACCTTTATGTCTCATTACCATCACTGGTAATTTCAAACGCAAAATCATTTAGATGAATTGGGTTGAAAATGGTGAAACATACAGGTGGACCAGCAGGGCCAGGCAAACCATCGTTTCCACGGGCACCCTAAAGAGGGAAAAGAAAAGTCTGTCAGCTCTGTGCAGCATAGTTACAAACATTTCTAATACAAGAAGACCAAACTGGAAACATTTTCCTGCTTTATAAGAACTGTTTACTCACTGCAGCTCCAGCAGCTCCGGGACGTCCCCTCTCACCAGGCAGACCACGTGGACCCTATCATACAAAACAGGGTTTATTAAAATGAACTCATTCAAATCTGGATATTAGCATATTAGCATTGTATATCCACACAACCTGCAAAACCAAAACTGAATCCAGACAAAATTGATGTTCACAAAGTTTCACATAGCAAAGCTCAGAGTAACATGGCAGATCAGATAAAGCATAGAAGGCTCACCATGGGTCCAGTGGCACCATTCTCTCCAGCAGCACCAGCCTCACCCTGATAAGAAAAGATGCCCCACAAATTAGAAGACACGGGCAGGAACTAGTAGATGAACAGGTGATACACAGCAGGTGTGTGTACCTTTGCCCCCGCAGCACCAGTCTCTCCCTTAGCTCCATCCAGACCAGGATGACCCTGACAGGAAAGACAAACCGCATCAGGAAAAGCACAAGCAGCTACAGCAACTGTATGAACATTACTGGTCAGCTTCTCTTGCCAAACATGAAGGTTTTAACACTCACTCTGTGTCCTTTGATTCCAGGAAGTCCAGGAGTTCCAGGGAATCCACGAGCTCCCTGAAATAAGCAGACATGGTTTTATTTGTTTAATTCATCATTTTGTTTACATGACTCTTTTGAATGCGGAGTAGTTGTGAAGTTAGGAACAAATGAAAAAAAACCCATAAAAAAGTCCCAATTGATTATGGGTTGGTCAGTATTTCCTCACCTGAGGCCCCGCAGGTCCTCGCTCACCAGGTTTTCCAGGTTTTCCAGATTCACCCTAAAAACAAACAGGAAGTGTGAGGATTATTTATAGGTTATAACTTGTTGTTATGGGGCATTCAATGTGGTGTTTGGCTTGTGTACATGCTGTTTTGTCATAAGAAAGACAGCGCCCCCTAGTGGTTCAAAGAGTTTAAAACGACAAATACACAAAAGCTTGCTAAATGGTGCAACAGTGCATTAAATAGTCTGTCAAATTGACATAAAATTCGGGAACTGAAATAAAATATTTAGTTTTATTAAGTATGAGTAGATGTGTTTTTTTAAACAAAAAAAACAAAAACATTATTTGGTGATGGAACTTGATTTTGTGCATATACTTAGTTGAGGTGCGGTTTTCTCAGGTAAAGGAAGCATCAAGGCTTACATCACTTCCTGGTTTTCCAGAAGGTCCAGGTGGTCCACGGGGTCCCATTGGCCCCTGTCATACAACAAAATAAACTTTGATTTGATGGCAGTTTTCTACATGCTGCACACAGACGACTCAAAATACAAAATGTGGATGTAAAATTTCCTAATATTTCAGATTTCACAGACTCATAGATGAGCTTAAAACCAAGTTATGGTCTAATTTATAACCAACACATTTTCTATAAAAGAAGGTGCTGTTAGACATCTCTATGTGTTATTGATTGTCAGTCTGTGATGCTAATACTTACAGCTGGACCAGGCTCTCCAGCCTCTCCAGGGCCACCTTGGAAACCTTGTGGTCCCTGTTGTTTCAAATGTCAAAGCAAAGCATTAAGAATGTGTTCATAAATAACGTGTCAAAAATTCTTCATACATTTCTACATTAACTGTCATAACATCAAATCTCATGATGATTAATAGCCACAATGTACTTACAGGTGCTCCAGTAGGCCCAGGAGGACCACGGGGACCCATAGGACCCTGCGATAACACAAGACATACAGACACTGTTAATACTGTTTGTTTTTTTTTTTGCATTTTGTGGAAAATAATTGATTAACAATAAAACCAGCAGGTTAAATGTTGATGGTTTGGGGCTATACAGAGTGAAAAAACAGTTTACAGAATTTTAACAACTGTTTCAGGTGGAACTGGAAAACATTAAAAATATCCTCCTTATGCTTTCCAAGTATTTAAAAAATCTCTTTCCAGGAATACAATAATGTATATGACTTAATATGACCACTACCAAACATTGTGATACAGCTCAAAAGCCAAACTTATTCTTTATGCTTTCAATTAGAGATCAATTCAACCAACATGGCAAAAAAAATTTAATCTGTGTGTTGAAATGAAATTGCTGAACCACAAGATGGCAGCACAATCTCCAACTTTGTGAAGCATGACTTTTTAGAGCTTATTATAAGCCACTTTATCAGCTGAATGTCAATACTGATGCTTTGTCTTGCCAGCAGGTGAGTCTAACGCATTGTGACAAAGAAAACTAACAGATAACCTGTCCTGTAAGAGGTTTTTTTCTTACCATCGGCCCCTGCATCACACCCATCTGAGCACCTCCTGCCTTCTCATCAAAACCTCCAGCCATCTGAGCAGCAAAGTTCTGTCAACATTGAAAACAAAGAACAGAAGTAAGTTAGCAAGGTTTAACTCTCAGTGCTGCGTGGGTCAGGAATGTGGTGTTGAATGTTTTTTTCATTTGCATGACAGAAGATGCACCTGGAAAAGTCTGCACCTGCTCCCTGCAGTTATCGTGTTTCATGGATGACACAAGTTTGTACTGTTGGATCAAGTCAAGCGTAGCCCAGGTGTATATTAAGAAAAAATGATCACCATTCCTCTTTATCACAAAGAGAACACAGAAGTGATGGAATCAATGTTATTTTATTTGTTTTTACTCAAACACCTTGTGACTGCACTGGGATGTGTGTGTGGGTCATAACACTGTGCCATCTGGGGTTTAAGTTGAGCAAGACTGATTGATCTGCGTCTGTGGACATACCCCTCCAAGCCCTGGTGGTCCAGGTGGTCCAGCTGGACCAGGTGGTCCGGGGTTTCCAGGGATGCCAGGTTCACCATCCCTTCCACGAGGTCCAGGATTTCCCTGAGAGAAAGAGAGAAGGTTGTTTTCCTACAACTAGCTGGAAGTGTCAAAGACGATTTCAGGTAATAGTCTGTGTCACTCCATCCAACCGCTTTTCGTGGCTTCATATTAAATAAGCAGCACTTTGTGTTACAGCCACAGTTTTCATTAAATGCTGCACAACTTATCTTTTAATGCAACTAAAAAGTTTCATGTTAGTAATTTTCTGATAATTTTTGCTTCAACATTAATAAGATGGCAAAATATAGTACAGAGAAAACCATCATTTCAGTTGTAATAAGGCCCTGATAGGCTGTTGTCAGACCCGGATTATTTAGTTTATGGCATGTTTGGACAGAATGTAGTTTTTCTCTAAAACGCGGCATCATCTCTCACCTTATCACCCTTTGCACCAGCTTCTCCACGTGGTCCCTGCTCACCTGAGGGGCCCTGCAAAAAATCATTATGTTGCAATAATCTTATCATGTTTTAGTTTGACAAGTTATCAAGTCAACTTTGACTATTGCTTGATTTACCCCCTGCTTCCAAACAGGAAATATTTACCATAGGGCCTGCTGGTCCTCTTGGTCCTACAACCTGCACAAAGATTTAAAAAGTAATTTATTTAAATTTATACAGAAAGTTTACAATGACTGTACAATCGTTTTTCACAAAAACCCTTGTGTAGCGTTTGTGCATGACTACATTCAAACATTGCAGGGAGGTGAGCATCGCGACATGTTTTTTTAAATCAGCTCCTCTAAACCTGTGATTTGGCTGCCTTTTTTTTTTTTACCTGACATGAACTTGCAGCAAAGTTGCTGAGAAGATCTAAGAGGATTTGGGTGGGTTCATTATGTCCCAGGAATGCAGGGTTTTTCCTCACTCATAGAGTCTGAAACATTGTGCTCGGTCACTTTTCAGTAGTAAATGGCCGTGTTGCTTCAGAGAGGTCTGGAGAAACCGATTAGCTAGAAATGTGGAAAAATGTGCCGATACTGAACATAATAATGTCCATCAGTGTGGCCTTTCTGTAAGTGTAAACAGTACATAATAACTTTAAGAAAGTTGCACTTCTATGCATAGAGAATTATTGCAACAAAAAGCAACAGAATCAAATTGTTTGTGTGGCACCACAGAGGATAAATTGGTATCAAGAAGGCTCATACATACATCTGCAATCTCTCCTGGTTCTCCTTTCTGGCCCTGATTGATAAAAGAAAGAATACAGATGAGTTATGAACTCTCATGTTCTAATGGATAGAAATATTTTTGGCATTTGCCTCACCTTAGCACCAATTGTCTCTGATGTTGCAGATGAATTGATGAAAAGGAAGAGAAGAGGAAGAAAACACAAGTAAGAGTAAAATAAGTAAAACTTTTCAAACACATGGTTGATTTAAAGTCTAGTTCATGATTCTAAAAAAAGGACACCTGCAAGTGAATGTAAGGAAGCTACAGAGATCAAACACCACTCACCAAACCCAAAGGCAAGGAACCCATCAGGTTATATTAATGATACAAGAGAAGCAGAAGCATGCATGCGCTGAAAGATGAAAGCTACAGGTGAGAATTAGCATGGATTATTCTAGTTTTTATAAAGCAGTGCTGCTGCATTTTACATTTCATTCATCTTCTATTGCTAATAAATATTGTTTAGAAGAAATAAGAGCAACTAAAGTATAAAATTTTCACTTTTTCTTCTTTTTTTTTTAATAAAGAATGTTAAAGTTCATAAACCTCACACACATTTTTTCTTTAACTGGGTTTTTTTTATTGATTTTATTGTGCAAACAAATAAACAGATCAAAACATGTCTAAAGATTGCTAAGATCTCAGCATGAAGCATTTCTGTAAAGTTGTTTATCGCATATTTAAACAGCTCATTCTCAACAACTCTGTGTCTGTTTAAATCGTTAGCAAACTTGAACTATTTGTAAGAGTATCTGAAACTAAAACCCAGAACAGGTTTCTCTGTGTAGGTCTACCTTTGCAGATTCATTTAGATAAGAACTGGAGCCTAACAAGGAGCCTCCAATTGGGTCACATTGAGCACTAAGTTCTGTTTCTGCAGCTTTGTGTTAAAACTGAAGTGTGTCAGATGATTTAGGAGAAGACTGGTCACAACACCCCAGGATCCAAATCCAACCCGTTCATTTGGATCATGTTTTATGTCCAGTTGCCATAAAACAACATATAAAGAGTGACTTTGGAATAGGGAACATTAAAAAACAGAGACTAAATGTAGAGTAGTTAAAGTAGTCAAAGCTATAAATTATCATCCAAACTCTGTAATCGGTGACATCTTTTAGTGTGATGAGAGATATTATTAGGATCTGTCAAATTTCCCCATTCAAAAGTGTTAGCCTGGAGGCATGCAAAAGCAAGCGTGAAGAGTAATTTATTTATAGGTGTGTGAATAAATAAATTACAACCAATGGGGGCACTGGCATCAGCGGGGCAGATGGGACAGCACTCTCCAGATGGGATGATAGGGTTGGCACACTCTTTGATCTCCTCGCAGATTATCTCATCACATAGAACCGCTCCGCTGTCACACACACAGATACTGCATGGCTCTGGCTTCCACACATCCTTATCACTATACTGCTGGCCGTCCTGGATGCAGCCACCGGCCTCTTCTGTGGTGGCCAGCAGGGTGCATGTGGCAGACGGACAAGGGGAAAGCAATGAGTGGGAATGAGTCAGGAAAAGGTAGAAGGATTTGAACATATTGATGAGTCGGTATGGCAGATGTTGGTACAGAACAAGGATGTGGGGAGGGGGGGTAAGGGGAAAAGATGAGGAAATGGGAGGAGTAACAGCAGAGAAGGAGGAGTTAGTGAGTACAAAGGAGGGGCATAGAAGGAAGAAGCAAAAAGAAGTTATCTTGCATTAAATAAGCAACATAATTGCTGTTAAAGTGCTTTTTACTTTGACATAATAATGATACAAAACTAGAAGGCATTTTTCTTTGATGCTGATGGGAAAGTGCTGGTTCAAAAATACACTTTACATTTTACAAATCAGTAGCTGGAGCCCTGTGATGAACTGGTGACCTGTCCAGGGTGTACCCTGCATCTCGCGTGCTAATTGCTGGGACAGGCTCCAGAAAATGAATGAATGAAAATCAGTAGCTGGGAGCACATCCATGATTAAATAGACCCCACATTTAACTCATAAGGGAGGAGAAAACATGAGCCTGAAATTATTTAAATAAAATGTGACAGGAATGTGAACACAAGCCACAGTCATTGGTTGTGTTTGAAGCCTTAGCTGAGGTATTTCACAGTGCGGGCTGAGTGTACTTAACCCTCAGGCCTGCTCTGCTCCTCGTATGAATGAACCTCTCTTATACGGATACTGTGCTCAATTGACAAGCTGCTGTTGTATGTAAACAGAGGTCCTTCTAAATTTCTCCATCTGGATCCCATAGCTGTGTTAAGCGCCAGTGCAAACACATTCAAGGAAGTAAGAATGGGTGATATTTTAAATGTAAGTCATTTAGAGTTTGGCTTCATTTTTCAAAGCTTATTTGTTAAAATGATAAGTTGTAAAATTCATCACACTCACATAACATTTTGTTATGTCCAAACTTTTGAATGAATAAAATGCTGAAAGCAAGTTGTAGAAGCAGAAACTTAAATTCATCTTGCAAAGAAAAACTGACACCATCATCTGTTCTACTTTCCTCCTGTTTGGGGTCAAACACTGTCTGACCCCATCACTTCACATCATGAAAACCCTGAGTCTGCACCAGTCAAACCCTGTAAGAAGTTTACTTTTAGGTCCTATAAAACACTTATACACTTTGCATTTGTACATAATTATCTGCTGGATTAAAAAAGGACACCCTGGTTTAAGAAAACTAGAATTTCAATGTACTAAATGTAGCAGGAAAGACTGAATAACTGAACTCAGGTAAAAATGAACCTGGTACTCCAGCTCATATTGATGCACCTGGACAGCCTAACCTAGCCTCATCACAGGCTTCTTCATCATAACATTTTCCTGTCTGACAACTGTTACTTTCTAATTGACAAGTAATATTATCAGCACCACCATAACTACCACATCCATTCACTTGAAAGTTATCTTATATTCTAAAAATCCAGACGGAGAACATCAAAATGATGACAGAAGATTTGATAACGTTGGCTAACGTTTTTGCAGGTACAAAGAAATAAAGCTGTGCAACTTACGCTCGTCCTCTTCCTGACATCTGACCACGGATAGTAAAACAACTTGGGATGCTACAAGTAGCAGAACAGTCCTTGAGTCCACAAAGCTGAACATGTCTAAATATTAGACATGCAGGAGCTTGGGTGAGAAGTGAGGGGATGCCGGAGACCAGGCTTTACGTCAGGTGGTGTGTTAAGTGTGTGTTCCCAGAAACTTATGGCACCATGCAGTCAAACCTTCCAAAAACTAAGTGGAATCCAACGCGGGGCCCCAGCTGGCACTCTGCACCCAGCACGTCAGGGCAAGCACCGCGGTTTTATGTCCACTGTGTCTTGTATGGATCTTCGTATATTCCAAAATGCCAGTCCTTCCCCCAGACCCCCTGTTAGGCTGAAACCTGAACCTCCTCCCCCTCCTCTCAATCTAGCAACACTCCCAGAGATTTTTTTCCTTCCTAGGTTGACCTGCTTAGTTTGCCCAAAAGATGCACCTTCACTTTCAGATTAAAAAGAGCACAAAGAGCAAAACATAGGTCAAGCTCAAAGTGGTATACAGGACAGGTGGTATGAAATTGTGTCAGTGCATTAGGAAATCCCATATCTGCCATTTTTCTGGGTTGCACCAACTTCTGATTAATCAAATGAAGTAACAGCTTTTTTGAGAACAAGGCCCGAAACAGCACAGATCATCATTAAAATACTGCAGACATAGCCTAACTGCCCTAACAGCAGGTCAGATATATTTATCACATGAACAAAACAATGTTTTTTCACAGCTGGATATAATTCAGACCTTTCTGATGCATTTCATCACACAGTTCAGCTGCAAAAATAAAAATACTATCACTACCAACAATTGTTTGACTTGCTTGTTGATTTAAATGGGTTTTAATTAAGTACGTTTGAGTTTTCTGCTCAGGATGGGAACTGGTATCAAAGTCAATGGAATCTGTTGGTTTTCCTTAACTGGAGTATTTATCATGAATTGGTTTGTCTGTAAAGTGCTTTGAGATGGCATTGTTATGAAGTGGTGCTATGCAACTGAACTGCAGCGTAGTTGATTTATATATATTAAACTAAATACTGGTTCAGCAGTGTTGCTTGTTCAGTTTAGTCTCTTAGATTATGGCTTAATCTGCAAACTGTAGGGGATCTTTAAATCTGACCCAACCTTCTCCTTACAGTAAAACATAAAACAATCTTTATATTTTGTCAATGACTTTAACAAAGGGTTGTTAGATCCACATAAACGAACAATCTTGATGTCTGTATTTTTAAGAATTGATCTATTAAACAGCTAAAATGGTCAGAAATCAGCAGTGTAACTTCATTTTAGTGTTTTTTCCTTTCACTTGTCTATATCTATATTGATTGTAACAGTCCTGAGAAAAGAGCACATATTTAGCAGGATTGTGAAGCTGAGAAGAGGTGAGATAAAACCCGTCTGTGATCTTCATCCTTTACGTCTACATTAGATAGGCCCAGGTGGGCTTGAAAAGAGGTCTTTGTCACGAAGAGAGGCACAGTAATTCCAGGGTTATGACCTTCGAGCAAGTCCTGCTCATTCCATATGTAGGAAAGGGAGATTTACCATCTTACCACCAGGTCTGAGTGGTTTGGTAAATTGGATTTATATTCAAGACAGATGTGAGAAGAACACAGATCCTGATATCAGCTCACATCTCACCAAGATGCATCTCTTCTTCTGTGTACTTTGTTTTAATGAATTTGCATTTCCTGGTTGTTATAGTAACTGTATAGTATGTAGGGGTAATACTGCTAATTCCCAGGTGATTTTACAGGTTTTTAAGTGTCAGTAACAATGCAAATGAGTCCAGTGACCAAAACATTTCAGGAATTTACGCAACTATTTTACCAGCTGAATCAATAAGCACGGTCTTTTAACACAAAGCAGCTCTGAGGTGGTGTCAGGCGTAGTCACAAAATAAAGACAAAAGTGCATTTCAATTAGAGAGAATGGTGGTCTGCCATGTTATGGCTGTTTGCAGTAGTTTGGAAAATGATGAAGACTTCACCACTACAGAGCAGAAAGACAAAACCGAGAACAACCTAATGAATGAAAGATGCTGAAAGGATACAACAAGAGAGATTAAGTGGTTCTGTCATGTTACAGGGGTCATATCTGATCATCTCCAAGAGTTAAAGAAATTAGTGACACTATTTATAGCATGCTTAAAAGGTCTACTCTCTAAACACATTAGTGAGCTGAAGTCAATGTTGTGCATTATTGCTGCTCTTTCTAAAACAATGTTACAATAATGTCACTGGCTGTTTGTGCAACTGCAGGTACAAATCTGTGTTAACATCCAGCAGGAATTCAGTCCAGCTTCACACATCCTTTTTCTCTGGTGCTCTGACTGTATACTGCCTTCTCCCAGCACACAATAGGCCTCTGTGTGCACGGCCCGTGGAATGCTGCGAGATGGCAGGGCAGTGGGATAGCTGCATGGTGAGGATGGGGGTTGGTGGGTAAGGAAGGGTGTGGAAGCTCGGAGGATGAAAAAGGGGAGGCAGGGGAGCGCGGCGGTTTGAGGGTAGGGGAAGGGGAAGAGATGGCAGGAGCGGAAGGAGGGTGGTGATGGAGCGGCGGATCTCTCTACTGTACGTGTGCATAGAGGCTCCAGGGGTCTACAGGGTGTCTAGGTTTCGGCACAGTGACCGTATTAGAGGGGGTAGATGCAGGCCTCTATGCAAACATAAACCTGGAGGGTAGGGTGCACCTACCTGGAGGAGAGTATGAACAGGCCTGTTAGATGAAAGACTGTTGCACAATGCATCTTGTGCTTGATAAGAACTGGCGGTTATAGATGTTTCTGTTTGAGGAAAAAAAGAATAAAAAGAAAAAACAAACTAATTTAAACTACTGGGGTTTGAAACACAGTAGGCACACAGGCCTACAGTTCATAGTGTCAGGGCAGAAAACAGCTAAAGATGCTGGGATTTTCTGAGGTCCTGTTGATTTTTACACGTTAAAAAATAGTTACAAGATGTTAGGATCAAGCAAGGACATGATTTGTTGGAAATGGTAAATTAAATGTGAATACAAGTCTGACAGGTGGGTTGTTAGGATTTTTGGCTGAGCTGCCCATCTTGTCAGGAGGCCATGGAGTGAACTGGAGTCAGGAATTTAAGCATTAGTTTTAGAGGTAGGGAACCATGAACATCCATAGTTATACACACAAAGTGTTCAGTAGAAAGTCAGCTACAGATTTAACGGTTTGATTTGTGTAAATTCAGGAGTTTTCAAGAGCTGCACTCAGTCATACCTCAAATTTAGCCTTCTGTTTTGCCAAATCATATTCTAAATAAAGTGAAAACTTTGCTCATTTGAGTGGAAATGTGTTTCTGTTTAAGCCTTTAACTCTTCCTACACCGTCACCTGGTGAAACACAGACACACAAAATGACATTTCATTGCAAAATGATGGTAAACTAGGAATGCATGGATTTAATTTGAGTGGTAAAAGCCAAGAAAGATGCAATGATTACAGCAAATAAAAACTATTTCAACTGTCATACAAGAACAAGATTATTAAAATGCTCCTTCTTAAAGCACCATTGGGTATCATGGAAGTCACATGGAAAACACAGCATCAAGTCTCTGGTAAGTTAACAGAAGTTGTGTATGTGACACCATTTAGATACCAGAAAGAGAAGAAATGGGATTTACCCACGCTGGATGGCACAGGGATAACTGTCCTTTCCTTTAAGAGATGACTTAAACGATGCATTAAATCTCTTCAAGTATTTAACAGTCTCTGACAAAAGGATTTGTTTCTCGATATGCTATTCTTATTTCATCCCTCTGCTTAATATCAACTCATTACCACACTGCCAGTATTAAAGCTTTTGCTTTGAATGGGATTGCAAAAAGGATTGAATTAAGGTGTGATGTGCTCTTTGCCTCAAAGACATTATGACTTAAGTGCTGCATGTGGTAGTATGAGTAGAATATGCTCCTTTAATTTTGGGTGATTTGGAAAAGTGAGCATGCATATGTTCATCTATAACAGTGTGAATAATGTCACAAGAAAAAGCTGATAATGATGGTAAACTGTGTTCAAAGGGGTTTAGCACTAATAGAAATATCCATATCCATATAACTTGATTGGTGACCAAAAACTAAAGTTTCTGCCAAAGTAATCCAAACAATTGCTTTTAATCAAACTTCACCAATCATTGTTCTTTGTCTTTCCTAAAAGGCCCAAAAATCTGGCTTCTCAGCCAGAGCTATAGCCAGACCTGCAAATTACTGAGCCCGAATCAAAGCACCAGAGGCGGTATGTTTCTTTTCCTGTGCGAGGTGGAGGGGGAAGAGGTTAAGTTTGTGCAGACTTGGTGAGTGCAGCGAGGGGGGCTTTCTCACACAAGATGGAGGATGAAGGGACAAAGGTGGCATTCATTGGCCCAGGAATGGGAAACATTTTCTCCTGAAAACAGAGAAGCTGCAACCAGCAGAGGTAGCCCAGAGAGGCCATGGGTTAGCACTTTGGAAAAGTGGCATGCCTAAAAAATTTGGACAAGACGACCACCAGATAACGAGGTCTTGATTATTTGTTAATGAAGCTAATATCACATCCCCTCCGATCTGCACTGAATGCAATATTTCACAGTTGGTATGACTAAAAAAGCTGCATTTGCATTGCGCAACTTAGAAATAAATTTATTATTATCAGTATCTTCTCTTGGAAGATCAAAGTTGGGCTTAAAAGGACCCATGGTGGCCCTGAGATGCATGAAAACAAAACAGACACATTTCAGGTAAAGCTCTGCAGAGATATAACAGTACAGAAATATCCAATTAAGTCTTTGGATTTAATCCTTCTATGCTATGGATGATTTTGTCTGTGCACTTAAAAAGTCATCTAGAAGAGTATCTAAAAGCAGAGTGATACAGGAAATGAAGCACTAGAGAACAAGAGAGCACATAAAGAGGAAGGATGACTGGTATTCTCAGTTTAAAAAAAAGGTAATCGAGTAGCATGAGCAGAGGGCTTTGGTGTGAGTGTGCCACCTAGAGGACAAGACAGTGAGACATCAGTAAGTCAGTGTGACAAACTCACCATGGGGTGTCACCATCTCACAAAGAAAGAAAAAATCTTCAAGTGAAAACATGACAAATCACTCTTCACAAAACAAAAGCAGCCCACCTTTAGATTTAATGACTTATAATGAAAGAAAATCTGCCTACAAACTGATTTACAATGTTTGATTATTGTTATAAAACATTACATATTGATCTGTGCATTATACTATACAAAGAAAATAATATAATTTATATTGTAATGGTTAGTTATTAGTCATTACCACCCACATCATTATTGCTATAAAAACAATCAAATATTGCTGCAGTCTGAACATAAATGTGGTTGAAGAGAGAAAACACAATAATCAGAGTTTTAGGGAAATATGGTTTTGAATAATCTAATATATGTGACAGTAATTTAATAAACTGCTTTTTTGTCCACTGTCTCAGTTTAGTTCATATGGTTTAATTCTATGGTGTCATTTTATTTTAGAGATTTATACATTACTTATTAAAATTGACCTTGGTATTAAACGGGATGCCTTGCAAATTCATAACATTATTATATACAAGTATAGGTGATAAATAATGATCATAATAAAGATTTATAGCATTGTTAAAATAGATAATAGATTAGGGTTAAAATGATTTTCCTTTCTTTCTAATGGCTAGATGCAGTTTTAGAAGTAGGAGCAGCCTGGTAGGCTACATCAAACTGGTTTCAGTAGCTGGTGCTTGAGCTCATCACAGCTCCGCCCCCGTATAACAGCCTGTGCTGTACTGGATCCAGTCTACATGGCAGCAGCTGTTATAACATCTCTGTGGACCAACGCTTACTGGTCTGTCAGACCTCCCTGTGAAGGGGGTAAAGAAAATACTAATCTCTTTACTTATTAAACTTTAAATCCCTACTTAGCACAATGCATTGCCTGAAAAGTTTGAGGGCAGCCAACCTGGGAATTTTACAGCTATTTAAAAATGCAGTGATCTCCGCCAGAGTTGGAGCTGACATGTCCAGGAGTCAGCAACCTGTTCCTTACCTCAGCTGGACAGCATCACCCCACACCCACAAAGCCTTTCATCAACAGAGCCCTGCCGTGGACCAAGGACACTCCAAGTAGGTCTCACTAAGCTATCATCTTTTTAATAAGCAGCAGAAATGACAATATTGCTGATAAATTAAACCAGAAACACTCCTATGTTAATCTTAAAAAGTTAAGCTGGCTGAGGTTGCTATCAGCCATGAGGATAACTGGGTAAAACTTTGGATGTGAATAAACTAAAGTTGCTACAGGTAACCACTTATAAAATAACACTTCTATCTTTAATGCAATAAGGAGAGTTCAATTTGAAGGAAATGTGTGACTTTATGAGGTAAACACTCATCATTTATCAAGAAGCATTGCGATGATAAACAAGACATTAAACTGGGAATATTCTTGAGAAAAATGAATAAAGCACAATATTATTAATTATTGTTATTATTCAATATTTATGTTATCATAATTTGATAAAAATGTTATAAATTATACTATTAACATGGTCATATTAGAATCTCATAATCGATCCATGTGAGAACAATACTAAAGTTTAGCTAACACATTTATTTTCAGTGATCTCTGTTGGTTATGCAAATTGATCACATTGATCACATTAAATCAGCTTAGTAAACCAGGATGAGATGAATATCAAAATAATAAATGTTTTCCTTTACCACCATATAACAGTGATGGTCAGTCATTCATAATGTGTGCCATTAAAAAAGAAAGAAACCCCCTAAGCACTATATGTAGGGATAGACTTATTGTTTCTCTTCGGGTATTTTAGCAAAGCAAGGTAAGTTTACCTGTACAGCACATTTCATAAAATAATAAAGCTGGAGTGAAGAGTAAAAAGTAGATTAAATAGAAACTTTAAAAAGAAATTAAATAAAGACACAAAAAGCCAAAATAAAATATGATAAAATGCAGAAAAATAAAGTTACTGTGTAGGGAATTAACAGCGTTTGATAAAAGGCAGCAAATAGAAATGTTTTAAACTTACAACAGCAGAGAGTTTCAGGAGTTTTCTAGGAACTTTTTTTCACATGTGTGCAGCATAAAAACAAAACACTCCCTCCATGTTTAGTTCTGACTCTGGGAACAGAAAGTAGACTTGACTGATGACCTGAAGGATCTGTCTGGTTCATAATGTACCAGAAGATCATGAATGTATTTGTCATCATAAATCATTCAGTACATTGTAAACTAACAGCAGGATATTTAAGTCATGTCTTTGACAGGCAGGAAGTCAGTGTAAAGAGGACTGGAGTCACATGATCCGCTTTCTTGGTCTTAGTGAGGACTCGAGCAGCAGCGCTCTGGACTACCTGCAGCTGAAAGGATATTTATGGCTTTTTGTTAGTGTTTTACTTAACTTTATAGTAACCTAATTGATTCCAGGCTAAAGCTGCATTGTATTAATACGATCTTAATTCTTCATTTTAAAACATAAAGGGTTTTCTCTTATCCACCAAGCAGAGAGACCAATCTGATTTAATCAGGTTAATAAACAAAAGTACAATAACATGATAGATGAAATAGTCCCACAAAGGTCAGTGTTTAGGAAAAGGAGACATGGATCATGGTCAAATAAGGCTAACAGCAACACAACAATGTCAGGGATTAACTAGAGTAAATCATCCAGTTATAAACTCAGAGAAGAAGTAGAGGCATCATTGTTTGTAATGGGATTAATATAAAGTTATTATTTAGCATTGCTGTTTGATATTTTTAAAACTTGTCTTAGGGTTTTTTATACTCATTGGCTTTTAACCCACCTGAGAGTCTTTTTTTGCTTCTATATGTTTTTATTTGTACATATTGGGTCTTTTATTTAAATGTATTATATTATTTAAATACATTTTATTTATTTGATGTGTTTTTGCTGCTGTTTGATATAATGTACAGCACTTTGTGCAGCTGATATTAAAAGGGCTTTATAAATAAACTGATTTGATTTAAATATGTTCATATCAAGGTTTCACATTACTTAGAAAGGGTAAAATATCATTGTTAAATGCTTGGATATACACTACAGTACCAGATGTTTTCATATCTGCAGTTGACCTCTGCTGTATTATGGTTTTATTATGATTAATTTAAATTATAAAACGTTTCTGTACACCCAGTAGAGTTGTCTGATTTTATCAGCCAATATCAGCAATAGAATGTAATATCAGAAAATATATCGATATAGTTTTTTACTCTTTCAGTGACAACTTTAGCTAATCCAAATATATTAGGATCTACTGAATTCTGTATCTGACTAAATTGGCATTTTAGATGTAAAAGCTGATTTAGAACATCCTTAATATGCAGCAAATGAAATGTAATATCTAATACCAACCTGGAGCGTGCATAAGCTAAAGAGCTCAGCAGTCCATGTTAAGCCCGTTAATTAATCAGATTGTTACTTGTCTGTACTATTTGTAAATTCAAATAAAATGAATAAAAAACCATATATTACAGTTTGTGGCTTCTCACATTATTACCCAGCTGCTTACAGGTCAACAGCTGGTCACTGACCGTTGGTTTTACTGCTCACATTGTTAACATTGTGATTGAGACCTTGCAAATAGTTTTCACTCAACACCAACATCCAGTTTTAGGTTAATAACATGTTGTGTTTGTTGCAGGAGTCGCTTGATGTCCAGTATGGAAGACTTACTTTTCTACACCATCACTGATGGCAAGGAAGTGATTCCTCTATCCCAGTTCATCTCTGTAAGCCAGCAGCACCCTTATTCTGCCACGCTAGGCACTGTGTTAACAATAAAACTCTAGTCAGAGGAATTTCTCTAACACGTCTTTTCTTTTTACCCTATCCTGCACTGTAACACACAGAATGGTGGTCTATGGGCCATATTTTGCCAGACAAATTTGCTCTACGAAGGGAGGCTGCCCTTGATATTCTAAATATGTTTATTACTAATAGTTTTATTGTGATCTAAGTCTCAACCATGAGCAACCAAGTAACCTAAAACAGGAATACAAAATCTCCTCAGCTGACTGCAAGCTGAGTCAAGATCAGTGCAAGATGTTCGAGGACAGTTATAGGTCTAAATATATTACCGGTAAGCGTGACTCTGCAGAAGTCATTACCATCAGAGAGAAACATTCAGGTTTCTTTTTTCTGCACTTTTGTTAAGACTAAATTTAATCTGTAATGGCATATTTTTCAACGACTCATTATATAGCATATGAAATTTCACAAACCCTTCTTAACACGCAGCTTTGAATTGAGTCTTACCATATCACAGGTACATGGGAAACGTCTAGTGTGGCCAGTTCCTTGAACTAGATATATCACTACAAGAAATTCCCTTGAACATTGGCCACAGTTTATGTTTAAGCTCCTAAATTTTGACAAAAACATGGAATTCTAACACAAGATAACCTTTTTTATATTCACATTTCTGAATGTTTGCAGGATTAATAAAGACACTGATTAGTGCAGACTTTTATGTATTTATTTCTTCATTTATAACATTTCTGATCAGTTTTTTGAGCCACAGACAAAAATGCAGGTACCTGGAGACCTTTGTGTCTATGGCAACGCAGTATTTTTAAAAGCAGGCATGCATTTAGGAGATGAGACGTGTCAACACAGGTTACGCCTCACATGACTGCATGTGTTTGTAGAGGTGACCAGGACAGGAGACGGATGCCTAAAGTGCTGCATTGGTTCTTTTTAGGTAAATAACTGGAGGAAAAAACAAAAACAAACTGGCTCGTTGTTGGCCTATAAAATGTTCAATCAAATAATAAGATGCTATTTTAGTTATTGTTTAAATAATTTGATTTGCTAAATTATTTCAGGCCATCTATCTATCTATCTATCTATCTATCTATCTATCTATCTATCTATCTATCTATCTATCTATCTATCTATCTATC
>JBAMHV010000014.1:5710736-5731600 GCA_037177535.1 Pseudomugil gertrudae
TCTTTACCTCTCCTTTCATTAACTTTTCTCCTTTCCTCTTCATGTCTCCTTTCCTCCTTATTTATCTGTCCCTCCTCATCTCTCCTTCCCTTCCTTGTCTTTCATTATCTATACATTTATCCTTCTCATTTCTCCCTCATCTCCTTTCCTTCCCATTTCTCTTTCTTTCTGTATCTCTTTTCCTTTACATCACTCTTCATCCTTCACTCTCCTCTACATCTCATCCTTCCTACTCATCTCACCATTCTTCCCCATCTGCCCTTCTCTCCACATCTTTCTTTTCCTCCTCACCTCTTCTTTTCTCTCCATCTCTCTTTTCCTCAACTTCTCTCTTTTCCTCCTCACCTGTGCTTTACCCCTTATTTATCTGTTCTTGCTAATCTCTCCTTTCCTTCTCATCTTTCCTTTTCACAATTCTCCTTACCTCCTCATCTTTCATCTCCTCTACATTCTCCAAATATCTTCTTTCCTCCCCATTTTGAGGTTTAAATACATTTTTACTGAAGGTTTTAGCATCAAAATGTTTAAACAAATTCATTTCAGCCTTCTTCAAGTCTAAGCACATTTTATTCAACTTTCATTCATTTAATTCACATTTTAAACTAAACTTTTAATACTTCAGCTTATAAATGATTTCAGCTGACTGTTCAACCAGCACATTTTAAACTACATTAACCCACATTTTAGGCTTCAGATACTGTAGTTCTACCAAAGCGTTTGGCTTCATGTTTTCAGCTAAAGGTTCAACAAGCAAATTTCATCCATTTTAAACTATTTGTTACTTTCTTTCTTACACCCAATTTTGACCTTCTAACACTTCTGCTGCAACACTTTTTGACTCATTTCAGTTTATCCTTCAACCTTTTTACTCATAATTAAACAAGATTTCATTTTAAAATGTAATTTCATGATCATTTAAACTCTCTTCAGCATTACAGTTCAATAAGTTCAGCATACAGGCATTCACCCTGCTGTTCTGCAAGAACAGCAAAGTTCTAGTTAGCATTGTATTTTTCCTGGTTTTATGTTGCAGTCCTGCTAATGCAGTCACGTACTGGATAAATAAGCTCAAGAACACCCTGTGCGCTGGCCCAACTTTAACACTCCTGCCCTGGAGCTAAGAATCTCACAGACATTCAATAAATGCAGCAGCAAATTGCAGCCATTTGTTAGGTTTCATAGCTCACTGAACAACTTATTAGATGTGATTAGCTAAAGGAAAAAAAAACTCAACCTTTTCCAGACAGAAGTGTTGTGCACATGGTGTCCTTAAAATAGACACACGTGCTTCATACAGCGACTGCAGTGTGACCCACAGTGTGAGAGACAGCAGTTATCTGGTCTCTGCCCTCCTCGTTCTCCTGCAGGCGCACCTGAGGCATTAAATCCCTAATAATAAAGCCCATGTGCACACGTTTGAGATTCTGCTAGTTCACATTACATAAATAAAATCCTGGGTGTCATTTATCAATCCTTCCTTCCCTCTATTCGTAGTAAATTTGTTCTAACATGTCTCATTTCTTCAATCCACAGGCTCTGAAAAAGACAGGCTTGTTGACATCTGACCCCCGTCTGCGTGACTGTGTTCATCAGATGCGACAGTCCACACACGATGCTATTGGGCCGGTCATGATGGACAAGAAGCTCTTTAGAAGGTGAGAAAAGCTTAGTTAATGTTTGTGAACACTGTACCTCAAAATGGGGGATGTGAAAACAAGTAAGAAGGCTGTGTTTGTTTAAATGTCACTGCTACATAATCAGTGTATCAAATGGTCATTCCTAAAAGCGCAGGATTTAAGCGTGCATGCTGCAAGGCTTGGTTTGATTCAGACATTTATGCTTTTTTATATAAGGGATGTGATTTGTTATTAGCACTTTTTGAGTCCAAGAGACTGACAGAAACAGACGTTTTATAGCTGACAGCTGCTACAAACTGAATTCACGTGCATGCATGCATGCCAACCAAAGCAGTGGAGGGTAGACGAAGACAGAGAGGGGTCTCTAGGGCTGTGAAGGAAAGGGCATCATTCCGGTCGAGCTCCAGACTGTAGCAAGTAAATTAGCAGGCTCAGTGGATATATAAGTGCCATGCTCCCTGCTGGTGTAATTTCCCAAGTGACAGGTATAATTCACTGAAACTCATCTTCTAATCTGAAACTGCCCAGAGTTTGCACAGTGTGTGTAACCTGAGTAAACTAATCTTCCACCTCACTTTTTTTCTTTTTATTTTAATTAAAATTATGAGGTTATTTATTCCCAAAGACTTCATGGTGAATGTGCCACTTGAGAGCTATTTGGCATTATTTATAGGAAATGACCAATATGAATAATGTAAGTTTACCCCCTTAAAACCTCACCATAGCATCACCTTGGATTAGTCAGGCTGCTGGACATATTTCAGTTCAGACCGGCTGTGACAGAATGTACATACCAGTCACTGGGAGCATACAACGATGCCGGCCAGTTTTAGCACGGAAAATCTCTGGTAACAATCAGGCTGTGCTGACAAACGCATGTTTATTTACCCTTTTTTACAAGCTGCTGGCTGGTTAGAACTTATTTCATGAAACAGTTTATACAATAACAAATACAGCATAAAGAGTTGTAACTTTGCTGTTCAGTTTGTGCCTATATTTCCTAGGTTCCACTAGGAGTACTTACTGCTACTGTCATGTCTAACAAATGCTTGTACTCTCCTCCAGTTCAAACAAGAAAAGGAAATACATTTCTATACCAGGTATTATTGCTAATTATGTTAATTCTTACCTTCAAGCATAACTCACTGTTGCTTGACCGCTATAAGAGTTAGCTGTGAGAGATGATATTAGCTTCACAGGAATATTTAGTACTTGCCAATTTTTCTTTGATTTGAATGCTATAGCCATTTAGTTAAAAAGTCATAAAGCATTATTTATTTGCATGGATTGGATCGAGCCTGTGGCATGCTACGTTTCTATCACGCAGCAATCCTTCACTTGCACTTTTACTGGAGCTGTAAAGCTTCATTAATGTTATTATTAGCTGCTGTGCTTTATCGTATCTGTCAATTGGTCTCCAGCTTGTCTATGGCTGGATTTTAAGTCCCAGTTGCTTGGCTTTTTTCATTCATGTGGTATTCTTGCAGGGACGAGAAGATTGTTCTGGAAAGTTATGGCTGCTCTTTATTATTTATACCAGTTTTGTTTGCATCTGAAGCTGTAAAGCCTGAACATATATATTATCATCCTGCGTAGCACTCTCAGGTCAAACAAAGGGTTTTTGCTGACATCATAACCAAAAACTGCATTAAATGTCTTTTAAGGTTTTTTCCCCCTCTTATTAACTGAACCGCGTGCTTCCCTTGTAGGTGTGTGGGCAACAACATCATGCTGCTTACTAAGGCTTTCAGAAGAAAATTTATCATCCCTAATTTTGAAGCATTTACCCATCAGATCAATAAGATGTATGACAGTGCACATCAGCAAGATGGAGGACACGTAAGTAGCTATATTAGTCCATTATACGCCTTTTACCTGTGGCACACTTACGTTTGTTTAATTTCTTTCTCCAGGTAGCCGATTACATTCCTCAGCTGGCTAAATTCAGCCCTGAACTCTGGGGCGTGTCTCTGTGCACAATTGATGGACAGAGGTAAAGTTCTGCTTTGTGTATAGTTTTATCCTGCAAACGTACAATGTGCATGCCGCCTAAGCCATACGCGTTTGTTTTGTACTTGTATCATTGCAGATACTCCGTGGGTGACACCAAGATTCCTTTCTGCCTGCAGTCTTGTGTGAAGCCTCTGGAGTATTCCATCGCTGTGCACGAGCTTGGCAGTGAGCATGTCCATCGCTTTGTTGGAAAAGAGCCCAGTGGTTTTAAGTTCAACAAACTATCCCTGAATGAAGAAGGCAAGTGGTTCTTGTGATTGACCTCAGTTTTACTCTGTACAAAAACAACTTTATTTGTTTTTCTGGTCAATAAGTAAAACACATTTTCTCAGTTTGTGTTCAAACAAGTATTACCACACAGTGAGCTATCAGTATACCCATTAACCATTTTACTACCAATTGTTTTTTGCTTGTGTGACAGTGGTTTGTTATCTTCTTCATTATAGCTGAACTCATGGAATATGAATGTTTGTGGAATAAGTGTCTCTGCCTAAAAGCAAGGCTAAAAGGAAAATGATGAATAAGATTTTTAATAAAAAGACCTTTTTGGATGGGTTGTTTAGAAATGTGTATGGACCAATTCCAGCTGGCAGGATCAATGTAAGGGGACAGAGTAAACAGTCAGAATAGATTAGATTTTATTTCATTGTGCATGACACACGAAATGTTTCTGCTCTCCATGAAAACAATGTGCAGATATGAATAAAAATGTAATACTACTGTAAAATAGGCAAGGGAAGTTTATTTGTATAGCACCTTTCATGTACAGGACAATTCAAAGTGCTTTACATTGAAAAATAATTAGAATAGATATAATAAAGAAACAGAATGTACAAGTAGGGAGATCATATTACATAATGGGATATTACCAAGACTTTTAGGTGGATTAAAAACTGAATACAGCTCAGTCTACTGCCTACAGTAAAGCTTCAGAAGATTTTTTGTGATGTAACAAATTCTGTGTTTCAACAACAAAGCAAACAAGCAAAAAAAAAACAACACACTTTAATCCAGATTCTTTTTGTTTACCATTTTATCACCTCACCTTTGCATCTATATGCTGCTGTTTGGTTTAATAACTAAACGTATATTCATGCAGGTTGCACCCAGAACATAAACAGTTTTTTGTTTTTGTTGTTAGAGACACATAAGTAACATTATGTTTGTAATTCTTTGCAGATAAGCCACACAATCCCATGGTGAATGCTGGAGCCATTGTCATCAGTTCTTTGCTTAAGGTAAGTTATTATAACGATGCATATTTACTGAAACTATACATAACAGAAAAATATCCACACACTGCTTCTTTTGATTCTGTGTAACTGGTTTTTTCATGTAGTATTAAGGAACAAAAAACAAAGGCAGTTTGGAATTTTGGTCCCAGCAGCAACTGTAACATAATACATATTGGCTGTGCTCAGTGTTCCAGGGACTTCTGGACTATGTTCATCTCGTGTGACTCGCTCACAAACTCGCCTGTTAGCCTGTCCTTTGGCATTTTTTTTTTTTTTTTGGTTCTTAAGTTTCACAGCTGACTTTATGGATTTTCTTATCTTATGAGTTAAGTTCAGCTGTGAGGGGGGGACTGACAGCAGGGGTGTATGTTCTTTTGGCCAATTACAGGCTTGAGAACAGAGGGTGTTTCCCACCCTAATGCTGCATGTGCATAGAAGGGGGTAGTGCTTTCATGTGATCAATATATATTGGTAATGTAAGTAATTTAATTAAATTATTTGCTGAATAATACATTTTATATATATTTTATATCATATCTGGACATTCACAACACTCTGTACAATGCAGTTTTTTGCACAATGCATACATTGCACATTTTCCAGCCTTACTTGTATATATCCATCTTAGTCTGTTATTTTATATTTTACTTATAACTTTTTTATACTTGTCTGCTGTTCTTTTCTATTGTTGTTGTTGGGTTTGCACCTGAGACCAGGGTAACGAATTTCTTTCCAGCCCATGTACTTACATGCACTGTATATACATGCGTTGGAATGACAACCTTGAATCCTTTACTCCACAGTATTTCTGGTAACGTATGGAATTGCGACTGAGAAAAACAATCTAAATGGATTGTTTAAATAATTTGTTTTCACATCAACAAATGCCTCAATAAATCTACATGGGAAGCATAAAATGAGCAAGTTTAAGTCTCCCCCTCAACACAGTAACATTTATCCCTAACCTCTCTAGCTAGAGTCAAATAAATCTGAATGTAAGTGGCATACTTTCTTGGTAATTGCACAACTTGGTAATGTTCCTTTAGTGGTCCTTGAAATTCAAGCGCAGCCATAAACGACCCCTGCCCCAGTTATCCTGAGCACATTGCCACGTGGACTGACATTCTCATTGACACACATAACAGTGAATCACTCAAGTCTGCACTCAGAAGTGTGCCTCAGTGTCAAAGTACTGTAACACTGCCATCTGTAGGGACTGTCTTACAAAAGTCTCTTTTTTTCTACAGCCCCATTCGAATAAGGCAGAGAGGTTTGACTACGTAAGTTAAGACTTTTCTGTCTTTTTTTGTGTTAATTCTACTTTTCTTTTGGGTTACCTTCTGAGTTTACCTTTAATATAATGTCACAACAGGTGATGGAGTTCTTGAAAAGCATGGCTGGTGCAGAGTATGTGGGATTCAGCAACGCAACGTGAGATCTGCGATTTACAAATGACAAAATAACACAAGGTTTTCACAATATACAGCTTTTCACACCTGTTGTGTCCTTGTAGTTTCCAGTCAGAGCGGGAGACCGGTGATAGAAATTATGCGATCGGTTATTACCTGAAGGAGAAAAAGGTTTGTGGGGTTTTTTGGGGGGGTGTTTTATATTAAATGAAATCACTTGAAATCATATTAATTGTCTGTGTATGTACAGTGTTTTCCTGATTATGCAGACATGATTGCAGCCCTTGACTTTTACTTTCAGGTGAGAGCGTCTACAATCATATTTGTAAATGCACTTTGGATTTATTGCTAATCAGAAATCTAATTATTATCTTTATTTCAGTTGTGCTCCATTGAGGTAACCTGCGAGTCGGGGAGTGTCATGGCTGCCACACTCGCCAACGGGGGCATTTGTCCAATCACAGGTGACCGTGTGTTAAGTGCAGAAGCTGTTCGTAACACACTGAGCCTCATGCATTCTTGTGGCATGTACGACTTTTCTGGGCAGTTTGCCTTCTACGTGAGTCCCTTTATTTTAATTTTGGAATATTTTTAAAAGAATTTTGATCTTGAAGAAGAAGTGTTATCAAATTATAAAATGTTATTTCTTTTTGTTGTTTCTGCTTATGTAGGTGGGCCTGCCAGCAAAATCTGGAGTTTCAGGTGCTGTACTGCTGGTGGTTCCTAATGTCATGGGTATGATGTGTTGGTCTCCTCCATTAGATCGGCTTGGAAACAGTGTTCGTGGTATTCACTTCTGTCAGGTAAGCGAGGTGCATATTAACGGATCCTCATGTCTTCTTCTATTTCACAAACGTGATAGATGTTATTTAATTGTGAATTAATGTAATATTTTGTCCAACTTTTGTTCCACAAGGACCTTGTATCTTACTTCAACTTCCACAATTATGATAATCTGAGGCACTTCACTAAGAAACATGATCCCAGGAGACGATCGCATGATGATCTGGTAGGTTCAGTCAGTTCCTGTTAGAAACTGCAACTTCATGCTGTGATTTCAAATATAACCATATGACTTCACATATATTTTTACTGGGCAGAGACAAAGTAGTTTTTTCTTTAATAAATATTCAACTCTGTAAGCATTTCCTTTTGATCCTGCAGAACAAGTCAGTAGTGAACCTGATGTTTGCAGCATACAGCGGTGACGTCTCTGCTCTGAGGAGGTAAGCGGAAACAAATGGCTTTTCCTACACCAGAACTTCATTTAGCATCCTGACATGTTGCTGATTAAACATGCACATAGTTGCTCTCTTTGCACAAATTTAAATATGAATATTACAGATATATCTTTATGCATGTGATACAAACATCTCATTTTACTTTTTGTTTCTATTTAATCTAAAGAACTATATATAAAATGATTAATTATATTAATATAACTGTTGTATATAATATAGCTTTATCTTTTTCTTTTGTTGTTCATCACCTAATCAAACTTAGTAATGAAATTATGTTTCCACTGAAGTGGCTACTGTACAAATACTGTCTAGTAGCTCTTTAAGGGCCTATATTACGTAAACTTTAACTTTCTATTAGTGTTTATTGTACGTTAAAACAATCCCAGAAGTAGTTTTATTTTTTATCCATGCTTTATTGCTTTGAAAAGGAGCATAATACAGGTCCTTTAAGATGTGTTCTGTGATGGACACTGCACGCTAAGCAGAGCCATACTAGCCATACCTTTTTTCTACTTTATGCAAAGCAAAGCTAACAGACAGACCACAATGACATCTTTTCTCTTGTCACTTGTTTTATATAACTCAACTCTTTTAAGCATGTGCAGCTTTTTGAAACATCCATTCGAGTGTTATCATAATCACATTATTTCCATATATCCTGTCTCCCTCCAGGTTTGCTCTTTCAGCTGTGGACATGGAGCAGAGAGACTACGACTCTCGCACAGCGCTCCACATTGCTGCTGCTGAAGGTGACGCTTCTAATCATCAGTTTATGTTCAGGAGTGTCTGCTTTTGCATTTCCATCACAGAGCTATGGATTTCTGTTTTTAAAGTTTTGTATTCTCTATTTTGTTTCTCTCTCAGGCCACCAGGAAGCTGTAGTCTTCTTAACTGAAACATGTAAAGTGAATCCCCACATTAAAGACAGGTATGAATTCAGATAAACATCTCATCTGGTACTAACTCATTTTACTAACTATAACACTCCATCCATCTCCATATTGCACTGTGTTATCTATCAGATGGGGAAACACACCCCTAGATGACGGCACGCAGTTTGGCCACGATGTTATAGTTTCAGTCCTGCAAAAGTACCAAAGTGCATACACCAACAGCAACACGGGGGAGCAGAAGACCACACTGGACACAATAAAAGGCACTTTGTAGAGCTCCTGGAATCTGGAGGATTTGTAATGCAAATCTTTTTAAGAATGAATGGACACAGGATGATTGAGGAAAATGATCGCTGAATGAACTCTTATTTAAAATGCAGTGAAAATGTGTCATCCTTTTGAATGCTAAAAAAAACCTGCATATATATACAGCCAGTAGGATGCCAATGTGTGGAAATGCACTGTAGCAACAAGTAATGGGATACTCGAGGAGAAAAATGCATTTAAGAGACTTGGTGGTTTGGGTTATGTGGAAATGTTAAACTGTTTTCATGCTCTTTCTGATAGATGTACATATTTAATAGATTTATTTCCAACATGCTGAATTATTTTATATTTTAATTGTTTAAATGCCATTTAATGCATTTATGCTTTCTGTGGAAAAACAATATTCGCAGAGCTTTTGTATCAATAATTTCACCTCGACGGGACGCATTAGGATCATAAAGCTCACTGGACTTTTTATTCTGTGGAATACCATGCATGCCAGGATCCCAGGTTTCATTCAGCACACAGCTTCTATAAGAAACATCACTAACTTGTTTCATCATAGCCATTTGTGCATGTTCAGCAAGTGTTTGAGTTCATGAACTATTTAAAAGTCTTCTGCACTTTTTGTTTTAAGGTCTCATCGCTTAAGTTTCAGTAAGATTTATCCTCAGAATAATATCTGTACAAATCCCCAGTCACTGTAGATATCATCACCCCACAGTGAATAAAAAATATGGAAGCACTTTCAGTTTGAGTTATTTTATTAAACATACTGAATACACATGAAATTCAGAGGTTTTGTGTTGATTAAGTTTCATAATGATGGAAAATGCCACAACATTCACTGTGAAATCAAATTTGGCAGTTTTACATTAACGGACACAATGGCCTTTGGCTTGATGACAAACACAAATATTATTGCATTGTTTGAGCATGTGATGTTTAACTGGACCACAGACATTAGCAATCGCCTACAGATCAGCTGTAAATGGTTCCCAGTGGAAATATTGCCTTTGTAAGAAGGGTTTGTAAAGCACCACACGGATCCCACTGCCTTTTGAAGCTATTATAGTCATAGAGTTCATGATGCTTTCAGGCCTTCTGGTTCCTCCATACCAGAGTGTGTGACCAGTTCCCCATCCCAAAGTCCAAACGCAGGGCAGAGAGGAGCCTTGAACTTAGCCTTGAACTCATAAATGATCCGAGGCTTCTCGATGTCCACCAGCCCCAGGAGACCTGCCTCATAGTCAAGTAAGATTCCTACACGATCCGGTTTTCCCACCAGTGTCACAGGAACAAGCTTACCATTAGTCATGGCAAACCACTTCCGCTGAGTGTAACCGAACACCCACGAGCAGCTGTTGGTGCCCACACAGTCATCTCTGGACATCTCTGCCTCTGCGATACCCAGACGAAACTCTTGGGACTTTTTAACCGTCACTTCCCAGTAGTGCCTTCCGCTGCTGATCCTCTCATTCCCAAGCACAACAGCCCAGTCTCTGAAGCGCTCAGGGTTGTGTTGAACGTGAGAGGGGTCCAGGCCCAACATGCGGTAAATAACTCCCGTGTCTTTCTTGAAGAGATCCAGACTGCTGTGGGCTGTGCGTTCATCAAGTTTGAACAGAACATCTAAGGAAAAACAGACAGGAAACCTAATGATGAAATCAATGCCTAAAAAATAATCAGTGTAAAGCCTGAAACTGACTGGCAATCCTTTCTCCCTTTACCAGTTATGACAATATGTAAAAAAAACACAGACTAATGTAGGCAGGATGAAGAGAGTAATGCAAGTATTTCAATTGTTTCATAGGTAAAAACAAATCTGTTTAGTCTTATGTATCCAAGTATAGTCCATATTAGAGTAAATCCATTATAATACAGGATGTTACTAAGCACTGGACAACCCATTTAATACTTTGTGCATCTTAAATTAATTTGAACGTAAGGTTTAAGATATTGCTCCCATGCACCATAGTTTTGTCAAGTTTAAACAAACATTAACACGCACTTAAGACACAAAGCCAACTTTGTGTCGCCATGAAATAATGCTCACGGTAATTCTGGTGTTACGCAACACAGACCCTTTGCTAGGCAGGGAAAGCTGTAAACAGAGAGGTTTCCAACCCTAAAAAGCATCTATTAATAGGTACCAGGCTTAGTAGTGCCTACTACTGTACGCTGACCTCTGAGGTGCGGCATGAAAAGCAACATTTCAAACACTTATCCAGTACGTGAACTTACTGTCCTGCGTCTTTGTGGATATGAAGTTTGTCCTCGCTGGCAGACTGACAGCCTGTCTGTGTCTGACTGACAGCGAGGACACGGTCCGTCCTGCCGAGAGACAGAGGCGAGAAACCCTCATGGGTGTCGCCATGTTTTTTTGCAACTCGCATGTTGTTGTTTCTTCTGTTGATGAAATGCAGCAGCCGCACGCTCTGCAGCACGCTCTGTCGCCCCCTGCAGGCTCAAAGAGGAACAACGAGAACAACGCCAGACATGTCCAAAAACGTGCGTCTTCAGCTCTGTTAGTAAATTAAATTATTCTAAATTGTTTCACACATAGTTTAGTAAATTATTACAATCTCAGATTTACCTTAAATATATCCTGGTTCAGCTAGCTGCGCCTAAGTAGTGTCTGATTCTGTATGTCATGTTTGTTTATGTGTATGCTTGGATTGGCTGTAGGCTACTTGAACACTCCGGGATGAATAAAGTATTTTTCATTTTATTCATATAATTTAATTTCATTACCTTATCCAGTTAAACCTAGAAAATTATCTTTCTTTCATATGACAAATGTATTATGTCATAGAAGGGTTAAGTAACTTTGGGTGAAACAGTTTTGCTCATTGTAAGTATTAACTTGCAACAAACAATTACTTTTAATATCCTGTGTTAATTACTAAATAAAATTCATTTAGTGTACAATTAGTTCTTACTTTAATGTACTAAACAGAAAAAAACAAAAAATGCAGAAATCTGGGTCTGTTTTGTTTCAAATTTGGCAATTGTGGAAACATCCTGAACTAAACATATAGCTGAACAGAATCCTTTAGAAAAAACAGTTGCTTGTAAATGCATATTAGAACCGTAAACTGTAAAACAAAAGCAAACTACTGCGTTGCCATTTGTCAGCATTCTTACTGAGTTGTTGCCAGAAGCTCTGAGAGGGTTTTGGAAGACTGAGAACTATAAAGGTAAGTTACTGCCAACAACAAAAGTTCATGCTAAATAGCTTATTATTATTTGTGTTTGATAGACTATAATCTTGTTAAAAAAATACTTATTGGCCATAATAATTCAAAAGCATGCTTCTTTTATGGATAAAATGTATTTGTGGGATGAGCAGATGATGTTGAGTAGGTTTGCACCCCTGGAAAATTGCCAATGTCAAACAGCTTATTCAGCTGTAGACCTTAGTTTTGAGCTTCTAGTGCTGCATGTGCCGAATCAGTTAGTTGGATCATAGGGTCAGAGTGCATAGAAGATGTGGAGAAATTTAGGTGAACATGTGGACTGATTGGGGAATAACTTTTGCTGTAGCCAGTGTGATGGTGGTGGATGATATTGAGGGTTGTTCATTTCAAAGCAGAGATATGAGACAAGATTCTGCAACCATTGTATATCTTGTTCTATATTGCTAATTGTTTAATAAATACTTAGTCTTTTCTTTACTGCTATATTTAGTTGGAGATTAAGTGTAGAAAAAATTACTTGCCATCATAAACAGTTGCACTGAATTCCTTTATTTAACTGTATGTTTTAAAAATACTGAAAAGCAACAGGTGAAGCACATCTTTAATATGACTGAATGTCACAGTCACATAGAGGGGCACCCTGGGACGCATTTCTAAAAGCCTAAACAAGCGAGAATTGTTTGTTCTAGCTTCATTAATATATTAATTCAATCCTTATTTCTGTGATTTGAGATAAGAACAGTACCTCGGGATAATACAGCGACAAGGCTTTTAATGTCACCGAGGAGAATCGTCTCTTCAAGCTGATGTATTTGGGGTGGTTAATGCATCTTTCATGGCATGTAATAAATATTTTGTGATATTAACAAAGCTTCATTTGGCCTTGTGGCAACAGCTAGATCCATTTTTCACGCTGGTATCCAGCAGGGGACTAAATGCCATCTCTTATTTATGGGCCCAATCGAAATACAGCTCAGTTTATTTTTCTTTGTGGTGCAGACAATAAGTGGTTTTTGAAAGAAACCACTCAGACAAGTTCTGTCATCCTAAACATCTTGTGGCAGTTTAGGAATGTTTGATATGGGTGTAATGTAAAAAGACAGGACTAAAACTGACCCTTGTAACTTAGTAATTTTATATCAAAACACTGAACGTACAATAACACAGACAGTATGAAATGAAGCAAGACATAAAATCTGAGCTGTAGCTGGCTGCTCATTAGACAGCTGACTTATTCACTTTTTCTTCAGCAAGGCTGCCAAATAATTTCTGCTTTCATCTAATTAAACATAAATATGGAAGTTAGGGCCAGGCACCACAAGGCTACATTAATACCATTTCATTTCTTTGTTTGAGTAAAAATGCCTGAAAATCAAAGTGCATTGGTATGCATGTTAAGTTACTGTATTTGCCTAATTTGTGTAAATGAGGCACCATGGGATGCGTTGTATTGAGCTAACGTCAAAGTACACAATGACATCCATTGAATTGTGGATAAATAAGTTTGTAAGGAGTTCTCAGCTTTTTGTTCTTATTTTCTACAGTCTTCAACTAGATTGGCATCTGCCTGATTTCCAGGCCAAGTCTCAGAAAACGATCATTTAGTCTTTTTAGTTTCATGATTTTTTCTCATTAATAGAATTCAGGGGTTGGAAAACAATCTGGTTCAGCAGATTTTTTTATATCTATCTCAGCATATTGATTTATAAGTGTTTTAGACAGAACGTGCATCCTAAACTCAGTAACATGACTGTAATATAATGTTTTAGGTTTATTTTATGTAAAATATCTCAGATTATGTCTGGATGTGAAGTGGTCTTACATCATGTTAATTTGATTTGTTTTGTGTTAAAATGAAAATAACACATATCTTTCATCAAACAAATCTATTTAGACATGCTTATCCCTTTGGAAAATGGTTACTGTCATCAGAATAGACATTTTTATTCAAACGGAATTACATCTGAGAAGTGCTCATTTTAATTTAACACATCTAACTTTGGATGGTGGAAGCAACCCAGAGTAGAAACACAGAGAGAACATGCTAACACAGAAAGGCCTCTAAATAAAACTGCCTCAAACCAGTGCAGTGAGGCCACAGTGGGGGGCCTCGGGGGCGGCTGTGGTGCATGTAGTAGAGCGGGTTATTTCCTAACCAGCAAGTTAGTGGTTCAAATCCCGGCTCTGGCGTCCACATGTCAAAGTGTCCTTGAGCAAGACACTGAACCCCCAGTTGCTCCTGGTGCTGAGTCACCGGTGTGTGAATGTGTGAGTGTTTGTGAGAGCGTATGGGTGAATGTGTCAATTAGTGTTAAAGCGCTTTGAGTGCACTGATGTGTAGAAAAAGCGCTATACAAGTACAAGACCATTTACCATTACAGTGCTAACCAGTGAGGGTTTAAATGGAAAAGAACAGAACAAAAATAAAATGTTCTCGAAGCATGTTTTTATTTTTAGCAAAGCATTTTGCATAGTTTTCTCTTGAAACATCTGTCTGACACTACTACATTATTCATATTATATCATTTTATGTTTTGTTCCACACCGTCCTCTCTGTATTTCCAGTCAGGCCCCTTTGCTTCTCTTTGCTTGCTGTTTGGTTAATCTAGGTTATTAAACCCAGGCTTATTCCATTCTTGTAGATATTTCAGTCTTGCAGACAAAGGACCCATTTTTAAGTCAGTGCAGCAGCGAATTTCACTGTTGCCTACTTCAAATCACTCAATCTTTGCCCTTTCAGGAAAACCAATTTATCTGTGTTGAAGACATTCAGTGCTTCATGTCTTTATCAATATATACTCTGCAGTTTTCTTTGAGGAGACAGAAAACCTGCAGAGCCCTCTTTATCACATGTGGGTTAAGGAACAATAAGCACATAAACCATGAGCAGGGAGCTTTTGTATAAAAAGTTTCTACATGCAAAAAATATCTGATTCTTCGTTCAGTGCACTTGTTTAAATCATTTCATTTTGATGTGACTTCAGGTGGAGAGTTTCTGAAGTACTCTACAATGTGGGAGGTTTCCATCTTTAAACTTGCAGTCATCAACACTTCCAATACATACTTATTATATAGGTGGGTTCATACTTGTCAGATTTAAATGACTTTGTTCACATTGCTTCAGTGATCATTCAGCTTGTTTGTTTGTTTTTTCTGCAGCTTCCCAGATTTTTAGCCAACACAATAAAGAGAAAAAATATGCCGGTTCATAGCATTTCATTTTTGATGCATATGCATGATGCATGTGAGGGCAGTTAGAGTCCGTTTGTCAGATAAATGATGCGCTGTGAAACTTTGAGCTTCTTTTAGCAATATTGAGCCGTTAAAGTGGCGGCATCCTCTGTTTGGACAAACAGAAGAATACTACCTTCTAAATCCAGAACCAGTAGCTTATACTCCAGTTAATCAGTGTTCCAATATGTTCAGCATAAAGCGTTGTTGGATTGTTAATGCTGAGCAAATGTGTGTTTTGGTCCATGTTCCTGTTCTGGCATGTGGTGTGCATGTGGGGACCAGGGTCTACACCTGCACCTCATCTGCCAATCACTGGTAATATTTACTCCCACTTGGACGTCCAGTCACTGCCAGATTGTTGGTTTACCAAGTGGAAACTGCACTCAGCCTTTCTAAAATCAGTTTGATTCAGTTCTAATATCTCCCTGAGCAGTTGTCTGTCATTGTCTTTCTGTGCAGAAACCCAGACCTGTCTGCAGACTGCCTGCCTGTCACAGCCACTCTGCTCAGCTCCAGTTTGTTTCCCCACTGGATTCCACAAACCTTTTCACCTGTACGGAGCTTCGTGTCCCTGTTTGGTGTCCCTTTTTAATCACAACATGTGTGCTGTGAAATTATGTTGCTAATTATGTTGCTGATGTTATCTTTAGTATCAGTGCTCCTCTAGCCTATAATTCTGTTGTTTAAGTCAACACATTCTCATTTGATGTGGACAATGGGAGCAAGTATCATGCAATCATTTTAAGGATGCACACAAGAAAAAATGTAGCGTATGTGACATCATTTTAAAAGAATAAAATATTTACAGATGAGTGGTGGGCCTAACTTACTATCCTCATTCGCAAATTTAGTGCCAAATAAACAGATGGACACTACAAGGTCAAAACAGCCATCAGATGCTCCGTTTAGGAAATGAAGGAAGTAAAGATGAAAATGATAAATAGGCAAAAGGCAGATTTGCAGTTATGTAATATGTGGTCTCTTAGTACATTAGTACTATTAGTCTCTTAGTATATTATTACTTATCCATAGAATAACAGTATGGCATTCACCCTGGGCCAACAAATTCCAACAAAAGCAGATATCTGTAACAAAAAGTGCTGCTGTTTTTATTGGCTTTATTATTTTTTTTTTGCTTGCACATGCATTTTAGATGTTTTAAAATGTAATGAAGTACAGGATAAATGACTGCAGTGGTTGAAAAAAATAAGTCACTTCATAAAAAACTGCTTAAAGGAAAAGTGTGCCTGCTACCAAGATACATTTTTGGACCAGACTATTTTAGTAATCATTAAAGTTCTGATTACAGATCTGTCGTATCTGTTTTATGTCCTTATATTATGTGGCCTCATCCCTGACACTATAACGTAACAATGAAAAACATGGCAGCATCACTGCTAAGCAGAACTCATCCTGACAAAAATAAACTTGCATGCAGGTTTCTGATTTTATTATCTGTTTGGTTTGAACATTTTTGGGCTGGTGTGACTGAGACTCAGTGAACTCGATCATGTTGATACCAAGTTTTACACATATGTAAAATATTCTAATTATTTTATATGTAAGGTGATTTTACTGCTGTGAACTTTGACCTAACTTTCTTTCCTCTGAGATAATAAAGTTGTGAAACAAGTACGAACACAGATTCAGATTAAGTTTGACATGTCCCAGCACTTTGAACAATGAACATGTTTGTTTGCTTCAGTAAACACTGCTGGCCTTTTATGGAAAACAGTTTTACATTTTCTGCTTTGAAAAACCAAAGTTTGGGGTGAAATGTGAGCACATCTCACAAACACAGAGACATTAAAACGTATCCTGCAGACAGACATTACTGGTAGCTTAAATTTGTCTTCTGGTATGAGACGATATTCTTCAATAATTTAGGAATATGTTGAACTTTTTAGGATCCACAAAGCAGCTATTATTGGCATAACTTTAATATTTGCCGTAAACGGGGATACATTTAAAAGATGAATCTGTTAAACAGAAAATTGTTATGTCATGTTTATGTGCGCGGAGGTTTCGTGCGTGAAAGACAAAAACAGTAAGTCACAGGTGAGCGCGAGCAGAGCATCAGTCCCCGTCCTGTCCTTACCTCCGCCGCAGCTGCTGCTCTCAGACCCATACGCACACGCGCGCACACGCGCGCACACAGAGAAGAGGAGGAGAAACCTCACGATTCGACTCACCACCGACCCATTCCTTCAGAGAGACACAATCCTCCTAATCTCACCTGTAAACCTGCGGATACAACAGGACGCGCGTAAAGCGGAGCGACAGAGCAAGATGCGCTTAAGTGTCAAAAGGCATTTCTTTGTTCTCTCTTCCAGCTCCGAGCTTTTCTTCTAGCTTGCATGCAGGAATTGTTCGTGCTTCAACCGTCCAGCGATGCACAAGCTGATGAAACATTTTGTTTTGCCTTATTTTTCTGCGTGGCTCTGCATCGGGTGCAGCACCACAGCGCTGTAGCGCGGCAGTGATGGACCCTTGCTGTGGCGTCTCACTTGTATTGAGTCACGCTGCTTTCGCAAGCCAGCTCTTTGTGACAGGAATTACTTGTGCGCGTAAACCTTGCTGTTTTGACTTTGTGTTTGTTTACCGGGGTGCGTGAGGGATGGCGACGAGGCATTTCAGGTCAACGAGTGGCCATCTGCGCGTTTGCACCTGTTTGGATGCATGACAGGTGAATGAATACTTTCTTCACGAGTGTTTTCAAACTGTTTTCTGACTGTTATCTGCACACTGACAATGGATCTGAAAGTAGAAACCGAGGATATGGACACAAATCAACCTGCACCCATAGAAGTTTTTGCGCACAGCTCGACTCTCCACGGAATCTCTCACATCTTCACGTACGAGCGGTGCTGCATCAAACGCTGCCTCTGGGTCGTGTTTTTCTTGGGTTCTCTGACCTTTCTGCTGTACGTTTGCGTGGACAGGATCCACTTTTACCTCGAGTACCCGCATGTCACCAAACTGGACGAGGTCGCAGCCCCGATCATGGCGTTCCCCGCGGTCACCTTCTGCAACCTCAACGCGTTCCGCTTCAGCCGGGTCACGCGCAATGACCTGTACCACGCGGGGGAGCTTCTCGCCCTGCTCAACCAGAGGTAACCATTGATTGATCCGATGTTGTGCGTGGACTAAAACCCACGATAAAAACGTGTTTCTGTGTGTGTTGTCGTTTGCAAACAATTCTTACTGGAAATTATGAAAGGACACAACTTAAAATAAACATTTATAAGTTTATTTCTATTCCTAATGCAGTTCAGATAATGATATTGTGCTTTCGAAGTGGATGCCACGCAGAATAAAACTTCAGATGCATCAGTAACTAATTGAAGTACACATATTGTAAATAGGGCTCATATGACACAGAACTAAACGACCCAGCTCTGATATAAATTGTGCATTATAATAAACTTCCAGCTGTTTTGTTGGTGCATGCCAATGAGGACACTGGTGCCTTGGCAACACAAGAGGCAGATATGTGGAGAGTCAGCTTCCTTTGATTACAAGCAAAATGACAAATACCATGGGGATTCTTGTCATTTATGTGTTTTACATCTTCACCTTGAAGTCAGCAGCATTGAAAATTAACGCCTTTTTTGTGCATTTATATCCAGTTTATATCCAAAATATTTCTTAAATAAAAGAATCATTTTAATAAAATATTTTCAGTAATTAATATTGTGCTTAGTGTCTTATAAGCAGAAGAGGAAAAAGAAAGATCTCACCCTAGGCAAAAGACTGACTAATCCTCACAGTTAAAGGTTGTGTGATTGCTTGTCCTGTGCTGTTGTGATATTTTTCTAAATGTCAACTGAGACAGCAACTTTAAAGCAATTAGCAATGTTTTAATTCCCTTCTTAAGACCCGCCTGTATAAGTTGGTGTTTCACCCAGTATGAGTTTGCTTTTATTGCTGGTTTTATAATTAATGTATTTGTTTTATTAGTTTTGTTATTTTTTTAATTGTTTTTATGTTTTATTTATTTATTGTTTAATGTTTTAAATTTTTAATTATTTTATGTTCTTATGCGCTTTGTTCCGTGATTATTGTCAGAAAGTGCTTTTACAAATAGATAGTTGGCTTGGCTCAATGGTCAAGCTTCAGGTGGTGGGGGGGGGGGGTGGTGGGGGGGGGGGACTCAGAGATCAAGGCGCTTACTTTAAAGTTGATAATCAAATCACCTCTAAACGAAAGAAGCTCAATACCCACTTTTTAAAATGAGTTTTAACTGAATTTATTGTATCTTCTTGATATTTTATTTCAACGCTTTTTTGCTGTGTTGTCTGTTTGGGTGTTTTAATTTAATAGATTTTATCATGTACAGTACTTTGTGTTAGCTGTGGCATGAAAAGCCTTTAGAAATAAAGTTTGATTTGATTTGATCCTAAATGTTTAATGAAAGTCCTTGAATAATTTCTAAATTCATCATTTTGTCCAAACACGCAGGTTCAGCTGACAGTGAACACTTGCTGTGAGCTTTTTAAGACCGTAGCTCTTAATCTCTGATCTAAGTCAGCGTTTCAAAAAAGTTGAACACCACAGCAGAAAAGGCTGCACTCATCTCAACTCCCACACTCTAAAATAGGTTTAGTGCTCATTATCTTTTCTCCCCTGGCAAGGTGTAGAAGCAATGCAACTGTTACAACCCCCCACCCCCACCCCACCCCACCTCCGGTCAGAAATAACAGTGCTCGTAGCATTAATTCCATTAGAGACTGTTCTCCACCATCTTCCAGCGTTGGAGCCATTGGCCTTGGAAATGTCCTGTGGCATGATATTTAGGCTGCACACATGCTGAAGGGGCAGTCATTGCTGTTTTTGTATTAGCTTGCATTAATGGGATTTTATCTCAGAAGTGCCTTCCTGGCAGATTTGTCCAATATTCGAACAGTGGAGAGTCAATTCCTCTCCTCAATTAACATCTTCTCATTTAAACACCAGCAGTTCCTGCCTCTGTCATTATGGGGATTCCACTAATGATAATGTCAGAAAAATCTATGATCTCATTTTCAAAGCAGAATGTGGCTGGCTATCACTGATGTAATGTTTAGAGGATTTCAGCTGCTCTGTTTGAAGCCTTTTTATCCTCCTCAAGGTGGAATGAATTCACTTCAGTTCAGATTTATTTATACTGCTCTACTTCACAACAATATCATCTCAGGACACTTTACAGACACGTCAATTTGAGCTAATTGATAATGAATAGCCTAGTTAAAGGGAACCGATTGCATCAAATTGACTTTGATCAAGGCAAAGCACATTGGAGTTTTGTGCTCTCTCAGAGTCAAAGATAAGAGAGAGAGAAGAAATGTCAAGATGAAAAAGATACATTTAAAATTAAACTATAGTAAAAAGATATTAAAAATGTATACATGTAATGTATACATTGGGCAGCATGGTAGTGCAGTGGTTAATTAGAAGGTTGCTGGTTCAAGCCCAGGCTGGAGGATTGTCCAGTGGCCTTTCTGTGTGGAGTTTGCATGTTCTCCTCATGTATGCGTGGGTTTTCTCCAGGTACTCCGGCTTCCTCCCACCCACAAGACATGCATGTTAAAGCTATGGTTAAAATGACTGGATTCAAGGATTCAAGGATTCAAGGAACTTTATTGTCATACCAGCTCACATTTACATGTTTATGGTACAAAATTAGAACTGAGGTCCCGGATAAGACATGAGAGAAATAAAATAGAAATATAGGCTAAATATAAATAGAATATAAG
>JBAMHV010000014.1:5731700-5757966 GCA_037177535.1 Pseudomugil gertrudae
TGACAGCTGGGATGTCTCGCCGAGCAGTCATATGTCAGCAGAGTGAACAGGAGGGGGCTCAGCACACAGCCCTGAGGAGAGCCGGTGCTGAGGGTGATGGAGGAGGAGGTGGAGTTATGGATTCTGACAGTCTGAGGTCTGTTGGTCAAAAAGTCCAGGTCCTGCTTATTATATGTAAGTCGCCTAGGATAAAGGCGTCTGCCAAATGACTGTATATGTAAAATATAGAACATTATAACAACTACACAGCACTGTGCAAGAGCAGGAGGTATTGTAAGGAAGTGATATGGGGAAAGAGAGAGAGAGAGAGAGTGAGAGAGAGAGAGAGTATTGGGGTATTGCACATGTATCAGACTTCTGAACACATATCTGAATTGCACACATAAAGGAGGGGATATGAAACATCAACCTGTTTAACAGATGATAATAGGGCTTAGGTCAGATTTTGCACAATTAAAGATCAAATCCTCCCTCTGGAGCATGCACGAGGCAACAGGACAGGAAACTCCCTTGTATAAGAAAGGAAAACCCTCCCTGGTGAGGGAGCCGTCATCTGCCTGGACCAGTTCAGGTGGAGACGACAGAAATGAGAATCGTGCATCATGGGATGTCTCTCATGTCTAAAGAGCATAAGGCGAGACTACCCCTAACTATAAGATCTATTAAAAAAGAAGGTTTTAGGCTGGATCTTAAAGTTAGAGTGGGTGGTAAATTAAAAAGGTTACTTTTAAGCTAAATGTAGCTAGACATGTAATAATATATATAAGGTTACCAGCTCTGAGTTTAATAAAGCAAGCTACTGAACCTCACTCTCATTCATTTTTTCCATAAAAATGCAGGGTTTGTATTTATAGGTTTCCCACAAAAGATCAATAAAAGTCTATATTCATACGAGGAACTTCTGAAAAGACCTTTATTTGGGAAGTGTTCATACAAAAAAGGAAAAACACCAAGCAATCAGCTTTTTGGTGAGTCCATTAGAATAGTGACATTTTTAATAATAGCCCGGTGGGAGACCACTGCAGGGCCAGAGAGCAGCAGCATTTACAGCTATTCTGCTCTCTTTTAGTAAAAGGCTTTGTGGTCACATTATTGTGAGCACCATTAAATGGAAGTAAGTTTCCCAGTGCCAACAATAATGCTGGATGCTATGTGGGTTCTGCAGCTCCCCACTCTGTCACTTACCAGCCTTTATTCGGGGCTTAGCTTTTAAAAAAATGCAGGTCAAATGCAGAAATAAAACTAAAAAAAAATATTACAAGAGTGGTCAACGTTATTTAGAAAAATTCAACATGTACAATTGGCCTTTTTTGACATATAAACTAGAGAAAATAGGGAAAAAGGTAAGAAGTTAGTTAGCAGTTACTTTAATTAATTTCATTAATTTTAAATGATGCATAAATTCAGAATCCATTAATCCATCATTTACCTGCTGTTTCCAATGCTGGATCACAGGAAACTTTTACTGTAATACTGTTGAACAGTCTGTATTCATTATAGGAAAATAAAAATAAACTTATTACAATATCCAAATGTGGATTTTTCATACTGATATTCATAACTAAATATCAAATGTTAAAGGTTTGCATAATGACACACAAAGGTGAGGATGCATGTGTTGGTCCTGTTATCTATAGACTAATGATTATACCGGCTGGTGTAAATATCAATGTTTTGTGATCATCTTGTTTACGGTGAGTGCTGCTGCATAAATGTCAAGCAGATAAATCTTACAAAGGTTTGATATTTGAGTTTGAGTGTGTTTTGTATTGTTTGCTCTTCAGTCTTTGTGTATCTTTGTGTACATGCAGCAAAACTTTACCCAGAAGTTACCAATTCAACTTTCAATTCACCTTGTTTTACATGGCGCTACTTCATCTCAGGGCACATCAGTTTGAGCCAATTCATTGTAAATAGCTTAATTAAGGCAAACTGTCTAATTGCATTGAATCTTGACTTTGATACAGTACTTTATCCTGAGCATGCATGAGGCAACAGTGGAAAGGAAAACCTCCTTTTAACAGGAAGGAAAAAGCTTCTGCAGAGCCCGGCTCAGCGAGAGCAGCCATCTGCCTTGACTGGCTGGATGGAGAGGACAGGAAGGACAGGAAGGACAGATTAACACACACTGCAGCTTTTATCCAGGGAGACCTGCATAAAAAGTAGAAAAGGATTAATGATGTAGTGAGTGTGTGTGTGCATGGTTTGTTTGTCTATGTGTTTTGGCCCTGTGATGGACTGGCGTCCTGTCTAGGGTCCCAGTCCATCACCCGCCTCTCGTCCATTGTGAGCTGGGATTGGCTTCAGCACCCCCGCGACCCCGTTCAGGGAAAAGTGGTAGAAAATGGATGGATGGATTAATGATGTCAATCCTGTCATATATTTAAACAAGGAAAATAAGGAGCAGAGAATTGCAAGGGAGGTGCTCACATGGGACGTTCCCTATGGCTGCATAACTAATGGATGGCTAGACCACCCCTAAACTAAGGGAGGTCTTAAGCTTGATCTAAAAAGGAGAGGGGAGCCTGCCTCCTGAACCCACACTGGGAGCTGCTTCCATAAGAGAGGGGCCTGATAGCTGAAGGCTCTTACTCTCATTGTACTCTTAGAGACTCTGGGAATCACAAGTAGACCTGCAGTCTGAGAGCAAAGACTCTGGGATATATGGAGCTATGAGAGCTCTGATATACAATAGCACTTGGTTATTGAGTGCCTTATATGTGAGGAGAAGAATTTTTAACTCTATCCTAAATTTAACAGGAAGTCAATGAAGAGATGTTAAAACTGGAGAAATATGATCTCTTCTGCTAGTTCTCATCAGAACCCTCGCTGCAGCATTTTAGATCAGCTGGAGACTTTTCAGAGCATATTTGGGACAGAACATAAATAAGGAATTGCAGTAATTCAGTCTTGAAGTAGCAAAGGCATGGACTCATTTTTCTGCATCTCTCTGAGACAGGATGTCCCTAATTTTTGCAACATTACAAAGATGGAAGTGAGCCATTTCCCAAATCCTGGTCAAGAATAACTCCAAGGTTTCTCAGCTTAGTATCAGAAGCCAAATTAATGCCATTGAGATTTAGTACATAGCTAGACCATTTTTTAAAAGTATTCCAGCCCAAGTTTTCAGTTTTATTTTAGTTTAAAAGGAGAAAATTCAGAATTATCAAAGTCTTTGTGCCTTTGATTGGCATATATCATGTGCAATCCTGGAGTCATCATTGCCCTGCAGCATCCTGAGACACTGCAAAGCACATCACTTCCTTTCTTCTTTCTTTTGTCCTTTACACCCCAACCATTTTAAAGAGGCAGATTAACTGCAGATGAGCTTTGAGGAGCTTTTTGAAATATGTTGTGGATTTAATACCAAAGAACCAAACATTCACATGTGGAGTTTATGACAGATAAGATACCTTTTATGCCTATAACTTAAGACAAACTAGAAATTAAAAGGTGGCCCTCCCGAGATAAATGTTATTAATGTTAATATTTCATGGTAATATTAAATTATGACACTAATAAAATGTGCACAAACTGAACAAAACATGGAACATGAGAGGAATCTATTTGTATTTTATGCTAATAAAGTTATATCTTAGGTATGACAGACAAACACTGCTGCTGTGATGGGTTATTTAGTCACAATACAGAGAACACAAGCAAATATCTGAAGTTTATAATAACATTTTGGAAATTTCATTATAAGTCAGTCATGTCTTCAATCTCCTGATTTACAACCCACACAGAGCAGGGGGAAGAAAGGTTGATAAAGATTTTCTTCTCATGCTCATAAATCCACATATCAGCAGCTTTAGCTAAAAAACAGTGAAGGGAAGCAAATACAACACAGAACAAGACATCTAATCAATTACATACTGAACCAGCACGCTAGCAACAAGAAAGCTAACTCTGCATCCATCCCATTTTTCCTCTGAGCTCTATCTAATAGTGGGAAAAAGCTTGACGTTTACTCCTGTTCTGTATTTCACATGATTATTTTATCTTCACTGCATCTGTCACACCGTTTATTTTATCTATTTGTTTCTTGAAGTTGTGCTGTGGAGCACAAAATAAAAAAAAAAAAAAACTGCTTCTCATAAGACCCCATTTTATCCAAACAAACACAGTCTCCATGTGTTTGCATGTTGTGAAGTGGCGCTACACAAATAAAGCTGAAAGCTGAATGTACAAAAGGCTGGAATGCTGCACGTGCCCAGTTTATCAAAGCTGCATATTTTTGCACCTGCAAAGCTCAGAACCGAAGCCAGCTACTACAAATATGTGAAAAATTAGACGTGTATCTGCTGATATGCTGGACTTTGCCATGATTTTGGGGTGTTACTCAGGAAACACTGTATGATTATGTGGCCCACACGGTTATATCAGGGTTCAGATGATCCCTGAATGTGTTTTCAGTCATTTCATTCTCACATTGTCTCGGTGCATCTTTGGTGCATGCTTATGTGCTCTTTAAGCTATCCACTTATGATTCAGCTCACAAAGAACTCAGATTCCTGGTGCGAACATGACCAAAGAGTTCACTATTAAGAGATAGCAAAATAACTGATATTTGTTATTTAGCTGAGAATGACTTTAACAAACAAACTTTGAAAAGACAAATTCTCTTTACGACAATGTACAAAAGCACTGCAATGGTAGCTAAAGGATTTTATTTGCAAATAAAAACAGAAAGAAAGCCTAGAAATAACTAAATCCGCTCCTGATTGTCCAGATTTGGGTCCTCTTCACTTCTTTTTAGCTCCAAATATATAGCAAATGTTTCCAATGTGTTTAAGAGCAGACAGACAACATAAGCAGCCAGGTGTTGTAGAAACACAGGACTGTGTTACAGGCTCTGAGCTTCAGCATAGTTAGTTTGGAAAAACAAAAACTATATATTATGGAGCCAAGTCTTTGCTTTAATTTGATTAAGCCAATAAAAAGGAGTGTTCAGAAGTAATTAGATGATTGGCTGCTAAAGAGATTTAGGCTTCAGGTTGCTCCTACATCATGGTTCATAGAGATTAGAATTGGCTCAGAGTTGTGTTCAGGGTAGCTTGATTAAGTTGGAGTTGTACATCAAAATAGAAGTGAATAAATATGAAAGATGGGAAGCAGTCTGTACTGTTAAACCTGCTACTTGATGCTATTAAAACATGTCAAACTGGAACTAAAGCGAGTGCATCTGAGGGCTTCACATACACATATTTTGTTAAAAAGACATCCAGCAATGTGAGCCCAAAGGGCTGTTTGTCCATCCTTGTTGTCTCTGCTGGATGTCCATGATGCATGCTGCTTCACACAATGTCAGCTGGAAGAGACTCCAAAATGGTTGTGTGGAGATTCAAGGCACCAGCTGCTATGCTGACATTTACCGGTGACTTCACTGCAGATTAAAATTCCCTCTTTTGCTGTCAATCTGTATCCCAACCCTTTAATCATTCTGCTTAAGAATGAAAATGAAAGTCAAACCAAATGTCTTGTGGCAAAAGAAACAACAAAGCCAAACACAGTTTAAAGCCAGCAGTGATGAATCTTTTTTCTCCTGGAGCTTCTGCTTTCACATTGATTAAACATCAGAGCTTATGAGCCTGAATCTGAACTTTAGAAACTGTACATAAAGCGTATGACTCTGGTAAATGTCACAAAAAACCTGTAACGGTTTTATTTTCTGTTCATTTGGGACTTTAAGCTCTGGAGGAAAGGGCCTAAAATTTCCAGGAACATTTCTGTACAGTGGATGGAGAAAGCAACGGTATGCAGAGCTGTTTATAAAGGATGTGTTGCACTAAAAACACACATCTGTACAGCTCCCTGCAACAAACCGCTGCGTGGTATTAAAGCAGAGTTCCACAGAGATGCAGAATGATCCGAGACTTGATTTGCCAAAATCACTTTAATTAAAATGTTCATGCATCACACCCCTGTTCCCCCCAGCATTGTCCAGTTCTGACACAGCAGAAGAGTCTCTTCATCTTCATCCTACAGTAGAAGTATGCAGGTATACTTTGTCTGGCCACAAATGAAAACATTTAAAAGCAACTAAAAGTGTTTGCCAACAATCACTTATAACTGAGACACACTGGGTGGTTTCTAGAGGGTCCAATAACATGATTGATCCACCAGAAACTGCAAAACAATAAAGCCCATTACACATTACTTAAACACATCTGTCACATGTAGGAGTATTACAGATAAGATTACATTATACATCATAAACAGTTTAATAAAATAAGTCTGCATGATGCACAAATAAAACAATGATTTACTGTTAATCACAAAGTTTTTAAGTGACAGTAATGATGTTTATTCAGAATTAGAATTAAATTAGAAGTATATGATGGTGAAATATCACTAAGTCACATGTTTAATGAGAGGTACACTGTTTCATTAGCACATGTTTGCCCTACACCCACAGGAACACCATCAACTACTGGTTGTCCTTAGTTAAGGGACAGAGTTAACTCCTTAGCAGGGGTGAGGGGAAGTTGTGGTCCAAAAAAGAATACTGCACAAGCTGATGAAGATGATGGAGGATTCTTCACACCCTCTCCACAACACAGTGATGAAACAGAGTGTGTTCAGTGAGAGGCTTGTTCAGGTACGATGTAGGACTGAGGTACAGAAGATCATTCCTTTCATCAGCCTCAAGAACAAAACCTAAATTCATTATTTTTGTATAAAAAAAAACTCTGCTACAGTTTTTAATTTTCCTCTGCAATAAATAAAGTTTTTTTTATTTCATTTCTTATTTTATTTCAATTTATTAAAACTCATAAACCTTCCTGAATGTTCAAAAGCTAAAAGTAATTCCTTTTATGAGGTGAACTTTTTATATAAAGGCAGTGGTGATTAACTGTTAGAGGGGACTAAAATTCCATCCACCCATACCACCATAATAACCATACTGGTCATTAAATTTGAATTGGAAATAAAGAGAGCATATCTCTCTTTCCATGTCTTTGCCAGGTATGAGATCAGAGACATACACCTTGTAGAAGAGAGTGTGCTGGAGAGCCTGAAGGTCAAGGCTGACTTCCACAACTTCAAGCCGCGACCCTTCAACATGAGGGAATTCTACGACCGCACGGGCCACGACATCAACGACATGCTGCTGTCCTGCCACTTCCATGGCACAGAGTGCAGACCAGACGACTTCAAAGTTGTAAGTCTTCTTTTCAAGATAAGACCCTGAAAGTTAAGCTCATCATTACACACTTCCAGGGCGTATTAGGATACTGGAAAGGCACCATTTTGACCACATCTCTCTTGTTTACAAGCTAATCACTGTTAACAGGCAGAAGTGTTTCAACTCATTGTTAAATGTTGCACATTGCAAAGCTATCTTTTATAGTAGATGGATAAGAAAATAATTAGACTATACGCTAAGTTCTTCACTGTACAGTATTTCATTCAGCCTATATTTTTTCTGTATTTTCTCTGACACTGAGTCAGTTACAGAGACACAGAGAAAAACAACAACCTGATTCACACTGTGACACGGAGTCGTGCTGAAAGTACTCCAATCACAGATGAGCAACAGCTGAAGTCAGCACCTCAGATGGTTAACTGATGTGTAGCCACTGAAATGGAAGTAATATTACTATACATTATTAATGTTCGCCCACACAGATATCGCGCCAGTCTGAAGTACTTCAGTCCGAACCAAACTGAAGGTAGATTCTACCTCATGTGATGGCAGGCAGATCTTACTAAATGGGATGCATGTTTGGCCTAAAATGCAAACCTTTTTGTAGGTCTTCTGGGCGCTGCAGGTTGGGAGAGGGTGGTATTCACATCTTCAGTTTTCACATTTAACATTTGATATATTCTAATTCACATTATAGTTATTATAAATGGGATGCATATGTTTTTTTATACACATTCTCACACATTTCATTCTGAAAGAATAAATACCCATATCAAGCGTTTTCCTCTTTAAAATGTTTACTTTCATCCTTTTACCACCTTTGTCCTCCTGTAAGCATGGCCTCTTTTGCTTCTCTCCACTGTCATTTCTAGTTTGATGCCGTAAATTATTTAGAAACTTGGGGGGAAAAAAGAAATCATACCTCCGACCGCTGTTCTTGCAGGTGGTCCCACTTGATCACTTATTGTTGTGAGCTTACCAACATCACAGAAAGGAAAATGGTTGTTTAAATGCTGCATCACTTCATCCTGCTTCATTGCAAAACAAAAAACCATGAAGGATAATCTAATAATGCCATCCAGTAATGATTCATTACAAATCTATTAACAGGTTTTACTTACCTCCTCTGACAAATGAAACTCAGAGACAATCGTTTTTGTTTTTTTTTTGTCTGGACAATACCATTTCTGCTTTCTCTCATATGGTTGGCCGTGTCCAGAGGTTTGGTACAATGCATTATGTCACATATATTGGTAAAGACCATTCCCCACTCGCAGTGTTTGCTTCCACTTAATGACACCACCTTCCTAAAACCAGCAATAAACTGTAAATGTTTGCTGTTTGCTTGTAGCATGTCAGTGAAAACTCTCACAGGAGACAGGAGCAGGACTCATGTGCCCCCCTCCATCTTTTTTTCCTCCCACTTTCTTTATGATGAAATTTGTGTTTATAGACATGCATATGTTTATATGTGTATATGTTTTGATATGGTTAATATGGTACTGACCGACTAAACATACATGTGTGCAAACTTTAAGGCAATGCATGTGGTTATCTGACTCAAAGATAACTGATGTGTTTGTTTGTGAATGGAGGTTGATGCATTACCAGATAAATTATTCTTTGTGTTCTTTTTGGACATCTAGCTTCAGGTGAGCCTGCAAATACATTTGATATCTTTGCCCTGAAATCCTAGTTTTAATGTAGGACCAAATATTATTCTGAACCTCCTTATTGACTCGCGTTGTTGTAACCTTGTGTTAATGTTAATGTGTACATCTACATTCATCTATGCTGGTTTTCATTTTCTAAGCAAAGAAGAAAGATCCTCTGAAATTAAACTCTTTGCAGAAGGGAAATTGATTACATTTGGTAAAAGTAATGCATGCTTGCTTGGTTATAATATATCTGCCATAAAACCTTACATGTAGTCATACACAATGATATCAAAGAGGAGTTCTGCACACCAGCATGAAAGAAGAGACCTCTACTCATTGTGTCTTGAGGAAGGACTCGCAAAAGGGTTTTGTAGAATAAAGATGCATTTATCTACAAGAAGAACGGGTTCAAAAGCCTGGAGCTGACAAACTCCATCTGGCTTCATTGGGCAAAAATGATTAGGGATAGGTGTTTGTCATCCTATCTGGAGCAGCTGCAGTTGCAGAGGGAGGAAGACCAAGTGCCCAAAAAAGTGCAGGTGTAGCCAGGAAGGCAGCGCATGATGGGTAGTTTAGAAAAGGCTCTTTAACAACTGTTTTTATTTTTTACTAAATAAAAAGCATTTTTGGTTTCTGCTGCTGAAATTACAGAGCTAGAGTTAAAAACAGATCGATTAGAACACAGCAATGCTTGAACAGCTGTGAATAATTCAGAATCCCAACAATTCATGCATCAAAAATAAATAAACGACTATTAATCTCAATACACAAGGTTTAATTTGATTTTAAAAAGTTATATAATTATTATTTTTTGTAAAGAATCCCTTTTTTTTAAATAATCTGAGTATGCATTAGAGCAACAGAAAATGAACTAGCAGGCTGGTTATCGGTTTAAAGGGGAGACTGGAGCCAGACAGGTAAAAGTGGAAAGACAATATGTGTATGCCCTGTTTTCTCATTAAGCTCAGTACGCACGTCCCAAAGATATGAGGCGGCTAAATTAGCTCTGAGGTTCATGAGCTGACTGGCAGGTAGCTGGGGAGTGGTAGTTACTGCTGCAGGATAAACTGGAGCTGGCTCAGTGGCACGTTTTAGTAGCTTTTTAGTTGGTAGCTTGCACTGTTGTGGCTAATTGATGCTTTTTGGCCCTACACCCTGCAGGCTGGCTTTGAAAGAGAGCAACGTGAAAATGCTGTATAATTTTAACTCAAGTGGTGATGTTCCACAGCAAAAGTTTGATTAGTAGTACGATTTCCTCCAATATAAAAAAAATCCTGTAATGTTAAACCAGACATAGTTAACAAAGGATGTGTCTAACATGTGTCCTCCTGGTAAAAAGCAGGGTACCAGTCTGTAAGACCTTTGTTCTTCATCACAGTTTCCGTTTCAGGTTTTTCTGCCTTTAAATTTTTTGCCTCTTTAATAAGATCAGCGTACTATTGTGTGGTGTTGCATTGTGTAACAAGATGAATCCTTAATTTATCTCGTGTGCATCATCACTAAATAGTTTCTACAACCACTAATTCAGCCATTTTTCTTCTTCATCGACCTCTGAACAGGGCTGTTTTTCCACATTCCCATTATGGCAGGATTGCATGTATTTCACAAATGCCACATGGAGTAGAGTATCTAAATTAGTGTCACATGACAAGAGACTGAACTGGTGCAGAGTCAGAGATGTAGAGATGCAGTAGTTATTTCTTAGCAGAGATTTTTAATGTAAAACACGTTTATATTCATAAACTTGTTCATGCTTTGGACATTTAAAGGTATTTTTTATTTCCTCTTAAATGTTAACTGCTTTCAGGACATGTTTGCTGCGATTTACATTTCATTTTAAGATACAAATTGTAACTTTACAGGATAGAAAGTGTGGACCAAATTGTGTTCAGCTGCTTTATTCCGCGGGTCCTGCTGCCTTAATGCCACAGTGTCATGGTTAACTGGGTCACTTGAAGAGGAAGGGACCATTGCTGATGCTGTTAGTTATGCTCAGGATTTTCAGGCATCTTGCCATTAAACGTCTGATTTCATAAACTAAGAGCAGTTGCTTTAAGTTTCGCTGAGAAAAATAACAAGGCCTTTAATGATTTTGTTCTTATCACAGTGAGAAATATAGGTTTCCACAAGCAAGCAGCCCCTTGAGCTAAGAGGGAAAGTTTATGGTTTTGTGCCGCGTTAAGGATGCAGTAGTCGCTGGCTGAGCAGAAAGCCTGCATCCTTAACACAAACATTGCATCACCACCTTTGCGTTGACAGGATTCAAGACAACCTTCTGCTTGTGAGCACATGCTTCCAAACATTTGATTAGTTCTACCTCAGTAAGTCTTTTCAGCTCTGGAAAATGAAATGCACACACAGGGATTGTGCAAAATGTTTGATGTGTGTGTGCATACAGTGTGTGTGGATGTCATCGGAACGTTTGATTCCCACTGAGGCATCTTATGGACCCTTCTGTGTTTCTGCAGATTGAAGGGGATGGATAGTTTATCTAGTGGTTAATTATTGTAGCATACAAGTTCAAGTTCCTCTAATCCCATTTCATCTGTCTAATGTAATAGAGACTTTAAAGAGGAGCAGGGACTCTGAAAATCACATGTGGTCAAAAAATAGTGACTGTAAAAAGTATTTTCCCTGGAGAGGTTTAAAACCTTTATTTCATTCCAACCAACTTCCCTTTGTAATCTACATCACATCACAGGTCCAATAAACTGTGAAGTGCTTGCCCTTTGATGGCAGTCTTTGATACAGGGGATTGTTAATCTTTTCATCATTGCATTGCACAGCGTTTGATGACTGAGGAAGCACGATATCCCAACTGACTGATCTTTTTGAAGAAAAAAATCTAATTCAGGAAAGTTAATTATTTAAAAAATATCTTTCATGCATATTGTGATTAATTTCTCACCTGAATTACCAGGACAGTTTATTTTATTTGTTTTTTAAACATTAGTTAAAAAAAACTAATGTTTGGCCTAAATAATGTGGAGAACAAAATAATGATGCCGTACATCGTCTCAGGAGCTTTTTTAAAAACAAGAGAAAAAAAAGAGCAAAAGAAACGTATGTATATTGTTCATTTTTTCAGAGAGATGCACGAATAGTTTATTTTTGTTTTGTTTTTAGCAAACCTCTTCTGCTGCAAAATGGTGCAATGTAATGACAAGTCACCCAAAGTGTCTGCTGGTTTCTTTCCACATTCAGGCTTTAAAAGCTGACAGACCATTTTGTTTGATGACTTACTAAATCGTTACCCTCCAGAGTTTGTTTTAGATCAGCCTAAATGTTTTTCTCTGAGGATTACATTGATGTAGTTTCTGGCAGAGGGTTGCACAGGAAAATCTTTGACGCTCTCACATCTGTGAATATGAGGCTGCAGCCAGTGTCCTGTTAACTTAGTGCATCATTGTGCACACATGGTAAACATGAGATTTAATATCCTGGCTGAACAAAATCAGCTACAGAACTTCTAGATCTCACTAACTGATGTGCTAAAATATATTTACCTTTATGTAGAACAGACTTAGAATATCCTGAGGATAAGTTATCATGTTAATGGTGAACTTTGGAGGTGCCTTTGGGATGGATAATTTAGGATGATTTTGTTCTTTTAGGAAAAAGTCAGTCCAACATCAGCAAGTTTCCAATAATTGTACCAGTTGATACCGTTTAGCTATTGGTTCCAGTCCCATTCACCTAATACTTATCAAATTTCTCACTTTTTTCTGTAACCACTTGTTTCTAATCAAAGCTTCAAATCAATCAGAAATTAGGACGTTTTTCACGGTTTTGTGTTTTCCCTTCATTTTTTCACATGCCATTCCTCAAGTGTGTTATGGTGACACGTAAGAACAATCACTTGTGGATTGTTATTGAATTTCTTCACTCAGAGCAACACTTCAAGGATAAATGCTCCAGCAGTTATAACAGAGTTATCGAAGGCTCCCAGAGCTCCTCCGGTGCTTCTCATCATTTGAAGAGAATCATCTCTGCTAATTGGACTCTGAGGTATTACAGGCCTAGACAGCAAAGGTTCATTTTAAAAACCCACTCACCAGTTAACTCCAGTGAAGGCAAACCGAGCGAGAGTCTTGCTGTGACAAGAGCTTCCCTTGGTTAGATGCTTGGCCCTTTCTTTGTTTGTCAAAGTCAGGCTCTGACAGCTCTAACCCGGGAATAGAGTGTGTTCGCGAGCTCCCGGCTCACTGCCGTCACGGCAGTTGTGCTGTGATTTTGGTCCTGTGCTTGCTACTGTCATGTCTCAAGAAGGCAACATGCATTAGTAGGTTTTGGAAACAAAATGTAAAACATGTTGTGCCTCAGAGAAGAAATGGTACAGCCTGCAGAATTGATGCATTTATATATTATATAATTTGCCATCTGTGCCACTGTAGATGCATTGAGGAATCTTTTGCATAAAGTAAAACTTTAAGAATCTTTTCTTCAGGCTTTGTTGAGATCCTTATAAATGATCTATATCTTTATTGCATTCTTTATTTTTTTTTACATTTTTACTAAGTGTTGCCCAGAGCATTCTGGTTTTAGAAGCAGTGCACAGTTGCATAATGCACCACATGTTAAGTAACTCACAAGTTGTAGTAAATAAATGCTCAAAGCTGAATAAAGGTTTTTGGGTGATGGGTGATGTTTTTAAGATGGTTTCTGGGACTTTTTTTGTAGGGCATCAATTGTCTGTAAGGTAGACTTTATGATACGGGATATTGCAGAGGACAGTAAGTTGTAGACACCATTGAGGTACAGTTTTTCAATGTCACGGAAAGTTTATTTTGGACCTTAGCACAGTGGAATTTAATGATCTTACATATTTAACACGTCTGTTGAGTAACTTTACTGCTAAAAAATGCCCGTAGTAATGATCTCAAGCTGAGCCTGAATGGTTGGGAGACAGCTCTGTGTGTGGGAATGAGCTCAGATTTCTGTGATAACTTGAGCTGTGTTGGCAGCTGGACAGAACAAGACATTTTAAGGAAATCAGCAGATATACAAAGACTTACATTTCATCATATTTTATAGCCAGAAGGGGGGATGTGAAGTCATTATAAAAATCACCTGGCAAATTTTGGGTCAACATAGCTGTTCTTCACATCCTGGCTCCTGAATCTGCCACATGTTCCTGTGCTGAGCAAGCAAATGCACCTCTTTGTGACATTGTTATGCTGTATTAGTCTTCTCACCTCTCCCTTTATTCTTAGACAGTTTTTTTTTTCATTTTTCTCTTTTATCGTTACTCCTGTACAAAGCACTCCTCACATCAGTTCCCATGGGCATGGTGATTCTCATTATGTTTTCATGTCGTGCTCTCTCCTCCTGTTTCTATCTTACTTAATCTACATCACTCTCACACCCTTTCCTTTGTACTTTTTGCTCCTGCAATACTCTCCTTTGATTCCCAAACTCATCAGCCTTGACTTTAAAACAGGAAAACCATGTTAATACGATGAGAGTATATAGATATTCAGGAATTAAGATTTTAAAAGTATTCCTATATCAACTTATAAACACCCTCAAAAGTGATTAAAATTTGCTCCACAGTGATGAACAAAAAGTATTTAGTGTGAACACTGAATGAGGGGCAGTTACACTTTTGTCCAGACCACCAGGTAAATGCTTGGTGCTCATATCAAAGTGTAATCTTGTATATGAAAGCCATCTGTCAGCAGTGAGACTGCACAACACTGCAGGACAGCACAGGTACAAAATGATAATGTACACTGCTTAGATTCATATAAACTCTCAAACACAGGATAACAGGATGATAATTTTATTGTACAACTTATAGGTTTTGTACAATAGATTATAATAACTGCTATGTGGTTTTACCACACTGATTTCCCTGTCATTTTAAATAGCCTGCTTTAATTATAACACTCATCTAAATAACAGCAGGAAAAAAAATCTGCTCATCATAAAGAGATTTCTAATCTTTTGTTACAGTTAAATAGCAAGAATAGCATCTGTATAGCTCCAGTTTAGGATGGGTCTGTACCATCCCAAGCCTGAGGGGGAAACACTTTTCATGAAGACATTTCAGACTGAGGGAAAAAGACAGTGGGGCTGAAAATAGCACAGGCAGGCTGCAATGCTGTGCACATGGTTTATTTATTCTAAGGATTAGTGCAGGTGACTTAAAGGCCGGGTTCTATGTGGACTGGAGGCAAACTTGGAGAAGCCTAGCTGTGACAGCTGGATGGGTTGAGAAGGAAGGATGCAGCAATTCAGACTGGTCTGACCTCAAATCAGGCAAACTGTGTATTTCAATGTGATTAAGCAGTGGGTCATAAATAATGACTGTATTTAGTTATTTCTATTAAGTTACTACTATTTCATTTTTTGTCATGGGAAGTTCAAAAAGGACACAACGTGTACATGATGTTCCTGCACTACATCAACCTGACACGAGAGCAACCAAGGATTTTTTTAATTAACAGTTTTGATTTCTTTGCCTTCGTTTCTCCTTGTTTGAAGGAGCCGAGAGTCGACAAAACAGTGTGAGTGAGCAAGGACACATATTAGCATAATGAAAGCATCTCAAATACACTCGGGTGTGCAAGGCAGGAAGATGAAGCTCATCGGGGAAGAGCATGACATGCTCTTCTTTTAATTTACCGGTACTCATAAAAAACCCATGTTTTAGAGTAAACATATATTAGTACTCGCAAATGCTGGTAATGCTTATCTGACAGAGAAAATAAGATCCAGTGTGAGCATTTAACAAAGCTCTAGATGTGTCACTAAACCTTTGCTGTATCAGATTTCTACCCATCATCATGAAATAGCTCCAAAGCTGGATGTCTTATTTTATTAAATGCCTGCTAGCTTAACTGCTCTTGTCTGTTGATCATCTTTTCAATGTAAACCCAAACAGAGGAGCATCAAATATGCACAAACTGAAAAGGGGAAAGTGTAACTTCCCAGATAATGACCAGTTCTACCTCGGTGCATTTAGGAAATGTCCTGATCCAGAATATATTTTCTGTTTTAACTGCTTAATTCAATGAAACTGATTATTATAAAATGCAAGAGGTTGTAAAAGATTAAGCAAATCTTTGGTTAACAACAAGCATAGGGTGGTTGTGGCCCACCAATTATAGCCAGACACGAGAAGTACCAATTACCTAAACTTACAGTTTAACAGGTGATATCACCTTAGTAAAAAATGCCTGTCTTATAGTTGTGTTGGCAGCACACTGTGTTAATCTAAACTTTAGATTCTAAAGGATGAGAGTGGTAAAAATAGGAAATGTGCAGATGTTGCTTTACCCACTGAGATTTAAAATTAATTAAAAGCAAAAGCACACATATTTTTCACTTGAAAGACTTATTATGCAAGGAAAACACAACATATGGTATCTCAATATTCCTCTGTTTGGATGTGATACTATTATAACAAAACACCAGAAAGATAAATAAAAGATGTTGTAAAAAAAATGAAGCTATGTAACAGAATGAAGCTGAACCTTTTGTAGTTAAAGCAGCCCTGATTCACAGGAATGCACAAAGTCACAAACAGCGGCTCAAAATAAACATGCACCATCAGGAAATGTGCATTGTAAAACAAACTGATTGACAGCAGACAAGCAGTTAACATGTAAACAATCAAACAATCCTGCCGTGGTACAAACAGTGTTGACAAAGATGCAAACAGACAATGAAGAGGAGAGAGGCGCTTTTTCACTCGATTCACTCTTTCAGTTCGCCCTCCTTTCCTGTCTTTCTCTGTGTGTGTGTGTGTGTGTGTGTGTGTGCATAAACTGCACAAAAAAAGCGTGTGCAGACAGACGGAGTCTCTGTGTGTAACGAGGTCGGAGAGATGGACGCCGGGCAGGACAACGTGAGAAAGGACAGATGGAAGCAGTTGTAGTGACAGGTGAGGATGTAGACTGTATGTAGCCTACCAAACGCCACACCGACAGGGGCTCTGAAGGAGGCAAGGGCAAAAGGATGAAAGCAGGGGGTGTGAAGAGAAAAGAGCTGGAGGCGTGGTATTTATAACAAAAATCCTGCTTATAATAATGAGAATAGTTTGAACAAGGAGTCTTCACTCTGCATGTCTTACACCGGCACGGCTGTAGTGAGTCAGTTTTTTCATATCCAGGAAAATTGATTCTCTCCTTGTAAGAAGTTTTAATCACTGTCACATGAAAGTTGTTGGGAAAAACAGCAGAACACATAGACAGAAAAACTTAAACCTGAATGCAGATAAAATGCTCCTGCAGGAGCCAGTTGCAATCACAACAACTGCAGCCTCCTGGGAGCACAGCCAGGAGAGTGATTAGTATTTCTTGAGAGTGCCATTGCATTTTTCTTCTTCTTTTTTTTATCAACCTCGGAGTGGCATTTCCATCGAAATTACTGAGCTAATCAGTTAACCAGTGACGGCTCTGCTTTGGCCTGCAGCCTGAGTTCAGGCAACATTTCTCTTTGTTGTTTTTCCTTTTTAATGTCTCCACAAAATAACGACATGTCTGTGGAGAAAATGAACCAGTAGCCAGAGTTTGCTGGCTGATGGAACTGTTTCCTTGCTCACTGCCAGCATGGCTTCTGTGTTTGTGAAGGTGTTGTATTGTTGATGGGACCTTGGCACCTCTGGATGCTGGAGTTTTCTGAAGGATAATGATTATCACACTGTGTTTACACCACTGAAGGCACTGCAGACTGATAGGAGAGTGGGGAAGCTGATAAAAAGACCTTACGGGTAAATAGGCAGGAGAAAAGGGAAAAGAAAGCTCCAGAAGTAGAAAAAAAATCTCCACTTAGCACATTAACTTAATTAGAAATATCTGCCAAGAAAATATGCACGACTTTGTCGTCTAAATTAAGTGCAGCACGGTTCAAACTACTGTGTATGTGTAAGCCTGCTGGGTGTGTAAAATCAGATTAAACAGAATTGAAGCACTCTGTACAGATATTAACAGCTCCTGTGAGTGCTTTCCCACCACTACTGAAAAGCATACAATTATATGAGTGATTCATTCTTTTTAAATAAGCTCTTTACTGCTGTTAGGGTTGCCATAACAATGTTCTCATGTTGCCATCCTACTAAGCTCGTCCTTAAAATGCACCAGAAAGAATTTATTTCCCCTAATGGTGCTTTGATTAATATTTATATTAGACAAATCAATCATGGACATGTGAAATGATGTTCTTTTATAGGAACAGTGGAATAGCACCTGTATCTACAGTCCCCCACATCTCTGCTGTACAGTTTAACATCTTTTGCTTCATCCTCAAATTAAAAAATCCATGCAAAACCAGCACCAAGGAACATAAAGATGTGTTTAGCTATGAGCGGGTAAATTTAGCAATAATAACGGGTGATGTGTTTCCATCAGGGGTTGGTTTGAAGCAGAGCTGCAAGAGTTACTCAAGAATGTTATATGTTATCTAAAGCCATTTTACCAGTTTAGTTTATAACACAATACGGTAAAACTATGTATTTAGTAAAATGAAAAGAAAGCCATTAGCCATTTGAAACAAGCATTAATGCTTAATAAACTATGCTCAGAGAATGAGCCAGGATAAGTGTGTGTGTGTGTGTGTGTGTGTGTGTGTAGCCTCACTTGGGGATGAGGGGGGTATGAAAAGTGTTGGTTCTTTACTGAGTGTTTGTTTCTCCGCTGCTCTGATAGCAGAGCTGAATTTGAAGCAGCAACTAAGCTGTCAAATGCATGAATTTTTCCTTTTTTTCTGCTCTCTTTTTCCTCCCATGCCCTCCAGATGACAGGGACACACCTGTTTAAAGTATCGGCAGCAGCTTATTATGCTCCCCCAGTCGACATTGTCCGCCACCTGCAGATGCTCTGTCTGCCCCATGGGGTCCCACTGGTCTGGCTGTTCTCCTTCCACCTAGGAAATAACTTTCAAGGGCCAGATAACAAGAATGATGGATCAGGGTGCCTTAAATTCCCACGTTGTAATTTCATTCCAGCTTGCCAAATCCTAAAAGGTTCTGCCTTTAATCATAAGAAAGATTTCCACCTTAAAGCAAGCTGGTTTTGTCTCCATGGTGATTCTTCTAGAGAATTGATATTCTTCCAAAAATGACCAAATAGTTTCATAAAGATGAAAAACATGATGTCACATCTGATCCAACACAATATCTGGGATTCAATTTTACGGCCTGCATATGTCATTATTAGCAATATAAAAAATAGTTTCCTGCAGCAGTTCTGGGTTTAGTGTAACACTTATCAGAAAAGGACTGTGTGTGGGTTGCTTGGGACTATACAAGCATCATGTGGAGAACATATATGAAGTGCATCATTCATGATAGCTGCAATGGGCTTGTTAAGAACAATATATTTGATTTATATTTATATGCACAGAACAAGGTGATTTTGTTAGGAGTGGTGAACAGATGGTGTTTATTTTTAATGTCTATGCTGGATGTCAGCAGATAATGAGTCGTAGGACTGAACAGACTGGTGCATTGGGAAGTGGGGGCAAGCCACAGTCTGAGATTTAAAATCTGAAGCAAGGCAGGAATAGGTCAGTTAGGCCCTGAGGGTCAAGTCTGTGAAGTGATTTGTATGTGAAAAAGAGGATCTTTTAGACAAATACAGTGTTTGGTTTGGAGCCAGTGATGATGAGAGTGGGAGGGATGAGGTGTGAGGACTTTGTATCTGTGAAGAGCCGGGCAGCAGAGTTCTGGATGTGTTGGAACCTGATTATGGTAATCGGTTAAGAATATAGGAATGATAGTGATGGCTGGAGTCCAAAGGTGGTTTATGGTGGAATAAGGCTGATTTGGCGTTGTATTTTATATGTGATCCATATGAAATTACATTCTGTTGAAAAGGCTGAAACAAGGAGAAAGCTGGTGTGGCGATGCCTGAGTGCTGGGACAGACGGGAAAATAATATGGGACGTGAAAATATCATTTTGCGTTCATATCTGTTCTTCTAAGACAATTCTTCATTTAAATGTGTAGAGTAGTGACACTAAAAGCAGTAAAAGAGTTGTGTTTGAGAGCATGGTCCATGCTGCACGATGGCTAAAGCAATCCACAACCTCTAACACCTAATCATTCACAAAAGACAGCTAAGCATGAAAAAAGGTGCTATGATTGTTTAAAACATTACCTGCACCAAACTCATGACCTGTCAGTAAATTAAGATCTCTGTTCTCCCCTCCTACTTCCTTCTCAAACATGCTCAGTATTAAGCGTCAACATAAAACCGGATGGTTGAAGCATCACAGCTTGGTCATTGTATGGCTTTTGAGTTTTCCTGTGCCATTTAAAAGCCAATATTCTCTCCTTTGTTGCCACTAACACCTAAACACCATATCTATGCATCTAGTTGTTGCATGTATTTTTATGACTTTGTTTTTTGTTTTCAACGTTGTGCTTGACAGACACAAAAAGAGCTGTGAGCTGACACCTAAAGCTGAGCAAGAAAAGACCCATAAAAAACTACTACTATTGGGAATAATTTCATTATAGTGTAAAGCATGTTTAGGAGTAATTATATGTATGCGAGTGGGGTTAATTAAAATAAGTAATAACTGAAGACAATAACTTACTTACTGAAGACCACTGAGCAATCAGAGCATTTTCTTTATACTTGGAAATTAGTTTTGGCCTGATGGTCTTACTCATTATAACTCTATTGTTGCTTGGCATTGTGGGAGTGATTGCAAGCACGGGTGTGTATGTGTGTCTCTTTAAAGAGTTATCAGCGCTCTGCATTATCACCTCTGACACCTTATTAAGGACAGAGTTGTTTTAATTATATGCTGATATCAGCAAGTGGAGATAATTTTGAGTGGCATTCATTATGTGTTCCATTAGCATTTGGAGACAAGACAAATGAGTCCCGCTTTGTGAAAGTGGGCTGCACGGGTTCAGATATGACAAAGGAAGGAAGGAGACCCGGTAAACTGTTTGGGGTGACAGACTCAGAGATAAAAAAAAGAGCAGAGAGAGAGAAAGCTGGTCTAAAACCTTCATACAGGTGATATTTATATCATTAAAGCTGTCAGGTCAGTTAACTGAAGCAGGAACACAGTTGTGAGCTTTGTGGTCAGGGTGCCATTTTTCACAGGAAACGTTTTGACATAGTGGAAGAAAATAATATGTGTAAATAGTTAAATTACTGATGGCGGAGCTCCAGCCATCTGATTCTTTATAAAAGTCTCACTTTACTGCCACATTGACAAAAAAAGCCTGTTTCTCTGATTAAAGGTGTTATCCACTTGTACTGTTATTTTTATAAAATGTACCAAATGTTATAAAATATAGTAAAACTTAAATATTTTGTTTGTTAATTCACTTTTAGTGTGTACTCTCAGCAACTTCAATGGATTCGGACATTTGTAAGAAAATCTAGAAACTGACCCTTGAAAACATTTTAAAAAGATTTGTATAAAGTTATGTTTACCACTGTATTATTTTTATTTTTTATTAGTATTAATAAAAGAGCATATTCAAACTTTAGAAAAGACATCTGCATCCAGTAAAAGCTCAGTGGTTCATGGTTGTAGTCTGGCTTTCTTTCTCATAATGTCATAAATTTTCAGTAGTTTGCAGAGACTGCAGAGAGGTTAGTCAAACACACACTTTGTGTCTATAAAGTCACAGCATTCTAAGTCATTGAAGTAACTACATGGGGAAGGTATTTGCTTTGATAGTAGTACACGCTTACTGATACACTTACTGAGCACTTCTTAATTCAGGCTGGACTCTTTTTGTCTTCAGAACTAATCCTTTATGCTATAAATTCCCCTGTCAATAGGGGGTGTAAATGACCCCCAAATGATATGTGGAGGGAAAAGAGGGAGAGGGTGTGGTAGGGAGAAGAAATGGGATGTTGGGGTGAGCATGAGGAGGAGTGTGTGTTTGAGTGTGTGGGAGGGAGGGAAGATGTGTGAGTGTGTTTGATGGGTGATGGGGGGGTATGTGATTAGAGGGTATAAATAGGGGTGTAAATGACCCCATTACTCTCAACGCCCCCTCCCACCTCCATTTATGATTGTGAAATGTGTGTTTTGCAATTAAATTTGAGGGGCAGTAACCACACCATGCTGGAGGCGCGGACACCTAAGCAGTCTTGCCCACAAAGCCCCCCAAAAGTTGTCTGTATGGTGCGAGTGTTTCTTGTGTTTAAAGCAAGCGGCAACCTAAGGCGGAAAAATGTGAAGCCAATGCAGAAGTGCAAAAAATTGCAGTTCAGCCCTCATCCACTAGGGACTGGTGTCAAAACAGAGCAAATCCCCATAGACCCCATGTTAAAAATGCGTTTTTCACAGCAGAAAGACACATTTAATGCCTGGTTTCAAAAATCTTTTTTTGGTTTAGGACCAAGCGGCAACCTCGGGCGTAGAAAAGTTAAGCCAATATGGAAGTGCTACAAATTGCAGCTCAAAAGTGTAATTATCAGCGACCATTTTCAGTTATATATTGATTACACTTATTTAATGTTTAAGTTCCAGCTGTGCCAGTATGGAGCTATATTTGTCTTTTTATTGAATGCAAGAAAAGAAGCAATCCAAGAGGGAAAAAAATGTTTTGTAAGGAAAAATATATATTTGATAGTAATTCTTTTCACATTGATAGCAGAAAATAATATTTGAGAGCAAAAAATAGTTTGAGATAATTATTATTTCAAATTTCAAAAATACATATATTCACTACGATTCTGGGTGCTTTTGGTCCAACTTGAATGAATTGGTCGTACTTCAGATGGCCCTCAATTGAACTGAAGCCTCATATGCATTGGTGAAATGTCAATATGCAGATGCTGCTCTAAGCCTCTGTTTGGCTTGCCGTCTGATTGGTGCAGCAGTGAGGCGTTCATCAAGTCAGCGTTTGATTGCAGCCTGTGTTTCGATTAAAAAAATGAATAAATAAATGATGCTGTCTCTTTGAACGATGCCTCTCATTAATTGCCCCGCAGATCTGGATTGTTCTTCCAGACAGTGTTGATGACAGCAGTATTTGTTTTTATTTCCTGTTTTTGTATTCTGCTCTGAAACATGTTTACTGACAGAAACTGAACAAAACAAAAACAAATGCACTGTCACAGTTTTCATTTAAGAAAACAGGTCAGCCATAAAGATTAAATTTTTTAAAAGACTTTGAATTCTGGTTTTAAATGTTTTCTTGCTGCAACACACGACTCAGATCAACAGGTTCTTAACATCATCTGCAGAACTTGACAAAAAGCTGCCAGAAAGCAACTTAATTTGAATCATGTGTGTTGATCTTGATAAATATCTAAAACCTGCAGTGCAATGGTCTTGAAGGACCAGAGTTGGTCTCTCCTTATGTAGACTCTCTCTCACCTGCTTTACTTGATGCCAACATAAATGCTTCATTATCATAAATGCAAAATGTAAAATATATTATTTTATTCTCAATTAAACTAGAATCTGATTAATCACCATACACATGGATGTAGAATTGTGGTTAGGAGAGTACCATGCAAACCCATGTAATATAGGCTAGCTCTACACTTCTCTCTAGCAACGAGTGACCGCAATACTAACCTAATACACATTTCTTTGGACAGAGGGAGGAAGCTGGAGTACCTGGAGAGAACCTACATATACACAGGGTGAACATGCACACTCCACACAGAAAGGCCACTGTTTAACCCTAACCCCCCACCAAGGCTTGAACCAGTGACCTTTTTGCTGTGAGGCCACGGTGCCAACCACTATTCCCCTCTGCACTTTCAGTTAAAGCTAAACATAAATGACAAATGAACTTGTGCATTCTTTATTTCATACCTGCTAAAGAAACTATGAAAAACTATTAAAATTATTTTTAAAAATGTCACCTGAGTATTATCATTGGAAGCAAAATGGAAAAATATACATTTAATATACATTATATCTCAGAAGTATGTTATAGTTTTCCATGTTTATGTCATTGCCTGCCATCCTTTTAATGCTGCTCACAGCGGGGTGTCTGAATCTGCCGTCACAGTCTACATAAACACACCTTACCCCTGACCCACACACACAAAGCAGAGTCAGGCAAATAAAAAGGGATTGATTCAATGAAAGACCCCACATAACAAAAAGAACAGTGACTCTTTCTTCTTTAAAACCCTCCAGTGAAGGATATTTTTGTTTGCTGTTATACAGTGAAAGTAGATATTATGATCATGTAGGCAACTTAAAAAAACTACTCATCCCAACAATTCCAAACTTCTGATATAACTTGACCGCTGTTTGGCCTCTGCCTCTGTGTAAGGATGATGTTTTTGCTAAAACTCCCCATAGCTCTGGGGCTCATTAGATGAAGAACTAATACTTTTTCATGTTTTTTAATGACTGCTGCTTCTGTAAAGTCTTTGAGAAATTTAATTTAATTAGTGTTTTAATTCACCGTTTAGTCTAACTACAGAGAAGTTGGAGTCTATGCCAGTAATTAGCATGCAAGAGGCTGGGTACACCTCTGGACAGGTCGCCGGTGCTTAGAGAGACACAAACCATTCACACTCACACTCCTTCCTGTTTAGAATGGTCAGTCAGCCTAACACACGTCTTTGGATGTTGGGAGGAAGCTGGAGTACCAGAAAAGAACCCACGCATACACTGGGGTGCATGCAAACTCCACTACTTTAAATTAGCGTATTTAGCTTTATTCACTCTTTAAATAGACATTTTGTGCAATGTGTCCACCTTTGTGTATATGTCATAATTCTTCCCATCTTAAATCTCCTATTGTTGTTCCTATGAGACTGGGCTGGTAGCAACCAGGTGAACTGGGAGTTGGGGTCCCTTACATCTATTATCTGCTAAATGAATTAATCTTTTGGTGCCCAGCAGCAGCATGAGACAAGCTGGGGAACTTTAAGTCTCAGCGGATTTTTCTCAGCAGAGTGTGAAATTTGTCACGGGGAGGAGGCTCACTTTAGGGGTATAGCTGCGGGGCTTATTTTCCTCCCTGACAGTTTTCCCGCCCTCTATACTGCACCAAAAAAGTGACAGGAATCCCTGTGGTGACTGCATTTGTCAATTTCGGTTTGCCCCACCTTTGCTTGGTGGTATTTTGGGAATAGCTAAATGAAAGACATTTGATAAAAGAGAAGTCTGTGGTGCACAGAGGTGGAAAGGTGCACATACAAGGTGCTCCAGCAATGTCTCTGTCTGTTTTTTTGTTTGTTTGTTTTCTTATTAATGAGGGTGATGCCTGCCTCCTCCTGGAGGTGGTATGTCTTTAGTGGTCACAGACAAAGCTACTGGTTTTCCACAAGCTACACAAGTTTTTCCTTTATTTATGAGGCTTTATCAAAAAAACTGCCTTACTCTGTTAAATACCATCTACAGTTGTGTTCCTAAATCCCACCTTAATGAGAGTGTAGAATTTCATCAAGCAAACATCTTCATATGTCTGTTAGGACTTTCCTGCAGGCTCAGAAGAATCCCTTTAGCATGTCTGTAGTAATATAATTGTCTCTATTCTATATATAGTTATTATTTTTAGATTAAAGTCAAACCTCTGAGAATAAAGTCAAACACTGACATTAAAGTAAGAATTCTGAGATTAAAATCAGAATTCTAAAATTAAAGACACAACTATGAGATTAAAGTCAGAATTCTAAGATCAAAGTCAGAACTATGAGATTAAGTAATAATTAGGTTAAAACACTAACATTAAAGTTAAAACACTGAGGTTAAAGTCAGAATTCTGATTAGAGTCAGAATACTAAAATTAAAGTCAGATCTATGAGATTAAAGTCAGAACTTTGACATAAAGTAAGAACGCTGACATAAAAGTCAGAACTCAGAGAAGAAATTCAGAATTCTAAAATTAAAGTCAGGATTCTCAGATTAAAGTCAGAATTCTAAAATCAAATTCAGAACTATGAGATTAAAGTCAAAATTCTGAGATTAAAGTCAGACTTCTGACATAAAAGTCAGAACTCAGAGAATAAAGTCAGAATTCTAAGACCTACCTGACTACCTGACTGGCAGACCTCAGTATGTGAGGCTGGGAGACTGTAGGTCCGACACTGTGGCCAGCAGCACAGGAGCACCACAGGGAACTGTGCTCTCTCCGGTCCTGTTCACCCTGTACACGTCCGACTTCCAGTACAAGTCAGAGTTCTGTCATGTACAGAAATTTGCGGATGACACAGCGATCGTGGGCTGTATCAGGAGTGGACAGGAGGATGAGTACAGAGTACTGATCAAGGACTTCGTCGTCTTATGGTGCGACTCGAACCACCTGCTTCTCAACACCACCAAGATCAGGGAGATGGTGGTGGACTTTAGGAGACCTAGGCCTCACTCAGAGCCGGTCATCATCAAAGGGGACTGTGTGGAGGTGGTACACACCTACAAATACCTCAGAGTGCTGCTGGATGATAAACTGGACTGGACTGCCAACACAGATGCTCTGTGCAGGAAAGGCTGGCGTCCTTCAACATCTGCAAGAAGCTGCTACAGATCTTCTACCAGTCTGTGGTAGCGAGCGCCCTCCTGT
>JBAMHV010000014.1:5758753-5779926 GCA_037177535.1 Pseudomugil gertrudae
CTATCTATCTATCTATCTATCTATCTATCTATCTATCTATCTATCTATCTATCTATCTATCTATCTATCTATCTACTCTGAAATTAAAGTCAGATTTCTGAAATTAAAGTCAGAATTCTAAGAATAAAGTCAGAACAGATTAAAGACAAAACTCAGAGATTAAAGTTACAATTGTAGTTACTGTCCAAATTCTTAATGCTGATTCAGAATTTTGAGATGAAAGTGCTCAGTGTGCTTAAAGTGCATATTTTGGTTAGTTTATGTATTATTAATATAGTCTCAATAATGAGAGCAATCAAATGTACATTTGGTTTTGTGTATTTGATGTGAATTCTGGATACTTGATAATAAGAAAGACTGGAATGTATATGTGGAACATGCTGGTTCAGATTTCTGCCTCCACTACTGAAGTAAAGTTAGAAATCAGGTGAAATTCTCTGTGACATTTTTCATGTCACAGAGCATCCATAAGTAATTTTCTAGCATTCTGACGTTGATTACTCATTATTACATATTTTGCATAATTTAAATTAAATTCAAAATACTTTCATATTCAGAATACCACACACATAGTCACACAATGCTTTCAATACATTTCTAACCAGTATTAGCAATCAGAGTACCAGAATGATATTCATGTATTTATTCATTTCCCATACTGCTTAGTTGTGTGTGTGTGTGTGTGTGTGTGTGTGTGTGTCTCTTGCTTATAGCAGGAGAGAGAGAGACACACACACACACACACACACACACACACATTCAGGGTTCTACCAGAATTTATTACAAGTGATTTGATTTCATATACAAGGCAACCTTTTTCTCTTCATTTCTGCAGCCAATAGATGCAATTATCTGACTCTGGAGATAAAATTAACTGACCCGTCAGTATTAGACTCCACTCAGGGGCAGTTTATTGGGACCCATTACGTACTGTGGCATTGAACACACACGAGTTTAATCAGTCTGCTACATCATAGCATTAGATAGATGCACCAGTGGTGAAACTAAAGCATTGTTTTTTTTATTCTAAACACTTCACGCTTTGTATTACTCTTTGACTTAAGGTTTAGTGCTTTTCTACTAAATACTGGTTATTCTAAACGCCCTGAGATGACAGTGTCGTGAAGTGAATTTAATTAAATGCTTCACATCAGGATTATTTTTCAGTGAAGTTAACATCAGCTTGATGAGGAGAGCACATTTTGGCCCCCTCCTCCACAGGTTTCAATTTACACACACGGGTAAATAAAAATAAATAAAATAAAAATGACTGACTCCATTTTTGGTAATTGTTATTATACTTTTGTATCTTTCATGGAAGAATGGGATCACTGTAATTGGATAAACATTGCATCTGCAATTGCTAGGCAACGGGAGCTCGGAGCCCTGTGGGTAATTGTACATTAGGCAGGCTGCCTCATTTCACTAACGGTAAATGAGAGGTTTGGGCCAGAAAAAGCTATTGCAACACTTAAATTTACTTAGGCTTTTAAGCCACAGATATAATGATGCTAGTGCACCCTGTAGGGAAAACAAAGGAAAGTCATGAACTTTTTATATCTGAAAAATTCTGTTCTCAAAAGCATGAAATGATCTGTTTGCAATGTGAAAAGTAAAATGTTAAATACACTCAGTGACTAGATGTTGATTTGATAACACAACTTAACCAAAATATTGCTAAAAATGGAAGACTATGTATTTGTCCTCATAACGAGTTCCTTTCTTTTCATTTCCATTAAGACAAAATGTTTCACCTGAAGCAAAAAGTAGCCTCAAGTAGCTCATTAACCTTATATAATCTGTGTTGCAGTGCTAGTGTCTGCTGTGTGAACAAATGTTTAGGATTAGGGTCAATCTATTAGAAGAAATTTAATATTTAAAGATATAATTATGTATTAATTACTGTAGAATGGTATGAAAATGAGAATATTTGTGTTTTCTTTAGCTTTAAACAAATATTTCTGAAATACTGTGGTCCTCCTCCCCATCCTGTCCATATTTTACTCCAGAGGACCAGAAAGGATTAGCCAGACACTGCTCCTTGAGCCAACACTGGTTCACTGTAGTTTCTCCTACAAAGGAAAGAGAAGATGATGCATGTTATTGCCATCGACAAATTAAATGGTAGATAAATAATGTTTGTTAGCTAGACAGCATTAGAAAGTATGAGTTCTGCGCTGGGGTTCCTTCTCTCTCAGTGAGGTTAACCTCTTCTTCACGAGGCCTTTTTTTCTCCCTTCTCTATGAAAGACTAACTCAAAACAAATTACATTTTAAGAGGCTGTGTGTATAAAGTTGGTCTTAAAAGAAATCAGAGACATGTGAGATTACTACAGATGGGTCAGAGTCAAGATAATGTGTTTCTGCATCAGAATAAATTCACCTGAAACGGTGCAGAATCCTAAAATGGTTATATTCTTCTAAAAGAAACCCACATTACTTTCAGTGACAACCAGATGATAGCAGCCCCCCACTATAATATCTGATAAGGTACTGTATGGTTTTACTGGTGCTACAGAGGTAAATATGTCAGAAAGCCACCAGCTTATTTTATAATTATTTCAATATTATTTATTATTAATATTTTATTATTATTTTTATCACTTATTAAAAAAGAGAACGCTCCATGGAGAAATGAACAGAAGCTCCAAAATAGATGGTTCTGTCCTCATGTTTTTGTTTTATTCTTATATAATTACTTCCAGAGTAGCTTCCTCTTCCTAAATCAATCATTATTGTCAAAATAATAATTTCACAGCTCAAGAAACGAAACAGCCCCTGTGCACAGCAGCAGATTTAACCGTGTAGCTTGTCAGAGGTAGAGAATGAAACAAAAGCGTCACTTTGTGTCCAGGTGCTGCTGTCATGGTCGTTCAGAGGGAATTGTAAAGAGCTGAGAACACAGTTCTGGGGAACTTTGGCAGAGTTAAGGAGATGTGACTACCAATTTAAACAGTCAGTGTGGTGGTCAACACCAAACTCTGGGGAGATGCTACCGCATTTTATAAACAGTTGTTATTTTCAAGTGAAATAAACTATGTAAAAATCAGCCATACTCAAGAAGCTGTAGGAGGTGTGTGCAGCTTGTCTTGAAACACAACTTCAGTTTTAATATTTTTATTTTTCATTCAAAAGAATGTGTAAACTTTGGAAGTATAACATCTCAGCTTTTGAAAGATCAAAATGTCATATATGGATGTGTATAGTGGAAGCACCACTGTTATGGGTGTATTATTCTGCCATATTTAATATCAAGCTGAGAATGACAGAACTAAAAACCTTAGAAGCACCAGAGTTGAACCAGCTAACCACTGGCTCCAGGACCAGCACCAGCACTGGACCAGTTCTTCTTCATTGGAAAGAAGCTGCGATTGAGCTCATTTTCCCACAAACCCAACAGGAAGTCAGCCAACACATTTAATGTAACCTGTGCATTTTAATGTGGGGGACGAGGGTACAGTGACAATATCATGGGTCATCATCTGAGACCTGGCTTTCTATTGGATTGCAGACTTTTGGCAGGCCCATATCTAAGAGCGCATAAAACATCCACGAGAAGAAATTTTAAGAGAAAGGGAAGATCTGAATGCAAAAGGTAGGGGTTAAAAGTTGAGGAAGAGATGTTTGGAGAGATTTGAGAGCAAAAAGGTTTTTTAAGGTCAAGCAAAACATATTTCTGTGCAAACAGACTTTTTGAGCAGTGTTTTGAGAGAGAGCAGCAGAAGATTTGAACTTAAATACAATTATTAATGCTTTCAAATCTACCAAACGTGCTCTTGACATGGCAGTATGATACCCCATACTATGCAATCAGAGAAAGCTCAGAGGTGTTTTTTAGCCTGATACAATCAATACTATGAACCACAATTACAGCTCTGGTTTATGAGCATTTCTTTTCACAGCATCTCACACCACAGTTTACATTCCTGTAATATTACTGTATATTTGTTCATAATTTCTCCAGCACTGAAGTCATAATGTAGTTTGAGAACTAAAAATGAACAATGGTTTATCCACTCTTGACAAATAGTGATTTAACCTTGTTAAACCCTACTGTCAACCACTTTAAACACCTTCAGCTTCAGTAAGACCTTTCCACCCTTTGGCTTGGCCGATGGCTGTTTATCCCTTGGTGTTTGCTCAGCTGTGTGATAAGAGGGCGGTGCATGGTGGAAATGCAGCGCTGCTGTGGTGTTGCACTCACAGATTGCCTGTCATTTCTCCCACAGCAAAGCGCGAGTGTTAGATCTGCACATGGATGGCACAAGCAGGCTGACAGGAGATTTGTAGGCGACAGTAATGATTGAGAGATGCAGGGGAAAGACAAGCAGAGGAGATTTAAGCTTCCCATGTGGATCTGCTGCATCAAAGTTTGGCAGGAGGGTGAATAGGGTTGGGGTGGGGAGGGTTGAAGTATTAAGTAGTTCAAAGCTGCCATTTAGATATTTGATTTGACATAATAATATCACATAAAAGAAAGGCACAGCTGTGTCCCATAACTGGCTTCCAGTGAATTTCCCCAAGCTGCTATGTGGCCATCTCACTCTGCTCTACTTTCCCAACTTGGAGAATGGTTGATAACTGCAGGGGTTTTAACAGCTCTGAATTAATATGAGTCGACATTTATGTCTCCCTTCCAAATTCACAAAACCATTTTCAGTTTTCACATACAGTAGAAGTGCTGGAGAAATTTAAAAGTACCATTTTGAGGACCTATTTACCCCCCCCTTTTTTTTTTACTGTGATGAACAGAGGAGAAAAGTGGAAGCGTCTTCCCTCAGGGCGTTATTTCCTCTGAGTGTGTTGTGCTACGACAACAACTCCACCACAGAGGCCAGGGATTGCATTGAAACAATTAGTTGTCTTCAGAGACAAACAACAGCCTGCAGTCTCTGCTGTGGCAGACTGATCAGTTATTTAGGTTGTTTTGTTGTTAATTTCTTTGCTTTTTTGGGCCTCTAAAATTCACTTCAAACCATCCATTTTATTTAGCAGTAAAACATTTCTGCTTTAAGCTCATAAGTAAGTTTATATATTTTCCTCTTTTTTTAGGAAATAATATATTTGATTTTAGTTTGTCAAGGCTACTATGCATTTTAAGTCTTATCTGAGGTACAATCATCAACCTCTTTCATTACTTTGTTGTATTTGTCATTTATTGGCCAATTGACCTAAAGCGAAGTCAACATACTGAAGCTTTCCAGTACCTCACTTAAAATGCTGCATTGTACATTTGAGGACATTTTTGTTTTTCCTAATCTGTATTTTACTTTATAAAAAAGGGTTATTAAATAGAATTGTTTTAATTATTCCATAATAGAATACAATTTGTCCATTAAAGCAGCATCCTCCAAATGTTTAACATGATATTTCTTACAACACAGTTTCTTTTTTTCCGTTTCTGAGGACAGTTTTGGTTGGGAAATTTTTAGGGCAGATCCACCGGGAATCTCCTGCCTGTGCAGTGATTATTTCTGCTGATAACTTTTGATTTGAGCATCATTTCCTATAGAAAATCCCTGAGAATATGGAGAATTTTCCATCATATTTTCTTCGAGTTCTTCTTTCTTATTTAAATTTTTTGTTCAAAATCTCAAATTATTACATTTCCTCTTCTGCAAGTTCACCAGAACCTGGATCCGGATTGGGGGATGCGTGCCCCATATATGTCTTTAAGGAATCATCAAAGTAATGCATTGGACTAACAATTAAATAAAAAGATTATGTTGGTGTTACCACTGATTTTTGAGTTTGTACAATTTGAGAGTTTTACATTTGTATTGTATAGGATTGTTGTCTTACTTAGACTGGAGTATTCACTACTGTCTGTGATCTCATATGAAGGCCATCCTGACTCCTGCATGCTGAGTATTATCTGGTTTTATATTGTCTGCTCTATTTAACCAATATCTTACATACACTCTGCATCCTGTGATGGAGCTAAGCTCCTCTTGTCCTGCCTTTTGGCTCAATGTATTACTCAGAGGCAAATAACACTTAGTGAATACACGTTTCCAGGTTTCTACATATGACAGGCTCTCTGCATTGTTGCAGTCTCCTGAGATGCCCCTTAGTCTGCACTATGATGCTATCGTCTCTGAAGGTGATAGGTACTGAGAGCTGGACGGTGTCTGAGAATAAAATAAGAGCGGAGCAGGCCTGTCTCTGCTGGCCTGTGAAATATTTATCAAACGAGGCAGAGGTAGATGGGGGAAGTGGGGCAGGAGATGGAATAGAGTCCACAGGGAAAATAACATCATAGTTTAGGAGAAACTTGGGAACCATGGATGAGCGGTACAGATCAGGGTGGACGGAAGCAAAGAAAAGGGAATTTTTATTGTGTGGGAGCTGGTGGTTAAAACTCCAGTAGTGTAGAAATAATCCCTTCATAACAGTGGAGGAGGCGAGGTGTATTCTGCAGAGGTTGGAGTGAAGAAAATAGCTTGGATGCAAAAAGATCTCTGGACACCAACTTGATGAATAAAAAGGTTGATTACAAAACGTTAAGCAGATCTGCAGAATCTGTGAGCCGATTGGTGGAACGGACACTCTGCATCAGCTTTGTTATATAGAACATATGTAAAGACATTCCTTCCCATCTGGACTGATCACAAAGCCTCTGCGTGGGGAACAGAGGTCCTGAGCCCCTTAACGGGGCTTGTGTAGCTAAAGTTATTCAGTAATCTGCCTGTGGGATGCTGAGGATCAGATACTACTGAGGTTTACCATTTATCAGTAAAACTGTTACATATCTTCTTTTTTTTTAGATAAAGACACTCATTTTCCTCAGGCACAGACACATTTAACTGCCAGATTTGTTTTCTCCTCTGTTATCAATAACATTGGGAGGACTTGCTGACAATGATTAGGTGATAATAGCACAGTGCTCCCCTTTATCCTGCACCGCCTCAAGGTGTCATCCAGCAGTCAGTGCATCTGACACAGAGGCAGGATTCCTATTATTCTCACTTCAACTTTCAAAGCAAATAAACAAACAAAACACGCTGAAAATAATGTCTGAATCTCTGGAGTTCTCATATCTGATTGCTATTTTTATTTTCATCAACAAATTCCCATGAAACACAATAGATCTTTGCTACCAGCAGACAGACAATGTCTGAGACCAATCATTTCTGTAAATAAATGCACCTTTTCCTCTTGCTTGGGTTAATTTGCTACACAGAGTCATGGTGTAACATTTAATGCTACACAGCTGTGGAGCTGCAACAGTCTCTTGGCAGAACATGGGCTTCGTTGACATAATTATATCAGTTGGTTGCACCTGTGAAGCTGGATAAACTGCAAAGGCTGCAGAAGGATTTCAAGCATCTTTTGTGCTTATTAACTGAACCTTTCAATGTAAACGAGTTTAGTAGGTCATTTTTGTTGTTGTAGCTTCTCAATGAGCACTAGCAGTCATTCTGAGACACAGTTTCACTGTGACGACAAGTAACCTTTGGTGTTTTTCAGCTTTATAACTCATATTTAGTGCGTTTGTGTGAGTTTTTTCTTTTGTTTGCATTTTGTTAAATGGTCTAAATATAATAAATTCAACTATGCAATCATCTTATCTCCTCATTTAGTTCACACAAGCGCCTGCACACAATCCAGCATTTGAAGACATTAATTTAGAGCCTAATACTGTCTGATCATTGCATGTAAATGGCCTTTTATTTATAATGTTCTGCCAGAGTATTAAGTTGTTTTAGCATCTTTTAGATTAAATATGTAAAAATACCAACATCTCATTAATCCAGGGCCGATTGGCCGATCGGTTGAGCCACTTAATTGATCGATCTGTTACATATGGTAAAATGGAGTAATTTAGCAAAGTTTTCCCATTGTACAGATAAAAGAAACGTCCTTTTCATCTTTGTCTCAGAAGTCTGGAAGCTCATAAGCAGCACAAGAGGCTTGTCTTGATTTTATTCATTCATTATCTTTACCACTTGAGTTGGACTAAGGAGGATGGGTTGATGGGAGGATGGATGAGTGAGTGTGTGATTGAGTGAGTGAATGAATGAATGAATGAATGAATGACACCGAGCTGACTGGCATTGTTGATGCTCAACTTAAGCTGAGCGAGGTACTACAAGGTATAACCATTAACAGCCCGTCTCTCTTTGTATTTACATTCTCAGTAAAACATGGCCATCTTTCTCCTGGACTTCCCCATAGTTCTGTTCTCACTCATTTCCTTTTTAGTGTCTAATTCTATTTTATCACTCACATTATTCTCCGCCACAAACACAGCTTCCATTGCTGACATCTACATCTCCACAACATCCATAAACCCCATGACACACTCCACTTTAGCCAATAACTCATAGACTCCTCTTAACTCCAGTACATTCAGAACTCACCCAATTGCACCAGAGACCCCATCATTCTTGTCCTGTTTCTAGGAGAATCCCTTTCATTAAACTACCAAACGTCATGCTGAAACCATGCACAGCTTTATGCATTGATTTTCTGCTTTTGCCACAAATGATGCATCCTCAGAATCTACACTGTTCTTTGCTGAAAGCAAAGTAAAAGTCACTATCAATATATAGCCTTAATTTATGCTTTAATAGGATGGATTTTCTGAAATTTGGTGCTTCTCTAACATGTTTTTGTAAGAGAGAACAGAGCCCATTGTCTTTTTTGTCATTTGCAGATGATGTCAGAGGAAAATTAGGAGTACTACTCCTACAAGTTGCAATAAATGAAAAATAAATTTATAAAAAGAAAAACAGGTCTGTCATACTGTTTACTGAATAAAAGTTACTTCTAAAATATTGAAAAAAATAGAGGAACCTGGAGCTATCATTAGATCTAACAAGCAGTTAACAAATGTTGATGTTGTGGATTTGATGGACTGTTCATGTACAGATGATGACCAGGGTGGGAATAGTCGATGATGTGGTGTGTTCTGGATAGAATACAGCTATTAGTGATGTCTGTGCCATGATCTTTTCTGCATCCCTCGTGATTTCCTGGACAGACTTCTTGCATGCAGCAGTATGTCCAAAGTACCATGCAGTAATGCAATAATCCAGGATGCTCTAAATGGCAGATGGACACCAGCAGCCGCTCCTGTATTTGATTTTTCCTGAGATCTTCAGAAAGTGCAGGTGCTGCTGAGCCTTTTTGATAGTGGCTGTGGTGTTTGAGGAGCAGGTGAGATTATCAGTGACACCGAGGCGTTTGAATAAATCCGCTCTTGTCACACGCTGTCCATTGATGAATAGTGTGCTGGAATTTGTGTTGGTCGCTTTGGTTTTTGTGGCATTCAGAATCAGGTTGTTGTAAAACCACCACTCTGCCAGTCTGCACCTCCTGTCTGAATGCAGATTCGTCACTGTTCTGTTGGCAGTTAAAAAATCTTTTATCCAGACGTGTGAGGGGACCCAGAGCTAACACTTTGTTAGGATATCTGGTACAATGCAATGAAAAGCCCAGCTGTAACCCACAAAGCGCATCCTGGCAAAATAGCCCTTGTGATCCAGATGACTGAACACTGTATGGAGAGTGATGGGAACTGCTTACTCTGTAGGCACATTGGTGTGGACTAAAGGAAAGAGGGAGACAGTACTTTACATGTTTAGTTTCTCAAAACACATTATAACTAGTGGTGTGACCGCCACAGCTTGGTAGACACAAACCTTCTGCCAGATTATGTTTTCTGAACCGGGATGAGATGATTTAACAGAAGAATGAAAAATGGCTTGAAAAGGGATAAATTAAAGATGCTGGTAAAGACAGCGTATAGTGAATGTCAGCATGCATGGAGTGCATTCCCCTGCACTACATCCAGACCTGCTGCTTTCTTGGGGTTGACTGCTCTGAGCATCTACCAATTTCATGTTGTTTTACAGTTAGTACATTTGTGTTGATGCTCAGAGGAGGTAGAAAGACACGCTTGTTTGTCTCAAAGTAAGCAAAGAGCTCCTTGAGCTCCTTTGCTTGTAAATTACTATGAATAAAGTTATTGATGTTTCTTTGCTCTTGCAGTTCAATCCAGCCACACCCATTTTAGATTATTATTCATAACCACCTCCTTAATTTTGTTTCTACAGGCTATTTCAGCAGCTTTGATCCCTCTCCTCAGATTCATTATGGCAATGCCAGAGCCGTTCATAAGATGCAGAAAAATCAAGGTTACCATAATAAACATAAGCGTAGCTCCTCCAGCTCATGGCCGTTTTTAAAAGTACATGGACCAAACTCTCCAACATTTACTGAGGACATATACTTTGATATACTCTTACATCACAAATTTTAATGACCTTTATTTATTCACTGTGGATCTGGTTTCAAAGGTAAATTTGTTCCATTAAACAAAACAACTCAATCATAAAAAGAACAGATACATTCTGGTAGACATGATCTTATTTTTAGCAACCACATAGTCAAAACCCTGTGGACCACCTCAGCTCTTTTGTAACACTCCTCAGGGGTTAGAGACAACAAGTTGGGAACCACTACTCTAAAACATCATTAAGATAAGTGTATCTAATGAGTTGCTCACCACCTTAATGCTGAAAGCTTGTTCTGTTAGCCAAACATGCCTTCCTGCCGCTGCTTTCACTTCATGGTGCAGCTCATGTGTTTAGCAGCTTTGTTCACTATCGTAGCTAGAGCGTTTAATATTACCTACATTTACTAATTACTGTAACACTAAATACTAAATACTATAACTGGTAACAGTGTTGTCAGGAACTTAATGCCAAATAAATCTAACGATGATTATACACATAAATTTGACTCAATTATTGGCTAACTCAGTAGCATCTATTCCATAAGGACCATGAATGTCTACATAAAGCATCTTGCCAATGGATTTTGCAGATGCTTGAAAATTTTGGTCACACTGTAACAGTGTTTATCTGAATGTCCCATGTGGCTGAAAGCACCTGGGTTTCATGTGAAAGTCAGCAGGGAACAGACTAAGTAAGCAGATTTCATATCATTAAATGTTCTGTTTAGTACTTTAAGCTGTGAAGAGATGCTAACTACTCCCCTGTGAGAGTAAAAATAGAAAAACTCTAATGATTAATGACCATTTCCTGTTTTGTTTAATTTAATGATCAGCAATTCTTTAGCTTTTTGTGTAATAAGTCACACAGTGAAATACAAACAGATTTGTAATCAGGGTCTGTCTGTAGGGTGTGATTTTCCCTTTTCAGCTCCATTGAGACTACAGGTACAAAGGTGCTATCCTTGCAGCAGGTATCTCAGCAGTGCAGGATGGTCTCTGGCTTCAAATGAAGAAAAAAGCATTCCTGGATGTAGCCTGTAGTTACTTGCGCTCCCTGGAACGCGCCTGTACTTCATGTGGAGAACCAGTGACTCAGGGTTACTCAGTGACTCACAATATTCCATATTCTGGGCATCATTAACACAAAACACACACAAACATTGTGCCTCTGGCAGCCTCTGGCTTTCAGTCCTCTGCCTATTTTATTCGCTCTTTTTGGAGTGAATCTCTGTTGTGTCCGAGACTGGTTATTAGTGTGGTGAGTCAGCTCTTCATTTGCTGCCTAACGCAGGAGGACTGTGCGGTTTGGGTTTTATTTTCAATAGTTTTGCATCTCTGTGCTGCTAATACAAGTAATCATATTTTTAGGCACCTTTTAAAATCAGCTCTCAGAATAAAACGGACAGATGACAAAATGCTGTATCTGTAACATGCTGCTTTTACATATCTGCAAAATGACAACCTTAAATAGATAAATAAAATGATGATACATGCTGATTGAAGGCAACATGGGGTCAATGTTGTTTTTCCTGGTATTTCTCCTTGGAAACAAGGAACTTTTATTTGTCCAAAAACAATCCAAGTAGGTCCGTCTTAGGGCTTTCCATAGAGGAACACCTAAGTAATCCCAGGTGAATAATACATATAAACACTGAGATTTTCTTTCAGGAGAAAGAAAATGAAGCATGGATTATTAAATGACAACTCAGTAACATTCTGCATTAACTGCATTTTCTTCCTGAAAAATTCCAACTTCTGTATTATTATTATTCATATGTTCATCATATTGACACACATTTTAATCTTTTTCTTTTCCTGAAGTGTAACAAACCTACTTCAAACATAACCCCATCAGCACTCCATTGCTAACTAGGAAATAGGAAGTATTATGCTGAACAGCAACATTGAAAATCCATTGTGTGCATGTTAGCACAGCAACAATGACATTTAGCATAAAGAAGCACTGACAAATCCCCAAGCATTGCTGTTAACTCTTTTTCCCCGTATAAATATAAATCTTTTTATTTATTTTCTATGTTTATTCATGTATGAAGGAAAGCAGCAAAGTGTGAAATTTTCCAGTTTTTCCAGGTCAGCTGAAATCTTCATCCCATCACAGTAGCCTACTGGTTGCACTACAGTCCGCAGCAACTGTCACTGTGTTTGTTTAAATTCCATGTCAGCTTCATTTCAGATTTTTATTCATTTGGGGCTCATGCTGGTCATTGTGGGCTCCTCTTAGCCGGCATTTGCATTTAAACAGCATTTTCCCAGAGGTGGCTGTTTAAGCTTACAGCCTAATAACAGTGAAAGTGTTTGCGTTTTATGGAGACAGCTTTCAAGTCTTTCAAAACATCCTCATAAAACAAGAGAGCACTAATGGATTGAACTTAGCCTGCTGAGACATCTTTTAGCAGGTCACAGATTGCAAGACTGTATTAAGGCATCACTAAATGGATGGCGAAGTGCATGGATTTGTCTTTTAGGGATTCTTTGAAAATTTGTTGTACTTATAGACCCACATATGGATAATTATTTGCATAATTATGTATTACAGCTAAGCTCTGTTGAGTGCTTTTCAATACATGGAAAATTGTGAGTGAGTGACAGTTTTATTGATCAAAGAGCAGTGAAGATTATGGCAATCAAATTATGTTATAAAATGATTGATTTGCTGCTTAAAACCTTTTTAATAGAGAAAACTAAATTAGTCAGAATCAGACTCCATGTGAACTTGTGTTCCATACGATCTACGCTGAAGGAAAACCTTTTATATATGTGCACATCATAATTTATTTACTGTAACATGCAGCTACAGATACGCAGACTGTAAGCACTTCTTAAGCTGTATTCTTACCAGCCATGTCATAACATTAACTGTGAAATAAAAAGCAGGAAACAAGTATCACCTGGCATTAGTTCATGTTGTTGTATTGATTAGGCTGCTGGAGAACACCATGCACTTCTCAAATACATCATTTAACTTTTATGTAAGGATTGATTTATTTATGAGGTGCAGCTACGAGATGGTCTGACACATTTATCCTTTCATTTGTGGAGAGGGGAGCACCTCTTTCCCTTTTACAGATGTTCAACGATTCACCAGTCTCTGATCAATAAGTGCAAATGAGTGTGCAGAAGCTGCCAACTTCAGTGGACTGGAAAAAGATGGGAAAAGAAGGGCTGTGTCTTGCAAGGAATGTTTAAGTCGTGCTCTGTAGGTCAGGTTATGACTTTGATCCAGACTGAAATATTCATTCATAAACGGGATTGCTTTGATAATTTGTGCGGGAGGTTTTACTGGCCAGAGGGAAGGTATTTGTTCTTGGTTTGTTTATAGCAGGATGAAACAACTTTGCTGTTGGTGTGTGATGTGACCTGTATGTATGCAAGTCTGGTTTAAATGCCTTCACTGCACTACTCACACGACTCTGTGGGATGTGGGAACTACAACTCACCCAGAAAATCGTTCTCGCTTTTACCTTTCTGCCCGAGTTTGCTTCTGATAAATACCTCTGATTAAAAAAAAGGGGTAATTTGAACAACTGTTAATGTGGTGTATAGGGGTTATACTCTTTAACCAGCCTTCCACCGGTTCATCACCACGAGAAGCTGAAAACATCTGATTAGGCTGTAAACACAAACATGGATCACCCAAATGGTATTTGTGTTAGCTGTCGGTCATGAACTCGGCCAGGTCAGTCTCCTAATATGTAGAGAATTCTATTTGTCTGCAGCACAAAACAATGCAAAAAGGAGCTGGGATTTTAATAGTTTGTGAACTTTGTATAATTAATGTACTAGTGTAAATGCTGTCACTTGCACTTGCATGAACTTGGCATCAGGATGACATCATACAGGGACCTGAAATCATCTGTTTGGCAAAAAATCATGCAGAAAATCTTTAACTATGATATCACATTTGACCTCCTAAATAACGCCACAGGCTCTTGGCGCCAACACGACTACTGTAAAAGCAGAATAAAAACAACCTGATTTAATAAAATATGCCATGTTCTGGATGAATATATGTGGAACTGAGTCGACTTTCTTAGTAAACAAAATGACTAAATGTGAAAACTATCAATCACTTGATGGAAACAAAGCAAGCCGGGTAACTTCTATCTCCATTCACCTCAAGGTGAAGCTGACACCATGTTTCATCTCATAAAGTTATTGAATTGAGTCCAGCAAATAAAAGCAAGACCTGCAACTTTCTCTTTTTGCCTCAGCCAGAAACTGACTGAGCAAAGTGTACGGTAGCTGTGATGTTGGCTCATAAAAGTACAGATAACTAAACCCATCTTTTGTGATGTTAGACTGGAGTGAGGTCTTTTTGTTTGCAAGCTTTCTGTTCCCGTTTTATAGAAGTCTAATGTGAGCATGCATTGTCTGAGCCTTTAACGTTTTTAGCCCTGAATATTTTCCTGTTAGATTGATGTCTGCATCTGTTGCAAATAGCAGCAGTCTCCTGCTGAGTTTCCATGATAGATCGCCTGTATGGATTTAGCCGAAGGCAGTATAAACAAACTCTTTCTTGATGATTATTCAGTTGATTTGTTCGTTCCAATCATAGATATGTCAGCCTGTGCCAAAAAGCTGAACAATAACTTGCTCCAAGCTCGAGCAGCTAAACTACCGCTACGTTTCTGTCTCTTTCCCTTTGCATCCCAACCCTCCATCACTCTGTGCACACCCACTATCTCTGTCATTCTCCCTGCATGGGTTATGTAACTCATACAATACTCAACAGTCTAATGTAAGAGTTCTGTAAAGCATAATACAATATGTAATGTTTCTTTCTGTATATCACATGGGCTGTTGCTCTTACACAGAGGCTTAATTTAACATCTGTGTCTTGGATATCCTTGAAAATTAGGCTAGCATTCTTCCTGACTGGCATGTTTGGTCTCCATGGTAACAACAGGTCCCTTATAAGTGCCATAAAGAGCATGCAAGGGGATGTGAAATCACCAGTCGGCCAGTCTCCATTGCCTCCCTGGGTTGATTGCATAACTTCAACACCCACAAGAAAACCTCAATTTTTCCCATTTGTTCATCCTCTCCTTCTCACTCTTCTTTTTGTCACACGTTTCCTTCTCTCCCTTTCACTCATACTGTCATGTACACACGTTCATACACACACAAATTAGAAACTGAGTGCAACACTGACCTCCAGTGGAAAGCAGTAACTTTTTATTTGTCCCTCAGGTCTTCACTCGTTACGGGAAGTGTTACACCTTCAACGCTGGTGGTGATGGGCGCCCTCCCCTCATCACCACCAAAGGAGGCATGGGTAATGGTCTGGAGCTCATGCTGGATATTCAGCAGGATGAATATCTCCCAGTCTGGGGGGAAACAGGTAAGAGAGTAACCATCTTCTGGCTACAGAACCATTTCAATAACATAGTTATATGTAGGCAGTGCGGTTCCTGTAGTGGTTCATGTGGGCGTTCATACCTCAGAGTTGCATGAATGAAACACCTCACAATTATCCCGCTCACTGCTTTGTTTTATCACAGACGAGACTTCATTTGAAGCTGGGGTCAAAGTTCAGATCCACAGTCAAGATGAGCCACCCTTCATTGACCAGCTTGGCTTCGGGGTGGCTCCTGGATTCCAGACGTTTGTTTCCTGCCAGGAACAGCGGGTGAATGGAATGAAATAAAAGATGCTGTATTGACCCCAAAAGGAAATCAATACAAAAAACTGTTGCATGTGACCTTTGTGTAATAATGATTTGGCATTTACTCAAACTCGACCTCTTTTTTCCTCTTTGTTCACAAAGAACAGTTTACGTTGTTCATTTCACAGACATTAAAATCAACTTACCAAGAAAATTTTATCCTCAAACCAAACAAGAAAGATGTTTTAAAATTGTGCATGTGACAGAAAAATAAGCATTGTGCAGTCAGCGTCTGGTAATTTGTACATATTTCCAGCAATGTAACCAAAATATTTCTATTTATTTCTCAATAATCAGAAAATCACAACAAAAATTGAGTAAATCTGCAAAACTTTGTAAAGTAAAATATTTTATCATTCAAAATGATACCAAACTATAGTAACTTTTATTATTTATGGAAAACTTTGTTTATCTAAATTCAAATCAAAGCTTTTGCTACAAGGCAAGGCAAGTTTATTTATATAGCACTTTTCATGTACAGGACAGCTCAAAGTGCTTTACATTGAAACAGAAAATCATAAAGAAATTACAATACAATCACTAATGTCACTAAAAGATGCTAAATGTAACTATCCACTAATTGTAACTATCAGTATTCAAATACAGCCAATCCAAGGTTACATAGAGAGATAAACATGACATACAGAATAGGACAGTACTTTGATGCAGCTAATTGCAGAAGTGTGGGGGTTAGAAAAACACAAACAAGTTTAGAGAGAGGAAAACACACCTCAACATCAAAGCACATATAAGAACAGTTCATGTGACATAAGGTAGAGTGGGTGCGAGTCCCGAGCAGGACTGCAAGCTGTGCACTCAACAGCCTATGCTGGCAACCTAGATGGGGTGTGGAGCAGAGACAGTTACACCCACCTTTATATGTTTTAAATTTATTTTTCTACCTAAGATGTATTTCTTCTCTTGTACACACTCACATCTGGAATATTTTGCATTTTGGGCTTCTGGCTGAGAAACAGAGGCTTGTTCCTGAGTAGGTAAATTATTTCAGCTCACAGCCAACGTATGAAGAGTAAACTCTGTAAATGATGCCAACTCTTTACAGGAAACAGCTCTGATTAATAATCTTCTTTTTCACCTCCATAAGAAGTTAAAAAAAGGGATAAAGCTGGAGTTTGTTCAAAAGCATCTCCTGATGTTTCCAGTTTTTATCTATTAAATTGATGAGTATATTACATTGTTACTTCTAATAGGAATTATTGCTAAAATAGCCCATACTTAATTTGAAATGCACCAGACACATCACGTCCATCATTTACAACATTTTCTTTAAATCATGAAAATGAACAATACCGCATAATGTGTTTGTTTTGCTCCTGGACATGTTTGATTTATCCCTCTGTAACTGGACGCAGCCTCTTTTTGATTCATATGGATTTCTTGCCCCATTATTTTCCGTATTTGCATTTTAATCTCTCTTTTATGGCACAATTTGTATTAAATGTGAAAGGTATGTTGTTGTTGTTGCAGCTGATATATCTGCCTCCGCCATGGGGAGACTGTAAGGTGACTCCCATGGATTCAGACTTCTTTGACAGCTATAGCATCACAGCCTGTCGCATTGATTGTGAAACACGGTACCTGGTGGACAACTGCAACTGTCGCATGGTGCACATGCCTGGTAGGAGATCGCTCCCTCTCTGGCTCTACACTGTATCAGAGTTACATCAATCACAATGCAGCAGAGAAATGACTAAAGATACGCCAGAGTGAGAGAGGAAAGGAAAATGCATTGATATGAATGTGTCTTACTTTGGCTGCAGGCGATGCGCCTTACTGCACCCCCCAGCTGTACAAAGAATGTGCTGACCCAGCTCTCGGTAAGAAAACGGCTTCAGCCATGTCTTTATTTATGAAAAAAAAAAGGTGTACACACACACACACACACTCAAACATGGTTGTCTCTATCCCTTTGAAAGACACTATAACAACTCACATGCATTATCTGCAGACACATCCTAAAATTTAAATTAATTTTAACCAAGTCTAACATTATTTAACGATTTATTTATTCAGAACTCACTTTATTCAAAATGAAAAAGGGTAGCCACAGTTTTATGTCTCTACAGCATCAATAATAGAAGTAAACACACACACACACATCCCATAATAACTAGACAACACAGCTACACTAATCTAAAGGTCAAACTGTGTTGTGTTTTTTTTCTCTCCAGACTTCTTGTTGGAACAAGACAATGATTTCTGTGTGTGTGAGACACCTTGCAACATGACCAGATATAGCAAAGAGCTGTCCTTTGTAAAGATCCCCAGTAAGGCCTCTGCCAAATATCTTGCAAAGAAATACAACAAATCTGAGCAGTATATCAAGTAAGTAGCTATACATGTGTATGTTTAACTAATTTAATGACATGCAAACATTTGCACAAAGACTGCCATTAAAGATCCCCTCATTATTACTTGTTTTACCATCATTCCAGTGTTCAGTTATTGTAACTGTACAATCACTCTGACAATAAATCCAATTCTTCATACTGATTCTATCAAACACTAGCAGATAATCTTGGTGATATTATCATGGTCATAAATCAAAATGCAAATGATCACCTCAAATAAAGAGAATAACTTCTAAAAATGTTTAACATCTCTTTTCAGTTACTTAAATGGATGTGTTGTAACGCTATCACAAAATCACCATCTGTGTTCTGGAATCGCCAACATGCATCAAGCACTGTCTGTTGACCTCAGAGATCATTAATTATTACTCGCATTAGACTGATGTTTGGGTCAAAAATTACATAGTATTGCGTTATAATCACTGGTGTCAAATTCCAGTCCTAAAGGGCCGGTATCTGGCTGGTTTTTATCTCTATGCTCCAACACAGCTGACTGAAATTATTGAATTGGTTGACAAGAACCTGTTGGATCAGGTGTGTTGGTGCAGGGAAACAATAAAACCTGCTGAGCAGCTCGAGGACTGGAATTTGACACCCCTGCTTTAAAAACCAGCTATAAAATGAAGAATTTAAAGTATTGTCTTGTGTTTTTGGCCTCCACAGGGAAAATATCATGGTTTTAGACATCTTTTTTGAAGCTCTCAACTATGAAACGATTGAACAGAAGAAGGCATATGAAGTGGCTGGACTTTTAGGTATACTTGTATTTTTAAGATGCACAATAGATGACTAATCTTGCTGCCTGTATCTTAAATGATCCCCGTTTCTTAATATTCTGATTTCTCAGGTGACATTGGTGGTCAAATGGGGCTTTTTATTGGGGCAAGCATTCTGACTATTCTGGAGATATTTGACTACCTTTATGAGGTGAGAAAGTATTTCCATATAAGAGAAATCCCAAAATTGAAGATGCAAAATGAGATGTTGAATATCTAGTTGTGATTATTATCAATTAAATCAATTATTTAATCATACTGAGTTAAGCATAACAATAAAAAAGCAGTTTTTCTTTCTCAAACTGTAATCTGATGATTAAATGCTTCAGATTTTTCCTGCTATTCTTGTTCAGATTGTGTTTGTTTATGTTTTAATCCTCCCAGGTGATAAAGTACAAGCTGTGTCGCTGCTCCGATAAGAAGCACAAGCACAACAACAACAATGACCAGGGGACAGTCCTGAGCTTAGATGATGTCAAGTGTCACGTCAGTAACTTTCATTGAGCCTCTGCAGCCTTCAGCGGGGAACATCTTGCTGAAACTCGTTTGCAGGAAGCAGAGGATGTGTGTGAAATGTGCCTGGTGAGGGTTTGCGAGTCATGCGTCAAATGCAGTCATGTGCCTAAAGTAAGTGGACGGCCACAGAGACGAAAGTGCAGCTACAACCTGTGATGATAGACTACTGCATGGTCCTCTTATAACTCGTTTTGAACGCATAGTAACAGGATTGGTAAATATGGGCATGAGCTTCATGATGGCTGACGTGTGTTTAGTAAATCAGCTGTTATCTGTCAGTTTTATTGGGCTCTATGTGTATTTAATGTCCATTTGCAGGACTTTTCTGAGTTCTGCAATCACCCTATCCCCTCCTTAGTTTTTCATCTTTTATATTCGTGCCATCCATCCTCATCCGCATAAGACTGTCTACCCTTTTTAAATCCTCAGTGCATTCTGTTAATACAATGTACTACCTCATGTGTCAGGGAAAAACCACCACAAAGGATTTATGAGCCAAGTAGCACCTGACAAACTTAGAGGTTGAGCAACAGAAGTACAGTAAGAAAGCAAAGAGTGAGTACAGACCAGTTCATCATGAATTCTATTTAGTTTCTCTGTTCTGTGCTGCACTCTGTGCAGAGGTTCCACACTGAGAGGATGGAGGGGAAATTAGGTTAATGTAACTGAGTTACATACCTGACATTTATTAAAAGCTTTTTATTAAAATGATGTTTCTTCCCTTACATGTTTTTGTAGCTGCTGAAGTCAGAGTGATATTTTGAGTGAAAACAGCTTTATTGTTATAATTATCATTAAAAAGAAAAAGGTTAGACATCAGACTTGATTAAAACATTGCTAGATGTTTTTGTACTGTTCATATCAGTTAAAAAAAACATTAATATTCACAATGCAAACACAAACATGGTGCCTGGAACCTGGATTTATTGTACATCTTTCCTTTTATCACAAGCATTTTCTTCTGACATCCAACTGGTTGAAACCCTTTTATACTGGTTTATTTGTTTATCAAGAAGTCATTTATTCAGAAAACTACAAAATCTGAAAATAACTGCCAAAAAGTAAATTCTGTTCTCAAAACCCAAAATAGTGATGGTGAGCACACTGATGTTTCCTGCATTAACACCAGTTTTATTATTTATTATCACCGTTGAGCCCAGACAAATTAATCTTTGTTATTTGCAGACAATGATATAATTATAAATTACTATGACTACAAAACTTGTGTCATTATCACAACACGAAGAGGTAGTCAACTCAGGAAGTCGTCATAACGATTTCCAACTATGTTTAAATATTTTCTCTTTAGGCTTCATCACAGAACCGACGTGGTCAACTTCATCAGCGTTAAGTTTGTTTAAAGTTTGTTTAGTAAGTTTTAAGTCGATAACAGCATTAAGGACAACGAATAAAAATATTCATATTTACCTGCATAATAACATCTAATCTGAGATGGTCAAACCATTTTTTCTACACTGATTGTGGCCATTATTTTTGTGTTAGAAGAGCTAGTGGTAAATTTATTTCTATAACTATTTCCTGGATATACATATATATATATATATATATATATATATATA
>JBAMHV010000014.1:5787364-5802264 GCA_037177535.1 Pseudomugil gertrudae
TTTACCAAAGTTGTAATAAAACCTCGCATCGTTTGAAAAATGCCGCCTGCACACTAAAATGAGTTTATGATGATAAAAGTTCCTGTGCTGATCTTTGTCCTCTTTACCTTGGGCCTGCTAATCTCAGACTGGACTCTGCTGAGTGGGCGGTCCGGTGTCTCCCAGTACAGGCCAATAAAACCAGAGTGTTGTTACATAACAGGACTGCAGTCAGTGCAGCTTCTCCTCCAGTCATCCAGTCATCTCCTCACAATGGCAGCTCCGAAGAAAGTCTGCATCGTGGGCTCTGGAAACTGGCAAGTGCACGCGCTAATGTGCTGATGTGTCAGGCTGTCAGATAACATGCTACCGTCAGGGCTGCCACGTAGTTGTTTACTAGCAATACTCTCGATTATGCTACTAAGTTTGATTTGACTGTCCATTACTAGAAGCTACAAACAGCTTAGTTAGCCAGAGCACAATCTGGTTTCAATCACATGCTGAAAAATGAGCTCAGAAAACCGATCACATGTTAGTTTTTGTGGTTTCTGTGTGTACTTCATGTTAGCTCGTTTGCAGCTTCTCGTGTAAAATTCCAAGAAATTCCAACAATCGCGTCGATTTAAAAAACCCAAAGGGACAAACATAATTTCAAGCTAAAAATACATGTTTAATATCGTCCTGTAAAATTCGGCATATGCTATTAACCCAAAAGCATTTGGTTTTTTGTGATTTTTACAGTATTTATATTATTGTAGCTTTAGTTTGAAAGAAATCTCATATTAATATGTATATTAGCTGTAATGACGATTTCATGTTTCCCTGTGCATAAGAATAAAAACGACAACATTGTGAGTACATTAAAACGTCGTAAATAAACCGTAAAAACATTATATTACAATGTAGTTTGTAAAAAATAAAATTAATGATTTGTTTTACATGTGATGTGCCAACACAGTGCCAACTCAACTTTAATCTGTGGACTTTAACCTGTTTATGATACAGGGGCTCTGCTATCGCAAAGATTGTGGGTACCAACGCTGCCAACAATCCCAATTTTGACAACACAGTCAAGATGTGGGTGTTTGAGGAGATGGTAAACGGCCGCAAACTGACCGAAATTATCAACACAAGCCACGAAAATGTGAAGTATCTGCCTGGACACAAGCTACCAGCAAATGTGGTAGGATGTTATTGGTCTAATTGTTTGTGTATAAAGCTCTATGTACATAATTTGAGCCTAAAAGTTAACTGCTAATACAGTTTTAACACTTAAGAGCACTTGTGTTCGATTTGCATATTTTTCTTTATCCTTTCCTCCTCTCAGCTTGCAGTGCCAGACCTGGTGGAAGCATCCAGCGATGCAGACATTTTGGTTTTTGTGATCCCACATCAGTTCATCGGCAAAGTGTGCGACACCATGAAGGGCAAGATTAAAAGCAATGCACTGGGAATATCGCTCATCAAGGTTGGACAGTTTCTGTGTTTATAATCCAATCTGAAGCTCCATTTTTTTCCTTTAAGGAGTCTGATGCTGTGATGCCATCGACATCTGATGCAGTTCTCATGTGTTACTTTTCAGCGCACTAACTTGAGCGTGTTTTCTTCCTCCAGGGTGTAGACGAGGGGCCTGAGGGACTTAAACTCATCTCTGATGTGATCCAGGAGAAACTCGGCATCACCATGAGCGTGCTGATGGGGGCCAACATTGCCAATGAGGTTGCTGATGAGAAGTTTTGTGAGACCACCATTGGTGAGTCTGATCACTGCTCTGAACCGAACAGATGTTTTATTAGAAGCATTTACTCTCAATATGTGATAAAACAAAAACAACACACCCTATTGTGGAAGGATTCACATTATTTGGAGTATTGCATCATGGTGGGTAAATTCAGCTTCCTGGAGGACTTACCATGTTTAAACTTTATTCTGCTTTGCAGGGTGTAAGAATAAAAACCACGGGGCTCTGCTCAAGGAGCTCATGCAGACCAATAACTTCAGAGTAACTGTAGTAGAGGAGTACGACGTGGTGGAAATCTGTGGAGCGCTGAAGGTGAGCCAACTGTGTAGGTGGATAAAAATGGAGAAATCCATTTAATTCAGACTGAGGTTATAATCTCTGAGAGACCCAGGGGGATAAAGGGATGTGATTAATGCTCTAAATTTAATGATGATGATGAAGTTGGTTCATTCACTAATAGGACGGATTAGCAGAAGACCATGAGTTCTCCAGGTTGTCTGTAGCCTTCCAGAGTTATGCAGGTGCATTTCAAGCTTTTACACCTGCAGCTTGTCCGTGTTGTAGAACATCGTCGCTGTCGGAGCGGGTTTCTGTGATGGGCTTGGCTTTGGGGACAACACAAAAGCAGCGGTGATCAGGCTGGGCCTGATGGAGATGATCGCCTTTGCACGTATCTTCTGCACTGCTGGGCCCGTGTCCTCTGCAACCTTCCTGGAGAGCTGCGGCGTGGCCGACCTCATAACAACCTGCTACGGCGGCCGTAACCGCAAAGTAGCTGAAGCTTTTGTAAAAACGGGGAAGGTGAGAGCTTGATATGTTTTTCTTTCCTCTGCTTTCTGAAGTAGTGCTTCCCATCAGACATGGATTAACGTTTGTCATGAGATTCACTGCAGGTGAAACAATTAGACCTCATTTTCTGAATACTTGCCCACAATGTTTATAGACAGACGTAACACTTCAGTTACACACCCCAGCTTCACTGTAACATTGTTTAAATCATAAAACAAAATGCATGCATTCATTGTCTACATCACTTAATCCGATTCAGGGTCTCAGGAAAGGCGAAGCCTATCTTAGCAATTAAGAGGCAGCTACACCTGGACGGGTCAGCAGTCCATCACGGGACCAACACAGAGAGACAAACAAGCATTCAGCCTCTTCTAGGGACAATTGAACCTAATTGCATGTCATGGGATGGTGGAAGGTAGCCGGAGTCCACAGAGAACCCACACATACACGGGGACAACATGCAGACTCCACACAGAAAGGCTACAGTGCAGCACTGTAGTGATTAGCACCACTAGTGCTACGCTACAGGCAGCTGAAGCTGCGCTGCCAAGGAGTTATTTAAGCCCAACTGGTGCAATGAGTATGTTCTTTAACAACGTTGTGGAAGGATGCATCGTGCGGTTGTGGAAAAAGATGTTGGTCTGTTTTAGGAAGGATAAAATCATCACCTAGCAGAGATGTCTAAAGCATGAAAAACTGGAGGGATGGTGGGGAGCCATCATCGACGGGGAGTTTAACTTTGCTGCTTATATGCAGAAATATTACCAAATTCTCAGGATCTTTAGATTATATAAACTATATAGATAATAAATTATCCTACAACTGTACCCTGGGAAATGTTCTTATTCTATTTATCCATATTTGACAACGCACATTACTAAACATCTAAATGTAGCAGAATTTGCTAAATAAAAGTTCAGAATCCAGAAATGAAGACGTGCACATGTTGGACTGTTTATTCACAAAGGAGTAAACCTCGAGCTCATGTTTGTTATTGAACGAGACTTTCAGGGTTGCTCCTTTCAAACCCTCGTAACAAAACTTAGTGATGTTTGAGGACACCTTAACTCGTACATTATTTTTCTGCCTCGTTCCATCTTTTTAGGAACATCAAACTGTGTGTAAATATTTACAAATGAAAAAAGTTTCTTCTGATTTTAAATGAAGGCTAAAAATAATCAGCATCTCTGTCCAAACTTGGTAAATGGGTAGTACATGAAAAAATGTATTACTACACTCCATTTAGTCTGTCTTTATTTTTAAAGCTCATTTGGTAACGTTAAACCCTTCATGTATTGTTTGGAGGTTTTTTTTCCAGTGTTTTGTTATTTTTTCTCAACATGAAACCAAATTTCTGCCCTTCTTGCTCAGTCCATCGAGGATCTGGAGAAAGAGATGCTAAATGGTCAGAAGCTTCAAGGACCTGCAACCGCAGCTGAGGTTTACCTTATCCTCAAGCACAAAAACCTGATTGACAAGTAAGTCGAGCAACACACACTTGCATCATTGTAATCAATGTCTACGGAGAGCATCAGTTAAGCATTAACGCCTCCCTGTTGTACAGGTTTCCTCTGTTCAATGCAGTGTATCAGATCTGCTACCAGGGACATCCAGTCACAGAGTTCATCAGCTGTTTGCAAAACCACCCAGAGCACATGTGAAAGGGAACACCGAGTGCCTTCTTAACCGGGAACATAACCACTTTTGTTTTTAGGGCCCATGAAGGGTGACACCTCACTCCATAGCTGTCGTTCAGCCTCAGACTCCAGCCAGCGAATCCATGTTGAGGCTGCATGTGTGCAGTGTTTAAGCATTTCCTTTTTTATATGAAGTTGTGCTGAAACTTGAAGGATAATTGTTCTCTTTAGTTAAATGCATACCTTTTTTTTTTAATCAAATCACTGAAATCCACATTTATGATTCAGCTTGATTCAGCTGTAAGCTAAAACATGTGAAACTGTGATTATTTTTCATGTTGTAACATAACGAATCCACTTACCTGCTGGATTCAGATTTATTCTTATAGCATTGTTGTCCAGTGAAGACCAGTGTTACATATTTCCTGCCTGTACTGTAAATCATGTCAAACGCACATCAACTGGTTTTAACAAAGCTAATGTGCCTTAAACTGTACAAGTGCCAACTTTTGGCCTTTTTAAATATCTAAACAGAAACTTGTTATTGTAAATGAGGGGTGTACAACCCTAATGGAGATCAACAGCCATTCATCGTTAATAACTTGTGTGGACTTTTGTCCAACTCGTTAAGGAGTCATTTTGGAAGTAGCGATCTTAATGAAATAGACTGATGGAGAACAGAATTATCATTTTGCTTAACATCCACCCACTGTATGATTTGTTATTGTGATCCTAAGTTTTAACACGACTAGTTCATTTAATCAGTAAATGAATTAATTCTGGTGTCCATCTCAATTTCCTCATACCTCAGTAAACCTACCGTTACACACGTAGAACAGCTTTCCATTGTGCTGTGCTCCAAAGTACAAAGAATGCAGCAATAGAAGCAAAACTAGTTTATTACAAGTGGTTAGCTCTTCCATGTGTGCAGTGGACAGCAGCGTACAGTCGTTAGACATTCATTGTTGAATGTGGCACAGCATGAATGTCACGTTACTTTCAATGTGGGAAAATGTCAACAAACCCTGGAAGGAGGCTGATAGACCAAACACGACTTGTTTGCCTTGTCCAGAAGGACGTTTAAGACTGTTGGATGAAACTTTAGACATGTCAGACATTGCCTGAATCTAATGTAAACTACAGTGTTGGTCCCAGGAAGATAATGAGAGAACACAAGTTGTAAAAACAAAAATAATTCCTATAGTTACTAATAAATGCAGCGATAATGGTCTTACAATCAAAAGGTTATAAGAGTTACAGCTGGTGGGCATTTGTCCCCATTTGGCTGTGTTCAGGTAGCATCTTTGGTTTACATTGCCTAAACCTGATCCATGTGGCTGCTTGCTCTGCCACCCTGACTAACTTCCATTATTGGAAACAGAGTCTGCTCATCTGACATTTATCAATATCTTTTGTACTTAAAGGAATTTGTTCCCAATGTAAATTAAGACAAAGTTATTCTGAATGTTTGAATATAGTTTTTTTGTTTTCAAACGTTTTCATTTGAATTTTTGATACACAGGCTCCAGGAATCGTTTTGTTCATTACTGCTAAAATCCACATAGTGGATTCACCTCCCTCCTCAAAAAGCCCCCCATGGTATGAACTTTATCACCCACTTGCCCCGCTGCACTCCTCTACTCTACACCTACTCTCTATTCAGACTAAAACTTAAAGTCTGTGTGGGTTGGTCCATTTGTAAGTGCCTTCATAGCGAAATCCAACTTTCTGTACAAGGTCGTCGGCCTCCGCGGGGCCACGGCTAAGAAGAAGAAAAAAAACAATACGCGTTTAGGTTGAAAATCATCCTTATGTCCGTCACATTAAACATTTCCTACCTTCCATATTTGTAAGGAATGGGCTTGGGCTTCTCCTTTTCTATTAGATGAAGGAGGGGGGTGAAGATCCTCCAGGCTTCCTTCAGTTCATCACTGTGAAAAGAAAAAAATCAGTAATGTCCGATAGAACATGAGGTTTCTGTAAGTTTCTGCTGAAAAGGGTTAAAGAGGCACAATGGTGCCATCTAGTGAGGCTCTGCAGCATTGGTCACTCTAAAATTGCCCTAGGAGTGATTTAAGCTTGTTTGGTTGTTGTCCGTGTGATGGACAGGTGACCTGTCCGGGGTGTACCCCGCCTTTCCCCTGCTATAGGCTGGGATAAGCTCCAACACTTACCTGCGTACAAAGTGCATCTGGCTTCCACAGAAGACATCCAGGATGAGACGTTCGTAAGCATCAGGAAGCTTCACATCCTGAAAATAAGAACAGTTTGATTATTATGATGAATTAAAAATATTTGCAAAAGATAGAATAAAGTAACAAATCAACGTAAGCCTGCCTTGTATCTGCTCTTGTAGGTAAGATCTAGCTCTGTTTCTTCAGGGCTGAAGTAAACACCGGGTTTCTTGCTCATCATCTTGGCGTAGATGGCCTCGTTGGGTTGTACGCGCACCACCAGCTCATTTCTACGGCACTCATTTCCAAAAATATCTCCTGGGACATCTGTAAACTGCAGCCGCACTTCAGCTTTCCTCTCATTCAGAGCTTTCCCACAGCGAAGGATGAAAGGAACGCCTAAGAAACATTTATAATACGTGACAAAAGGTCCGGAAAGTATGAGAATTTATCATATGTCAGACTTTTTAATGAGATGCCTTTCGTACCATCCCAGCGCTCATTGTGCACATAAAGCACAGCAGTGGCAAAGGTGGCCTGAGTTGATCCCTTTGGTACTGTTGGGTCATCCAGGTACCCCAGCTTGGCATCTCCCTCGCCTTCTGGGTTCCCCACATACTGACCCAGCACCACATCCGACATGGACACTGGAGCAATACACTTCAGCACCTTCACCTACAACAAGGAACATGACAGCCGCACAAACTTGCTTTATTCCACCACACAAACACTCATAGCCCCGACTGCATCAGTCCCATCAGACCCAATGCGTTCTGAATGTGTTGTACCTTTTCATCCCTGACATCATCAGAGCTGGTGGAGGCTGGTTTCTCCATGGCAACCAGGCAGAGCATCTGGAGAAGGTGGTTCTGCATGACGTCTCTGATCACAACAAAAGCAGAAGGTGGTCACACAGAAGATAAGGACTCATAGTCACCTAAATTATACAGTGATGGTGAGTTGGCATTGGTGTAATGTTATTGCCAACAAATTAACATCAATGAACCATTTACAGCACACTTTAATGCAAATTTATCTTACATTTCCCAATTTGTGGATCACAAATTGATAAAATACATTTAAAAATACTAATTTTGAACTAATAAAACTTTATTTTTAAGTCACCGATATCCTTACAGATAGCAGAAGTTTTACTTAAAAAACAAAATATCCTCTAAAAGTGCCTTATGTTACAGGATATCACTGAAACTAAGGTTACTACAAGCTGGAGCTACCCGTGAGAACTGTATCAATAACATTATTAAGATTTTTGCCTCACCGGATGATGCCGAAATCATCAAAGTAGCCTCCCCGACCTTGAGTGCCAAATGGTTCTTTGAAGGTAAGAACAACACAGGCTACGCTGTCCCTATTCCAGATCGGCCCAAAGATCCGGTTCCCGAACCTGCGGTGAACATTGCGTAAGTGCTCTTCACTCAGCAACACACGGAGCAACAAGACAGCTGTTCATGACAACATGCATAAACATTTATCTTCACTTTTGTCATCTGGTAGAAACCGACTTCTATTCATGGTGTATAAACGTCTGGGGAGCTTTTCATGATGAGAAGCCAGCTGAAAATGAAGCGGAGTATAATCTAAAGCCCATTAAATCAACAGCAGAACAAAGTATTTCCCTGAAGTGCCTAAAAAATGCAAACAATATGGAAATATTCTTGTTTCATTCAGGTCTATCACACTTTCTCCTCTATAGCAGATGGGGTGTTACAAAAACAAAAAAATGCTTTATTCAGATTAAAAGATCAATAAAATCCTTGCAAAGCATCCCATAATAAATAAATGCAAGCAGGAAGAAGATTTTATGTGAATATGAGTTTCCTACCTGAGGACCATGAGGTTCTGCACCATTTCTTTGCCAAGGTAGTGATCTATACGGTAGATCTGTTCCTCTGTGAAGAGGGACGAGAGGTGAGCAGACAGCTCCTCGGAGCTCTGAAGATCCCGTCCAAACGGCTTCTCAACAATCACCCTGTTCCAACCCCTAAAACAAAACGTACAGAGATCGATTCGTCTACAGATTATGTGGTCACGTTTCTCTTTATGTTTCAGTTTAAAATTGAATGAAACTGCAAATATATTTGTGCTTTGTTGAACTACCTGAATTCAGAATTAAAATACTAATTCCTCACTTTTAGATCTGTTTATAAATATGATATTTTGACCATTTTTGATTGAATATCAAAAGAATGCTATTAAAATACACTAAATATTATTTCACATCTCATTTTAAACTGTTCAAAGTAAAATGTTTCAGCTCAATACAAACATTATTGCGAGTAGAACAGTTGGATTAAATGCAAAAGCTGAAACGGTTCAGGAAAGTGATTTTATGTCTGGAGCTTTGAAACATGCTAACTGTTAGCTCAGGTTAACATCCGCGTGTTTACGGCTGTTCACACAAACAACACAAGCAGGAGGAAAAAACAGACTGAACTAACTTTGTGCTCATGCAGTGATGCTTGATGTTCTTGGTAACATCATGGTAAACTGAAGGCGGCAGCGCCAGGTAAAACAGGCGGTTTGCTTCGGTTCCTCCAGGCAGAGACAGGATGTGCGTATTAAGTTTGGAGAAAGAAGCCTCGTCTGCGTATTTGCCGCTTAGATACGTGTTCCTGCTGAAGAAGGCCGACAACCGCTCTGCCTCTGTATCCGCTACCTGAGCCAGAGGTCGCAGACATTTGGGCATGAATCAGCTGTCAGTAACTGGGCTTATAAAATAAATACAATATGGTAGAGACTTTCTGAAGGATTTCAAAAGTCTAGTTTTACCTTCAGGTATGGCATGCAAGAAGAGCGAATGGCATCAACTGTTAAGTCAGAGCGAGCAAAACCCACAAAATACGTGTGCTCAGGGAGGAGCCCGTCTCTGAACAACCACCTGTGAGAGAACAGAGGAGCGTGCAAATCATTTTAGACAACCTGTAAAGCTCCGGGTTAGAGGAGCACATTTTAACAGGCATGGTCGTGCTACTGTGGTTCACCCACCATAAAGTTGGGTAGATCTTCTTCTTTGCCAGATCCCCCTGCAGGTTCAAAATGTATATTTAGAAATATGATCAGTCTACATTTTCTGTTTAAATGTCTCTTTTTCATGTAGTCAGCAACCTTGTTTAGAAAACAACTATTTCCCACTAAAACCCAAGGTGCTGCAGTGTTACTGGTAATGCCGGATTGCAGGAGAACTGCGTAATCCAAGTAATCCCACTGGAATTAAATGCCAAATACCAAGACAAAATACTGGCCAGCCACTTCCTGAAATAATCTTGAAGAGCCTGCTGCTTTAGTGGTTTAACTGCAACATAACACCGTGTTTCACAAGTCAACACTCCTGCTTGACAAGTGCGTTGTAGGCCAGTGTCAAGTAATGAAACCTGACAGGAGGCTTTCAGGAACCAGGAATGACTTATAACACCAATGCAAAAATGAATAAAAGGCGTTCCACGAACGTCCGTCAGCCTGATGCTTGGACGGGTTGTACAGGAAGAAAAATAACATTGTGCTGGGAAGCCAGTGACAATAAAGTTCATTCATTCAAAAAGAAATGGATACCAGAACGGAAATCAGAGTAAATGTAATCAAAAAGTCCCACAATAATCTACTACCGACTTCAAACACACCAAATGGGTTTAGCTAATCCACACCTTACTTTAAAACTCTAATCCTATCCGGTAACCACGCTGCTTTGTTTAAGGCTGTTGGTTTTGAATAGTCGTGTCTTCGTAGCTATTCAAAGCTTTAGTCTAAAGGTTTAGTTAAAATATAGTTAAATTAATAAGCGGTTTTAGTCACAGCTAGCATGTAAGTGTGATTTAATGGTGGTTGGTAGATGACACGGTGATGTATGTGAAACAGGACCGCTTCAGTAGCCTACAATATTTCCCCATACACACCCTCATAATACAAGTGTTACCAATACCAGAGCGAGACTGCATGCAGTCCAGCTCTTCCCTTAATCTGCCAGCAGTCTGAGCTGAAAGAGAAATGCTGACCGACGGTGACTACGCAAAAAAAATAGGCCATGGCACGAGTCTTTTCTGCAAAGAGTACAAACAGAGCAACAGAGGACACAGCTGGTGAAATGCTGGGGCCTGGCTAAATGTATTAAAATGAAAATAAATCCAAATATTTTCACACAAGATGTCAATGAGAATGGAAATACTTTCTGCAAAGGTGGGAAAAAAGATCAGGGAGAAGTTTTATTCTAATATTAATATTAAGCTTAGTTATAAATATTATTTAATATCAGTAAAAGCTAAATAATGAGGCATTTTAGACCACAGAGAGGAAAAGAGAATAAGGAAGATGAAGTGAAATATTACGCAAGAATTAAAGAAGAACATGAAAAGCAATAGAAAGCCTGCAAGGATTCGCTCGTTTACGCCACACCTGTAAAGTATTCAGAAACCAGGAAATTTCTCATTCTTCCTTTAAGCACAAATTTTCTTATTAAAATAACCAAACTGCAGTGAAAACCATCACTCTTACTGCTCAGTGTTACTAACAAAGTCCTCCTACACCAAATACACCCGATACATCTGAAAAAAACATTTAAAAAATGTCCTAAATCGCTGTAATAACAAGAGGAACTTTGAGGTTTGGGGACTTTTGAAAGTTTACTGAATGCTGCTTGTTTGGGGAAGTTTGTCGAAATCAGTTTCAACATTTATCTCAATAAGTCCACTTTACATTTCAACACTCTTTAAAATGGTTTTGCAAAAATCCTTGCAAAAGTAGCCTTAGTAGTGGTAATGTACAAAGAGAAAAGGAGCACGCTCCCATCACTGGTGTCTCACCGATGCTCCCATGATGATGAAGACATGAACATCAGACTGATGGAACTCTTCATCTTCATACAGCTCTTTCCTCAGCTCCCCAAACACCTCAGAGCGGGAGAGGGGAATGATGTTCATTTTCTCTACAAAGCAAATAGAAAAAATACTTTACAGAATGATCAATCATTAAGAAGCTTCATGGTGCTTGCATCCTGCCTACAGCATTGTACCACATCAGCTGCAATGTAATTATTATTTCACACACATAAATCTTTGCATATCACAAGGGAGCATCACCAGAGATCATCGTCATTACTTTGACAAATAGAAATACTTCTACTCCTTCTTGTGACCCTGTTTATTATATTGACATCAGAACCCTACTGTATGGCTAAAAATGGTTCTTCAGGAATATAGGTGTTAAATCTAGTTTTGTTAATCGTACGTGTCGATCAGATGCATCCTTGACACGGTTTCATTTAAGAGATGTCCATTGCCTTTCATTAAACCATTGCAAGCCGTATTGACTGAATATAGTTCCCATTATTTCAGGCAGCTAGGGCTACCTGTCCACATATTCACCCTGGTAAAACCATAGGGACCTTAATAATAAATAAATCAATAAGAATGAATGGGTATTAGATTGATTATATTATTATATTTCATAAGATTGATCTACAGTTTCATGAAGCACTGAGCACTTCTTTCTGCCCCTTATGTTCCTCATATAACAGTACTGGCTTATTTAATGTAATTCTCCTCTTTTTGACGGTCCTCCTGGATTAAAGTTCCTGTCTTCTCCAACCCAACCAGTTTGGACAGGTGGCCATGATTCCTGAGCCAGGTTTTGCTGGAGGTTTTTCCTTCCTGTTAAAGGGACTTTTTCTTTCCACTGTCAGCCCTTGTGCAAGGTTAGGACTGGTTAATGGATTGACGTCAAGACTCAATGCTCTCTGATGCTTTTCATTAACTAGGCTATATATTATGAATCAGCTTGAGTTGATGCGTCTGTAAAATGCTCCGAGATGACGATGGGTTGTGATGAAAAATAAAGAGGCTGAATTGCTGGAATATAAGTGGTGTAGAGAGTAAATTAACTTTGTTTTGCAACAAAGGAAACCATCTTCCTTTCTTCAGAGTCCCTGTAAGAATCAGTTTCAGCATGATGCTCGCTGGGTTTTGCAACTGCACAAAAAAAACTGTCAAAGCTCTTCAAGGATTTCAGAGCGACTAGCCTTCATGTCCTTGCTGCCACATTAGTCTCCCGCATCAGCTAAGCAAGGACATTTGCAACACAATACTACTGATAACTTTGTACATATTAAAAGTGTATTCCACGGGTTAATATAAAACATCCAAGATCATAACTTTATCAAAACAGGCTGAAATATAAACACAAGGAGGTTACGTTTATGAAACACAGCTTACACTTTAAACTCAATATATAAACTTCTGTTTTATGTTTACCTATTTTTATGTATTAAGTATAACTGTAATCTACAAGCAACAATATAACTTGTAGAGTCTTTTACAGATCACATAACATCACATTTTTTCCCCCATCTTGTACATGCAGCTTCCTGGTGGTAAAATCCTGCAGGATGGCATTAAAAGTCTTTTTACTTTAATCCCTGTAAGTGGATTATTTTGTGGACAAAAGGAAGGCACTTCAAGACATAACTTTACACTTTAATTTTACACAAAAATATTTAAAGAAAGCAGAACTATCTGCAAAATAGAATTACCTTCTTCATCATAATAGGGATTATGTGCAGTTTATTTTATACAAATACACTTTTTTTGTCTTCTATTTACATTAGATTAGATTACATCATGAAAAGCTTTTTGGGACACAAAGAGCAAATCACTTATTGTGCATTGCAGTTGGGTTAAACCAGGAAGTACTAATGTCACCACCAATCTCTCCATTGATTAATTAATTTGTTTTTTACATGCTTCAATTTCAGATGCTGCTTCACTGCAAAGCTTATCAATATAAGTATAAATCCAGTCATGTGTTATAACTGACATCCCAGTGTTGCGAAAGGAGCTGCGATCATCTCCAAATAGCTCAAGACGCACACAACATACTATAATGAAATTAGTCAAATCCCCCTGAAATCCCGTATTTACAGGGCTAAACCTTACTGCACAACACCGTCATGAAGCAGGATGCGACCATAAACATTTCAGGATAACCCAGCTGCTGTCTGGCGAACAGCTAGCTAACAGGCACCGAGGCTGTAAGAGGCAAGATTACTTCAATTAAACTCTGAAACTAACTCTTTAGCCTCGTCTTGTCATTAGCACCTTGTCTCGCAGGCTAATTTGGACATAACTTAACAAGAAAGAAACACAAACTACCGCTTTCAGCTAGCAAATAGCCCCTAGCTTATGCCTAGCTAACGTAAATCCTAAATAAACACGATGTACAGCGAATACTGCTGCTACTCACAGGTCAGTTAAGAAGATGATAACCTGCCAATTAAACCCTGTGCATACCGAAACACAGGAAGCAGCCTTTAAGCAAACACTCAGATAAGACAGCCAAGCCCGGGGCTGCGCGTTTGTTTGTCCTGCCTACTTCCCTAATACAATGACAAAGCAGAATGTAGAAATTTTATTGGTTTGGGAGAAACTTACCAGCGCTCGCTCGAGATCCCATCACTGTCGATGCCAATGACGTCACTGACTCTGTAGGTGGGCGGTGCTTAGCTGAGCAGACCCCGCCTACGAAACTCCACAAGCTCGTACCATAGGCTCGTACCCACTCTGTGGTTCACTTAAATGCCAGATAATACCATTCTGAGTTGTATAACTACTTTCCTATCTTTACCTTAACTATTTTTAATCTTTCATGTCCTCAATGTGTAGCCTAACTGAATCAATGTTCATTAAATAGAAGCTACGTCAACTTGTAATGAGTTATCAGAGTAATGATAAACCATTATTACTCTAACAGGTATGTAAGAAAAATGTAGACAAATGCAATAAAGTTAAGATTACAATCATGTGTCCAAATTTGGCTTTATTTATTTTAAATAAAGAAAATACTCTTTAGATCAAGGTGGTCTTGACATGATGAGGCAATGCAAATTTGTTAGTATTGCATATTTCATGCAAAAGACAACTCAAAATGCTTTACATAAAACAATAAAAGCATTTCAACAAGGTGCAAAAAAGGAAGATCTGTCCATTTCAGAAAAACTTCACCAGTTTATCACAAATCCCCCAACTTTGACTGTGTTAGCCCTGCATTTGCTGTTTTTTGTCCTCCGTCTGAATAGTTTAAACAGAAACCATGAAGGACACGCTCAGTCATTCATTAATTTCACCACTGTTAAGCAATATAATATTAATATAGTCATATTTAGTATCATAGTATCAGTCAGAATAGATTTTTACATATCTTTATAACTCAAATCAATTGTGTACACATTGACAAATACATTAACGACTCTGTTATAAATCTACTTTTAAGACGTTTGAGCATTATTCAGTTTTGTTGACATCAGAAAATCCATGTGCTTTTATTTCTAACTGTGGCCATACCTCAATGAGTGTTTTCTATAGAGTTAGACTTAACTTTATTGTATTTATAGTGTATACACTTTAAAGTGTAACTGTATAATGTTAAAATACTCATATGTAACCCCCTTAGATGTGTTAACTGTCACAATGTGGGTTTTCTGTCATGGTGTGTGTTTTCCTGTTTCCTGTTTTATTTTGGTTTACTTCCTGTTTTGTCTGTCATGTTTAGTTTAGCTTTCTTGTGTTTAAGTTTATT
>JBAMHV010000014.1:5823668-5836081 GCA_037177535.1 Pseudomugil gertrudae
GTTTGTCAATGTTTGTTAAATGTGCCTGCCTTAGGACAACAGATGCAATTTAGCTTTTGTGGCTAATTCTGGCATATCAACTATGAAGCTTTTGCTCATGTTGATTAATATGCATTGCCCTAATAAATAAATAAAAATATATAAAACCCTCCGTAATCTCTGCAATATATGATGAGATCAAATGGATATTAGTTTAACTACAGGCACACAAAATCACCTGTAATGTCAGGTGACTGATTTTGTGCCGCTTCTACCCACGATCTACCACACATGTTCTGTTTTCTTTTGATTCTCATTTTATCGTAGCATCGTAGCATTGAAGCGCCTCTCTTTTTATCAATGCAAAACGCCACACAAAAAAGAGTACACCTCGTTTTAGCATAGTGGTTAGGGCCTGAGCCTGAGCCGGGGGAGGTTTGAACAGTGGCCTTTCTGTGTGGAGTTTGCATGTCCTCCCTGTGTATGCATGGGTTCTATTGGGTTCTCCGGCTTCCTCCCACCCACAAGACATGCATGTTTGGTTAATTGCTGTGGTTAAATGATCATTTATCACATGTAAGTTGCTTTGGATAAAAGCATCTGCCAAATGACTTGTCTCAATTGTAAAACTTAAAGGCCTACCACTGAAAATCTGTGTAGTTAAGGACACCAGCATTGTTGCTATAGCAACCCAAGCAGATAAGTTCATGAAAAGGACACAAAAACTTAATCTGCAATTCTGATCAATTTTTTTCTGAATGAATCTGAATGACGTGCAGTCGAAACAAAGCCTTTGTACTGCCTCACTCAATATTATTCTTTCATTTAACTACAACCACATATCTTTACAGAATTTAGTCATTTCCCAGAGATACTGTGTATAAAAATGACTGACAACTGGGCTTAGACATAACTAAAAAATGCCAAACATATTTGTGGACGACGTCCAGCGTTCATTCACAAACTGAAACGTATTTTACATTTGCACTAAACTGTGTTTAGCTTGTGTTTTATTGCACTGACCCGTTTCTGGCTGCAGCCGAGGACCAGGAAAGTCTCAATACTGTTCTCCTTCAGATATGCATTCCTCTCTCCTCCGAAACCAGGTTCCACCTCATAATCTCCGTTCAGGTACTGCAAAGTGGCCTTTGTGATGTGGATCCGCCTGACCCAAACAAGCACAAGTACACTGAAAGTTGTGGCTAAAATAGCAAAACATTGTCCAGGAACAACAGTAGAACAAATACGTAATCATGGAACGTAATTAAAAATGTTCTTGATAGAAAAGTGTCGAAAATTATTTCAATCATAATATAAATTAAGTTTAATTTTGGGAAATGACTAGTTCAGGATGGTTAGTTGACACTTATTGCTGACTGTGGTGGTTTCTCATGCAAACTCACCCTGCTTTGCCTCCTGCCTCCATGTGATTGGCCAGTGTGACATCGTTTGACCACACATCAAACTGCCACTTCCTGAGTCCCAGCACGCCGCAGTGCACACGCCCGCTGTGAATGCCGACGCGCATGTTGACGTTGACCCCCGTCACCTCACGCACCAACCTGCAGACACACAACCATCAGCTGTGTCTCCACAGCGAAATGCAGCAAGGCACATTGTCTCCAAAGGCTTTTTCTACTTACGAGATGGCCTCAATCATATCAACGCCCATCTCTACACAGCAATGGGCGTGGTCGGCTCGGGGTTCAGGCAGCCCGGACACACAGTAGTAGCAATCACCCAGAATTTTAATACGGAGACAGTGGTTCTCCTGAGAAACGAGACACCGAAGAGTCCAGCAAAAGCAAATACATCTCAGAAATCCGATGAGAAAATAAGCATCACTTTCATATCTGTTGGATGAGGTAGTTAGCATAAAGGCTACCACCTAGCTTAAGTATTCCTGTATGAAAACTGCCTCCTTACCGATGCCAGCTTATCGAAACGGGCGAAGAGTTCATTGAGTGTCATGACCAGTTCCTGGGCTGTGCACTGAGACGCGAGGCTGGTAAAACCCTCGATGTCTGCGAACAGAATACTGCAGAGTGGGAAACAGAGGGAAGCATCATTAAAACACGCTTTTTACTCGGATGATAAAGACACAACCAAATGATAATGTTAAAGTAAGCTATGTAGCTATAGGTTAGAAGTATCAGGAGCAAGGCCACACCTGTTAAGTCTTATTTTCTCAACTCCACCTTCCCTCCTTCAGTCACCCTCATACAATTAACCCCCATCTCTCCATCATCCATCTGTCCCTTATCTATCCTCATTCCTTACCCATTCATCTATCCAACTTCCCTTCCCTTTTTAACCAACCCTTCCTTCCTCTCCCTCATTTGTTTATCCATAAAACATCCTTCTGTCTCTCTCATCCATCCTTCTATCATCCCGTCTACCCATCTTGATCATATCTCCTCCTTCTTCGTATCGTTCATATATTCTCCTTGCACCACCTGGTTCTAAGTCAGCTTGGGTCACTGTGATCCTGAGACCCCCTCAAACTACGCTGAAACCCCCTACTGAGTCTCTTCTCCAAACCTTAGTACGAAAGATGTCCCAGAGGAACCAGTAAAGGAAATTTCAGATGTATAACTCCATCCATGCTGTGAACCTACATGGCTGAGGTGTGGACATTGCTAATGAAACTATGGCTGGTCATCATCAGGACAGCTGACCTTGAAAAGTGATGACCTCTGGCCTTAATGTCCTCATAAGGACTTCTGTAGCAGTATTAATATGGGTGTGCACTGGTGTGTATATAAAGGACTGTGTGTTCAGTGTTTGCTCGGTGCTGTAATTGAATGTGTGCTGAAACTCTCCATCTTTGGGGATTATCTTATCTTGGCTGTGGGTGATTAAGTATTCCCTCACTAGTGTTAATTAGCCTCCGCTCTGCCAAACCACTCTACCCTCGCCTGACTCTGAGAGCGCCCTCGCGTGTGTGTGTGTGCTCATATATTTATGTGCCAACAAATGTTTTTGCTTAGTCTTTTTTTCTCAATCTTAATCTTAGTTTTATCCAATAACATGCCTCATTATCCAGTTTGTAACTTTTCAGTGTACTGCAGGAAACTTTTTAGTCAATTTTACATTACAGCTATAACTGGGGAAAAAACACTACTTACTTAGTTATGATGTATAAAACTGAAGTGGTAAAGTATAAATAAAACCTGAGGGAAATTAGTGACCCATCCAGCTCACCTGACATTGTCGTGTTTCTGGATATAGATCTTATGAAACATCATGTCTTCCTTCTTAGCACTGATATCAGCCTTCATCTCCATAGCAACATGCCTTGGCAACACTGAAAGCAACAGACGTTCCTGGAAAACACACACAATGAAGAAAATGCAGATTGTGCCTTTCAGAAAATTACTGTCTGCATGCCGTATGTATCATCTCGTGTCTGCATGTCTGAATATTCCAACCTCAGGTGGTTTTTCCATTTATCAAGATACTCAGACGAGTGCTTGTTTTTTAGTGGACTAATTCAATATTTGTCCTGTAGCCTGAGGTTGAAATTAAAGTTTAGTTTGGGATAAATATAAAAGAATTAACTTGTTAGTTTCACGATTTCCCTGAAAATCTGAGTGTTTCTTCTATATTCTTCTTCATTAGGATATTTTAATCTGACTAAAACATGTTTATTTTTCCCCTAATCATTTTAAGTTAACCAATCAATTTAACACAAGTTGTTATTACTAATGCACAGACCTGTTTCCTAAATTAAACACACAGTTTAACATTTCATGGGTTTTAAAATGCTTATATGATTATTAAAAAGGGAATTTTGTCAATTTTTTATTTGATCAAAGCAACACAACTAAGAAAAGTTGGAGTAAGGACAACAAAAGGTTGGATTAGTTACAGATAAACATAAATCAGCTGGAAGAGTATTTGACAGTTAATCATATTCATAAGCAACAGATGGATGACTCAGATGTATTTATGGGCAGAGGTTCACTAATCTGTGACAAACTGGGTCTAAAAGTTTGAAACAACTTAAAAAAAATTTCCTCAACATGAAAACTAAATAAACCAGTTCTGAACTGTTTATTTGGTCAAAAATAATTTCTTATTATTATCTATTTAATTTGATGCTGTACAATTCATGGTGTCATTGTTATATTTTTTATTAATACATTTTTTATTATTGTTATTAATTATTTAATTATACTTTATTTTATTCCGGTCTTTCTATTTTTGTATTTTTTCCTGATTTTGTTTTTGTAGTTATGTAGTTTTTTTTATATATAATTATTAATAAATCCAGGCGGTATGTTATGAACATAAATATTGTATAACTTAAACAAAGAATTCGGTCATTTCTCTCAGCTATTCTGTTGACTTCAAACACAAGTGTGTAGAAACATGTGGCACTATAACACAAAAACCCCTTTAAGAAGCAACTGCATTTACACTGAAAAAGAGAAGGCAAAGTAAATAGTGCTTATCATTCTGGTCTGTCTGGCTGGGTCCGAGTACCTGTACCTCCTTTCAAAAGAGCGAGTAGTGTGGGCATCTGCACACATATAAACTGCCTCATCCTTAAAACATTTTGAAACAAGATGGTTTAAATATTAATATTCAATAGAAATAAAGAATTAGTTTCCATGGTGACACATCCCAGTAAAAAGTGGCCTAACTGTGCCACTGAAAAGCCGGAGTTTAAAATAAAGTTCCCTCCTAAAGCTGTTAAGTGTGTATCAGAGGACAGGCTGAAGATATGTGCTGGTTTTTAGGTAAGTTATTACCAACATTAAACCAGCAGAACGACGTCTGAAGAGGACGAGCGGAAGAGTCGGATGATGAGGCAGAAGCCATGGACTGAGAAGAAGAGGAGACATGAGCAGAATCTCCCTTCTGTTAATTATCACCAGCAACAGGAATCACTGCGCACGCAGGGTAGCAATTCTGGTGAGGAGTCGGGGGGGATTGTGTGAGTTTCGTGTTACTTGTGTCATGGTTACAGGAATCCTTCAAGATCCCACGATGGAAGCCCACAAACTGAACTGTTGGCTGCAGAAGTTTCACAGGCCATCTTGGATGTTATTTACATCAATGTCAGAGAAAAACTCCAGACTTTGTAACTTTTATTCCTGTACTGGATGATATCACCCAGGCTTTACTAATGCATTCGCTTGTAACAACCCTGAAAACATCTTTTCCCGATTAACATTATATATATTAATTACTTTTCTCACTCTGTGTGTTGCTGCAGCACTTCTTATCTGCCCATTTTAAAACTATCACTTTGAACTTCTGTCTCTTTACAGCTCACCTGTCAAAAGGTCTCAAATGGCAAAGCAAGCAGCTGCTCATTCTTTGTTTAAGGTGTGCCAAACTAGCCAGCCACCAAGCAGGGAATATGCAAATACTGCATGTTGCTGGGAGATCTAGATGAGTTACAGAAGAAAAGGCTGAAATGCAGGCGTGTGATATGCATGTTACGTAAGACAGCAAGGAAAAAAGTTAAAGCAGATTCAAATGGAGTAAATTGTCCTGATCACGTTGTGAGAACTTCTCCGGGAAAGATCACCTCAGTGTTTACGTAAGGCCGAGGTTTAAACGTTTATGAATAGTAATGTAAGGTATAGTATATAGATATAGTATATGTCAGATATATAATATAGTATATTATACTATAGTATAATACTCTCAACCATAGAAAAGTGAATATTTAAGTATTTTACAACACTGTAAACTTACTGTATATAACATATAGTAGTAAGTGGTAAGTACATTTTTTTCTCCAGATTTTATGCTGAAAACAGATTTCATTGAAGTAGCTCGGATGTAGCCTGATCTTTGCACATTTTGCAGACAGTTTTGCACATATTTCAGTTTGCTATCAGTGACAGAAAACAACTCGCAGCAGCGCCTGCTTGCACATGTGCAGTGATGCTTTTCGTACTAAAGCAGAGGTTGGGCAGTGTAGAAGAGAATGAGTGGGAGATAACCTTAATATTTTACATGTACGTAATACAAAAATAATGACACGGTTATTGGAAAGTGTGAGCTGATCAATCTTTCCCCAGAAAGCTTTAGCGTGGAAAGGTTGCGTCCTTCCCACCTGCTGCTGATTCTCCCTTTGCAGATGAAGCCTGGCCTGGATGTAGCCTCTGGTCTCCTGAAAGGCTTGTCTCTGGGAAACTTCAGCGGGGTAGTGGGTACAGATGCCGATGATGTTGGTGCACAGGAAGATCAGGACATTGGCACTCACCTGTGGACGTAGAGGAGGAAGAACAATGTCAGATCATTTAATAGATGAAAGTTGTTATTTTTATTTATTATTTATTATCCTCTACTTATATGGTTGTCACGCTATTGGGACAAACTTTAAGCATGTACATTGTAGATTTTAGGAATTTCATCTTTAAAATGAGCCTCAGTGGCAGTGATGTCTCATGTTTTCATCTTTTAGCAATACATTAAATGGTGACAGGCCATGTATTTAACTCTATTTTGGGTTTTAAATATACTGATGGAATGAACTCAATTCAATATTTGCCTTTTTTAATACACATTTGACAAATCCTATTTCCCCTGATGGACCAAAGACATGCTGAAGCTACAAGCTTTAGTTTTGAAAGCAACTGATTTTGTTCTGAAGCTTCACAAAATAAAAAAAAAAAGACACAAAGTCACCACTCACGTTCTGTAAGAGTCCGATGTAAAGATATTTTATCACACTTGCGTGCAGTCTGAAGTAACCGTTTCAAGAAGTTAACCAATATAAGTGCCACGTTAGGGTTGTATTTCGAGTCTTTCAGAGGTGACGGTAGTTTGACATCTATCTGCCTCTCTCAAACTAATAAATTTAATATGTTTATGACTAAAATACTTGTACAGGGGATATAATCCATGATGGTGTTGCAGATCAGAAGTGATGTTTGTAAAAATAAGCTGCATTTTCAGTTTCATAGTTCAGAAAAGGAAGCTTGAGTGCAGTTTTTATTTGGTAGGAACAGCTCAATTGTGTGTTCATGCCTGCAAGTGTTACACTTATACATTTTTCTCATAGCAAAATAACTTATTTAAATCATATAACAACCTTTAAATGACACTGTAGTAAACTTGTTAAATGAATGAGGATTATAAACTTTTCTTTTAACAAAAAACATTTCTCCTCACTGACATTATTCACAATATCCTTTAGTGTTCAGCTGCACTGTTTATTTTGGATATGATATGAATAGTTATCACATAATTATGTACATTTCTGCACAGATAATGTTTTACTATTATCTTAATTTAGTTGTTCTGGGCATTAACTGAAATTATATGTTATGTACATTAATACATATTAATATATTAATACATATGTTATGTATATTAATAAATTATATTGTATGTACAAAATCAATTACTTGCAGCTTTCAAGTTTTAAGTGTTTACGGCTCTCCTAAACTCTGACAAGGCTCACGCACATTTCCTCCAACAGGAAATGTTTTTTTCTGTGGGATCTGTCACCCGTTTGCTCCTTGCTCCTCCCAGTCATTTTTACAGCAAACCTGTGCGCTGCAATCTGTTGTGTCTGCAGTGTAGTGGGATGGAATAACCTCATGTGTGTAAAAGAAAACCTAAATTCCCATCTGCGTAGTGGGAATTGATGTTAACCCAGCACAGGCCCACTTCCTTTAAGAGATGTGCTTTTGCTTACAGGCTCTACGTGACACTTCTCACTGCAGAGACCACATGTGAACACTAACAAAGGCTGCGCATGCACGAGAAGGAAGGCCAGAGATGATACATCCTGTTTTAAACACAGACAGGAAAAAGGAAAACAGGTTTGGACTGTCAACTGCAACTTTAAGCGGCTTCACCCTGCAGCTTTAGGATGAGCAAACATGTCTTTAACACTGCTTCTTTTCTTACTCCAGTATTTCTTGGTCAGTTATGTGGGTGTGGGACCAGAGTAAATCACACTGACATCTACTGGGAAGAAACGGAAATGCACAAATGTATTATAGCTGGACACAGTGTTCCCAGTGCGGCGTGGTGGCGCGGTAGCTAGCATCGCAGCCTCACAGTGAGAAGGTCGCTGATTCCAGCCTCAGCTCATATAGTGGCCTTTCTGTGCAGCTTGCATGTTCTCCCCGTGCATGCATGGGTTCTCTCCAGCTCCCCCGCCACTGTCCAACAATATGCATGGTATGTTCACTGGTCATTTTAAATTGGAGGAGTGAATGTGTGTGTGACTGGTTGTTGGCTCTCTCTGTGTTGCCCTGTGATGGACTGGTGACCTGTCCAGGGTATACACCGCTCCCCTCTCACCTGGGATAGGCTCCAGAAACCCTTTTTGGTACAGATAATGAATGAAATGGTCTTACTGAGGCTTTGTAAACATGTGGTACAAACTACAGACTATCTTAATCCACATACTACACTGAACAACAGTAATGTATAAAGCACACGTTTCCTAATTCCATCTACTTAAAAACATATTTGCAGGTTACCTTCGCATATGCTTGAAAACAGCACAAAGAAAATGTGGGAAATCCTCTGCTGTCATCAACACATATTTAACTTTATAAAGACATGGATTTTGTTTAAAAGTAAAGAAGTTTTCTTTAAAAGGACATTTTAATTTAAAATATTTTCCCTGATTTTCAGAAAGAAAAATTTTTCAGCTTCTTATTTCTCTTTCCATCCACTGTACCTCTGGCAAGGCTTTTTGTTTATTGCACCCTCATAATTTATTTAAAGACACATTTATTACTAAACTGCAATAAGGATATTTTTCTAGGGCATACTTAACTATAAACTGTTCACCACACTGACTGTAAAACTATAAGATATATGTTTGCTGTAAGCATGATAGCAGTATGGAGCTTCTAATACCTTCAGCTTGATTAATAAAAGGTTATATCTCATAACATGTGTGCTGAACCACAGATTAGTTTTTAGGCCAGACTCTGCACCTGGAAGGAAGTTTTTTTAAGCTCTAAAAAGCAGTTCAGTCAGCACAATCACAACAGCCTGAACTTTTAAGATCAATTGCACCTTTTTTTAAAAAAAAAACATCACTAGTACTAAAGTCCTTGTTTATTACATTTTAAAAAATTACCCTCGTGTGCATAAGAGCAATCTCAATGTTAGGATTTGAGTTACTGAGCTAAATTTAGAAAGGATAAGTCTATTTTTTAAACATGTTCTGTCACTCTGCTTGTAATATTCAATCTGCTATAATTATTTTTGCCCAAACAAAAAAAAACTAAACTAAACAAAGAACAACAGACAAAAAGGAATTTCCTGTTGTTCTGATGCTGCACACAAAAAATATGCTGGAGGAAAACTTAAATATAAACATCATATTGAAGGGAAAAGCTGTTGGGTTTCAGAAATGAACGTAAAAACAGATGGGTAGCGGTGAAATGAGTTTGAAAAGACGGGTAAATATAGGGTGGCGTTAAAAGAAAAAAAGCACAGCAGCATTATGGACAACACAGATGTAGCTGAAGACCAACAGTTGTTGAGGGTGGGAAGAAAAGAAGTGGTATGAGGAAGAAAAAAGACAACGTGAGGATGACAAGAATAGAAAGCGTACAAATGAGAGTGGGTGAAAGAGGAGGGTCTGGACAGATATGGGCCACGGTGACATTAGGCAGATGGCTCGCAGTGCTCAGCTCTGTTTACTTTATTCTCACTGTTCAAGCAAAAACAGCCATGAGACAAAAGTGAAACCCGCTGCAGGATGTCTGTGTGCAGCTGAATGTCTGCATCTCTAGGTGGGAAAAATGGGTTTTCCATCCATATGTTACAGGTTTGCTGCTACTGTATGCATCGATCTGCAGGGTTTGCTTGACGTTGGCATCACGCTCCGTGTGTCTGAGCTCACAACCCCAAAGTAATTGCTTGCTTTTCTCAAGAGGGCAGGGGCTCGTGGGTTTACAGAGTACACAGTAAGGTCCTGTGTTTACGCAACAGCACTCCACCTCTTCAGGAGCTCTGCTTGGCAGCAGTTAGCTGCTACCTGTACAGGCTGCCATGCTCCCAGCGCAAGGCCACAGCACCTGCTCGTGTCCTGCATGTTCAACAACACACTCATTTATCTTGGCTCATCACTTATACTGTCGGCCTCTCCTTCTCTAGTTTGGTCTAGCAACATTAAAACCTCGCCTTCACCAGGCAGGATTCGCAACTGAGCAACCAGTGTGATGATTACAGGCTGCAGAACTGGTATGTTCAGTTTAACAGGATGAGAATAAACCAGGACCTGACCGTAGCATCACAGAACAGTTCATATTTCTTTTTTCCCATTTTTGTTTGTTGTTTATTTTGGGGGGCCATGAAAGCAGTTGTCATTTCCCCGGCGTGACATGATGGAATCAGCCGGTCAGTCTGTGTAGAAGACCTCAGCCTAATCCCTGGATATCAAAATGGCATTATGTAAGAGCTGCTCTGAACTACACAGGACAGCCAATACAGCAGTAATACTAGCTATTCTGCTGCTTAGATTAAAGTGCATTTTGTCACAAAAAGCCCCTAACAGCTTAGAGAGAATATGCCGGCTTAATCAATAAATGATCAGCATGGCTATGTGGATTCATTGAATCAATAACAGGCTCTTTGCATAACAAGTACTGTAAAGCTACTGCACACAGCCAGCCTCTCTAAAGGAGGAGAACAGCAAGGGAACAAGCTTTTGTCAGTGCACATTTTGCAGCTACAGAAACAAACCTCAAAGTTTCTGTTTCCAGTCCCTGACTGGTAATCTGTGCAAATACCAGTTCTGTGTAAGTGGACAAGAGTTCCAATGCCCAGAGCTGTACTTTAAGCTAAAGCACAACTCAGACTGGAGACTATAAAAATGCAGTTTTTACATACAAGTATGTTTGTACGAAACCTAAAAGTGGCTTTCTGGAGCTACGACGTGCAAGCAGGAGAGGGTAACAGGATTTTTATCACTCTTTATGATGGATTTAACACAGGCATTTAGTTTAGCAGGAAAGCCACAGTCCTGACAGTGAGTCTATAAACATTGACATTTAGGGCCATCAGGCCCCTTTTCAGACTGGGAGTGGGTGTCTTTTGAAAAGGTGAGCGCAACACTGACAAATTAAATGTCCAGCCGTTTCCAAGGAGACAAAAACAAATGCACAGCATCAGAATGCCATTATTCAATCCAGCTGCAATCAATATTATTCACATACAGAAGGAATCTTAATCCTCAAAGGAGTCACCGGCATCGTGTGTAAGCCCATCCATTTTGGACATACGCTGGGAAAAAAAGCCAAAAGGTTATCGATGAAACATTTTGATCCTGGTGGAGTATTAATGATTTCAAGAGGCTGATTGAAATCTCCCACTTTAAATTGAAACAAACAACAAAATAGCAAATAAATAAATAGATAAACTTCCAAAGGTGGCAGCGGGGTGTTGGCAATCACGAAACCATTTTAATTCAAACAACACAATCTGTAAATAACGTGTTGAGATCCTCCGAATGTTTGTTTCCTCTCGCTGTGTTTCCATGGAACAGCAGGAGGTGAACGTTCCCCCTCCTCTTACCACACCTGTTCTTATTTCCTTAACAATACTCAGCTAAAACCCAGCCGAGGTGCTCAGGTGAGAGCCTCTGGTAATGAGGAAGCCTCGAGAGTTAAATGGGTTGATGGACGGCAAGAAAATGAAACTAAACATTAAACAGGACGCCAAAAGCAGGGTTAGGGTTAAAATTCACAGCTATGTGACAAGTTGTAACATCGACAACCAGCCGGTGAACCTAATATTCCTGATTATTATATTTAGAGGCCAGCTGTCACCACAGGCGTGAAAGACATAGATGTGATGATGATGAGGGTTTTATTATATTGATTTTGTGGAAGCTTCGCTCCGTCTGTCTCTTTCTCTGTGTGAGTTTCTTTCTCAGTGTTGCGAAAGCTTCTGCTCGGCGTTGGCCTGAAACTCACACTCAGTGAGGCTGTGAATTATCAGAGCTGGCCATCACTCAGTAACTATCATCCACATTTCTCCATCTTTCTCCCAGGACGTGCCTCTCAACCTCCCTCAGGTTGAGAGGAGGATGCAGCGTGAAGTAGCAGCTGAGGAGGTGGAGAAGTTGTAGAGGTGGGGTGATGACATGGCATGAAAACCTCATCACACTAATTCAGAGCTCTCAGAAGGCTCTGACTGATCACCCTCAACCAAGAACTGTTCACTGATACATAGATTTATTAAAGATAATTGATTTCCTGCTGTTAGGTTGTCATTAATGCAGTATGCAGGTAAATTGTGGCGCAAAATTAGTGAAACAATCAGAAAGCGAATCATGTTGCACCTGTTTTTGTTCTATTAGAATAAAAATATAAAATATAAATAACTCAAATATTAGTTACAGCACATAAATATCCATATCTATCTATCTATCTATCTATCTATCTATCTATCTATCTATCTATCTATCTATCTATCTATCTATCTATCTA
>JBAMHV010000014.1:5836513-5853270 GCA_037177535.1 Pseudomugil gertrudae
ATCTATCTATCTATCTATCTATCTATCTATCTATCTATCTATCTATCTATCTATCTATCTATCTATCTATCTATTATCCATCCATCCATCCATAAATAACATCCTGTATATATTGTATAATATATATAATAGTATAATAAATATTTAACATTATGAACTATGGATGTAGAAGCTGAATATTTGCTTATGTCCATTATGCCAGTACTACATTTTACAACCTCGGTGGACCTACAACAACGATGTGCTGATATCATTATTCATTCTTGTTTGATCTTGTTTGATATGTTTTATGCATACACTGTCACAGGGATTTTTTACATTTTTGTCTTTCAGGCATTTTTTAACTCGTTTCAAATGTCTGATATTAACATTTAATCAGTGACATCTCATCATCCAATTAAGCCAGAATGAGTTCAATAAAGTGGCCGAAGATGCTGTTTGTGTGACATATGGCTATTAACCCCTTAACGCATTAATTAAGAAGAACTGGGCAGGATTTTTAAAACCTGAAAACTTTATTTAATTCTTTAACAGAATCTGATTTTTTAAAATAATTGTCAGTATATTTACTATTTATTACCATAGAATTAATCAAAATCATTGTAGTGTAATCTTCAGCTTTTTGATATTCCCCTGGGTGCAGCAGACCAGTATCATATGGTGAACAACATGTTTTGAGTCAAATTTCTACCATAAAGTGATGCAAAATTACCTATAAACAGTTTGTATAAACTATGATACATTAGGCCTTAAGGGGTTAACTTTCCCAAGTGCAGAGGAGTGTTCGGGGTCTTTAAACGTTCCCATCACCAGGGAGACGTGAAAACGATGGAAACTTGTCAATCACGAGGTATATCCACCCTAATTTACTCATTATTTACCAAATAGCCATCAAGCTGAGGAAAACTCAAAACCAGTTTAGAAATAAAGTGGAGAGATTTTTACGGATACAACCTAAATTAGAGTGGTTTGTTTAAAATCGGATGATCTTGAGAGCAGAAGTTGTGCCCAGCGGGCCATCTCATTAAAAAATGTTTTTTTAAAAAAAGCTTTAGACACTTATGTATTGATTGTATCTTCCTTATATTTTATATCCAGTCTGAGATTGAAGCTAAAACTGCTGTCCAGCCAGATTCCCCTCCGGCTGCTAATCCATGCCAAAGCCATGAAAATCAACTTTTTTTTCTTCTAATCACTTGGGATGATGTGACTTCTAAGACAGACAGACAACTTTATTTATCCTCGAAGGGAAATTGGGTTGTTACAGTAGTCCAGAGGCATGAGTGGCATAAACTAGAAATAAAAATAGAAGTAAAATATACAATATAGTAAGGTGTTTTTAAGAGCGATAACAGCAGCAGAAGTGTAATACTACGTGCTGAGACTCCTCAGAATCCAAACTTCCCAAAATCCAGAGGGACGGAGCTAATGGGAAAATGCTAAAGAAAAAAAAAGGATGCTTTAAAACAAGTTATTAATGAGCTGATGACTCTAAAATAACCACTAGATCAATAACAAACACAATCAATACCTGAAACGTTTGCTCTTGTGTCTGTTGTAGAAAAAACTGTAGCTCATGTTATGAACAGAAGTCGGAAAATCATTTTGTATTAAACAAATTCATTTTAATCCACTGATTAGTGAGTAATTCTTTCATCTCTGCTAAACTAAACTGGAACTATCACAGACTTCAGACAACATTAAGGAAGAAGACGTGGAAAAAACATTTGCTGTCGAGCGTCCCCGGGGGAATGACTGACGGGACATTGTTTTTAAAACGGGGCCAGTGAAAGTGCAAGTGGCCTTTAAAGAGCATCTGGAACTTCTTAGAACATCTGTGTTGATTCAGGCTCTGTAAAACACACTCTGGTATCCCAACCACAATGACAGTGCTTAGCTCGTGACAAAACACAAGAGTCCCCCCCTCCCCCTCGCTGGTTTGGCTCCTATCTTACTCTAAGAGCGTTGGTTATTTATTTCCATATTCTTATTGGGTTATTTATCTCTTCCTGCCTCCTCACACTCTGAGTCGTGCTCGCTGTCACTCTCAGCCTTTGTGAAAGAGTCTGTGTGCAGCTCGGTGCCAGGCAGCTACTGGGTTTGTGTACTCAGCCTGAACCTCATTTCTGAGCACAGTTCAAGCTGCTCTTATCTGAACTGACCAGAACCTCATCTACTGATAACTAGTCAAGCCCCACCCGCCGGCTTCGCTCCCCTCACCCGACCGGGTGGTCTTCACACCGTCTGTCTGGAAGTGTTAGAAACCTGCAACGATGCACACGTTTGAGTTATGTCACATAAAAGCAGGGGAAAAAATGTTTCCTCAGTGGTTCATTTCTGTAACATTTCAAGTCCGAAACAGGAGAACAAAGTATTCCTGGACATCATTCACCAGGACGTTTCCACAGTGGCATCAATCATGAAGCTATTTTTAGTCTTCAGACTAAAAGAAGCAGTTTGATTAAAATGTTGAGATGCACTGGTTCCTTTGTCTCTTCTGGGTTTAGTTGATGATCCAAATAGTAAGTTTATAAGTGCAGTGGAACAGTAACAAAAATGTGTTTATGTGTTTTTAATGCAACAATCTGATTGATTTACTTAACTATAACCAGGTAGGTTGGTGAAGGTTAGGAAGCAACACTGCATCTGGTTCTTTTACTAGCCAAAGAGCATTATTATTATTATTTTTAGATGTGTCATTTTGGATTTATTCTAACATTTTCCAAACACAGAAGTGACACTGAAGCTACTGTTATTAGCATTTAGAATATTCTGCCATCTTTCACTTTTGACACCAGAAGAAGCATCAAATAAAAATGATTCAGACACTTCCTGTCCCTTTTTTCCAGTCAGAAACCTAAAAAATACAGCCTGACATTTAGTTTCTCACTTTTTAAATAATTTATATACATTTTCCACTGTCTTTGAGCAATAAATGAATATTTTGGAGACTTGCTTACTATTTGGATTTGTTATCACGGAAGAGTTTAAATAGCGATCATGAACTTAGCAATATATCAACACTGGCCTATAGACACTTCCTGTTGATGCTATCTATGGATATGTTCTAACAACTAATTCAGTCATTTAACTGATGTTGTTTATTTAACTGCATTAGTAGTTTGGAGTAGTTGTAAATTGTGGGAGAAATTTAAGTCACTTAAAAGATATGACACAAAGACATATAAAAAAGATACAAGATGGGATATTTAAACTATTTTTAAACCATATATAAAATATACGACTTGGTTCATTTATTACTGCCAAATTCTTTAACAAGCCTGCAATAAACTGGAGAATTATTCAATACACACCAAAAACAGCATGCATGGTACACAATTTCTCCTAATAAATTCATTTTGGAGCCTTATTTATGTTCTGCAAGAGTTTCAAACATCTCTGTATGTTTCTGAGGCGCTGCACTGAAACACGAGACCTTACACGTTACATAATTAATGCAGAGCCGAGTCACAGACAGTTACTTGTAATGTAGAGCCAGTTATCCTGATGAGGCTAGACCTCCTCATTCCTCAGAGTCACGTTTCTGTAAACACGGACGGGGACAAGCTGGGGGTCCTAACACTGAAAAACTACGCACCACACACTTCTGCCAGCAAGCAGGGGAGTGTGATTTCTGTGGAGAGAGTGTGACTAGTACAGCATTCTGGCAGTGGAGTTGCAAAAGAGCTTTTAATCGACTGGCAACAAAATAGGCCTAAAAACAGGGGAAAGCTTAAAGATATCTAACCTTTTTTCACAATTTCACAAAGTTTTTCCCTTTCCAAAGCATGTGGACGGCTACTGGGTTTCACATACAGGTAACTAGTTATAGGAAAACTGGGAAAAAATAAAAAGTCACATGGTACTGTGTTTTGCAATTAAACCAATTAGGACTCAAAGAAAAGCATAATTTTAGTCTTAAAAAACAGCATCTTTGAGGATGGCAGCACATTTCCACAGCAGTAAGCATACAAAGACGCACAGTCACAGAGAGCTGACAACAGATAAGCTTCTCTGAAGCAGACAACTGGCAACAATATCCTGTGCATCCTTCCCTCTCGACTCCCCACCACCTCCGCTCATATGACCCCTTCCTTCTCATTGCCATGTTTAATCATGGACTGTCTCATTTGGACAGCAGGGGGGAGGAAAACAAAGCAGAAATCTATCCAAGCAGCCAAACAGCAACACGTCTAGAGAGCCATAACCCTCTGACAACCACCCTCAAGCTTCTCTTCTCTCACAAGAATGAGAAGTGAACGGCACAAATCAATTCTGACCTGGTTTCTAAAATGTTCTTTTCTGTTATTTTATTTATTTTTTTGTCAAAATCTTTACTTTAGGCAACGGTTACCAAACTAGGTCTTGGCTGCTTGAGTCGTAGTTGTTTCCATAGCAACCGCTGGACCAACTCAACACAGCCCTGATGGAGACACTTAGCAATGTTGTTGATTCCCAACTACTCTCAGAAATTATGCTAAACTGATAACTCGATTAGCAGAGCTTTCATTGGTTCATGCAGTGGCTGATTGCTGCTGCTGGTGTGTGTGTGTGTGTGTGTGTGTACAGAATACTGCATGAATGTGACCATGAAAGGCTCGTGTAAATAAATACGGGCGATCAGGTGAAAAGAGTTTGCACAAACAAACATCGCAGGTTTTCTTCTGCACGTGTGTCGAGCTTTGATTGAGGACCTCTGTGTTTTCTGCGTGGGATCCCATCGTGCAGCACTCGAGCCATGCATCGAGCAAAGCGTGCATGTGCCAGGTATCCTCGTTAAAATGCTGCGGCCGAGTTAAACACACAAATTATTTATCAAGGAGGCTGTGGAAGGAGTGCGTGGGGAGAATATCAGATTCTCGTCCCATCGCACCGCCTCGCTGCTGCTTCTTCCCTTACAGGATGTGCTGTTTTACAGCAGCAGCGGCGGCTTTGTACAGGTGCTCCTCACAGGCCAGCATGTCCTCCACTGAGCTCTAAGTCTTCCATCTTGATGCAGAAAACACAAGGTTATTCCAGCAGCGGGAGCTGCAGTAAAGCTGTGAACAGCTGATGCATTTGATTTGCTGCGAGACTTGCTCTGAAACAAATGCATCAGTTCTCTCACTAACATCCTGGAAATGTGAAAATTGATTCAACAGCTACTTGGTAAGTCCAAAGAACATTGCTACTGCACACGAGCAGTACATTTTTACTTAAAATCAATCTGGTTATCTTATTTTCTGGGAACAAAACACACACACTCACACCCCAAATGGGAGTTTGACAAAAGAGATTAGTGAGGCTTTTCAGGTCAACTTATCGGCAGTCAAAGCTCAAAGATCTATCGGGCTATGAGGTTCATTAAGACACACAGGAGGTAAATTATGAAGACACCATAGGGTTGGTGTGAATATGCAACAGTAACAGCCCTTATTCTGTGTATATGTGTGTTTCAGGCAATGTTTAACACAGGTCCGTGTGTATGGAGAGAAAAAGGGAAGAAGTGACCTGCCTGTCGCTCTGACGCAGACTCTGATAAGACTGTTCCATGTGACGCAACAGTTAGCAGAAACACCGAAGGCCTGGTATTTTTAGGAGCCAGTCTTTGACCTCTTACAACCCTTGTGTCAACAGCATCCATGCAACAATGCTAGTCATTGCCAGGGGCTATAAAGCAAATAACTCAGGGGTGAAGAATGGGACAAAATCCCAAAAGATCTCTGACAAGCTTATCAGCTGTGAACAGTGTGCAACTTTAACTGCATAAAATGTGCAGTTCTCTGATTGAATCCCAGACAGAAGAACATGCAGTGCAACATGCAGCGTGTGCACCAAAAAGGACACCTACACATGCAAGCTGGACCATTGTTCTGTGATGTAACTTCCTGAAGAATAACAAACAGCAACAGTTCTGACAAACATTCAATAGAGGCGAGAAGGGAAGGCATCAACCATAACAAAGCATGAGAGGACATGTGCGTTTGGAATTGTGGGCTGGTGGGATGGGTGCATGCACATGTGCACAAACTGTAGTCATGGTTAATTTAATTTCAGCTGAGGACAACTGATACGGCGGCACAAAGACAAGAGAATTAACAGCTGAGTGAGGTGCACATGTAACAGCAAACCACGTTTGAATGCTTTAACTTCATGGTGCTTCAGGCTGCTATATGCTGACTCGCATCGTGTGAGCGTGCACGATAAACCATAAGCTCAGAAAATGGGGTCTTGATTTGACTGCATGCGGCTAAAAAAACTAAAACATATCAACCAAAGCCAAAAGCAAAACAGCTTAGGAAACAAGTGTGTGGCCTAGATGTGTTTTGAAAGGCTTGATGGTATTAAGTACCATTGATTTCAAGAGTCCAACATGAAGTAGGCTACTGGACACACAGAAACCAGACAGACACCCTCGCTGCTCTCACACAGCTGAATTAGCTTCCAACAATAGTAAAGAAAATAATAATTTTCCTGTATAAGCATATTACCATTGCATTCAAATTTAGTAAAAAGGTTTGTGTGATCTTATTACAGCACATTCTGCACAATGAATCATGATTTCAAATCAGCATTTTGTAAAGCAGCTGATGTTACCTACAGTCCCGTTTGTATCAGATACAACTGGTCTTTATACGTACTACAAATCATATATACTGAATGCTATGTAATAACTAAACTATGTCATTGTGTAAAAATCGCTAATATAAACAACCTGATTATAAATCTTTAAATAGTCTATGGAAACAGAATATATCCATGCGGAACCCTGTAAATAAACATAAACAAACAAGATCATGAGGCCTAAATAAACCCTAAACGCTTTGAATCCAAAACACGGACACATGCAAAATATAAGGGCAAACAAAAGCCTGTTATGAGAAACAATGAAATTATTTATAGTTATTAGGATGCCATAATGCTGCCGACCCAAATGTGTTGATCAAAGAACTCTAAGCTCTTTCTTAGACGTTTCTAAATGTCCGATTGTCATATCTTAAGCATTCATGTCCTACTACTGTGTAAAAAACAGAAATAAACAGGAAAACGGTTCATTTTAAGAGGACCTGTATGAACAACCCAAACCGGGTCACTGATTTAACTCTACAGCTACTGGTTACATGAATTAAACCAACAAAATTCACTTCATACGGCTGGCAGGTAAAAAGTGGCTAACTCACAAATTAAGATGTTTTCTCGTGTGGTCAACGGGAGAATGAGTGTAAAATAAGACCAGTTAAACGAGGACTCATCTATCTACTTTGGGATCATATGAAGCCTTCAACAGCAACAGAAACCGAGTGAGTTAATGAGTTATTGGAGAAAGAGGAAATACATGCACACAAGCATGAAGCAGTGATTGATGGCGTCGTTTTACGGTTTCGCACAGAACACCGACGACCTCAGAGAAACCGGCTGCATCGCTGGGCTGCTTCAGTCTTATGACGTTCAGTCACTAAACGATGGCAAACAATGTTGGATCTGTGATGGATTACACTATGGTATATCACGCAGGCCGCTACAGCACGCTGTGTAATTCCTAAATTCCCATTAAACACCGGTCTAGTCCTATAATTCAGTAAATAAATTATAATTTGAAAATTAAATCATTAGGAGACTTGTACTGCAGGCAGCTATGGTTTTGTAAGAGGGTTTACACGTGAAAGGATATTGTAATAAATGCAAACCTGTGAGACATTACAAGGACAATCAGCAATCATTAAGCCTTATATCCCCCCCATTGTTTCCATGTAATGACCTTCCTATTATGTTTTACATAACTCTTCCCCGGGGAGATCATAGTTGTAAAACAGCTAAGACAGTACAGAAGGAAACAGCCACAACGGACCACCCCCCCTACTCCCTTTGACCTCACTCCGATAACCCCATCCTTAGACAAAAGTACAAAGAGTCTGCTCTGTGAGATCTAAATGACACTGCTTTATATCGTGGTATTCTCTCGCTGTCAGCTCACACACACACACACACCATACCATGCATGGCCATGCAGCCAGTGCTTTCATTCAGCCCACTGACCTTCAGCGAGCCCCTAGGTCCTTGGCATGACGCACAAACAACACACTGTGCAGCAAGAGCCATAAGCCCCAAATATGCAGCTACAACATGGTGACAAATCACAGCAAAGCAATTTGCACGGCAGCGGCTGCGTCGCCGGTTCACACGCTACCACCCCACCAGAAATATCAGGGCCGGAGTCAAACGGTGTCAAGTCAATTATTGATTATCTCTATTTTAAATTTCCTGACCAGTCACTTCAAACTTTATTTTATTTGTGCTTTAACACAAGTTGAATTTTAGCAACTTAAGTTTCAGATATTATTATTATCGAGTTACTTGTAAATGATTATTTTCATCATCATCATCATTATGGCCTCATCATTCATTCATTTGCTGTGAAAAAGGGCTGGAAAATATATTCTCACTTCATTTTACATCTAAATAATTTCAAAGCCAACCTGATGGACTCCACAGACCATCTACAGAGGTTTTAAACAGAGTTTCTGCACATTTATATTATGCTGATGTTCTCTTTTAGTTTTTTTACCTGATGCTTATATTTCAGCTTTTATCAGATTATAAAATCAGTCAGCTTCACATTTTAATATGATCTTGTTCCAGCAATAAACACATAACCAGTAAACAGTGATGGATCTAACATTTCCAATAAGAACTGAGTGAAATCGGACAAAGTGGCCAGAGACTGAAACGAGTGCTACTGTGGCTCCATGCTGACAGGTGGTTAGAGACACTTCTCTTTGTAAATGTGGCATTTGAGACAAAACGTGTTTAAAATGATCACATTTCTTTATAACGTGCCGGTTTTACACCAAATCCATCAGTTGCGAGAAGAGCAACTAATCGTTGGACAGGGTTAGGACTACTGCGTCTCTTTCTACTCATAATGCATCGTGCTGGATACTTGGATGTTCCACCTTATGAACCCCTCTATTCCTCAAAGGAATACAAGCAGCCTTTTTTTATTGTTGGACCCCCCACAGTGAAAACAGATCAGCACAATCAGTACCAACTGTTGTATGTAGAGAAAATAACTGCTGCTGCTGAACGATCCTACGACGGTTTAATTGGAAACAGGTTTTACAATTCTGTGTAAACCCAGAGTTGGTTTAGTTGCACTACCTGTGAGTTGATGTCAAATAGCATAATCAAACAGACAACAGGACATCCCATCATCAAGTCTTTCTTACTTGTTTCCAGAGGAACTTGTCTTCCTGGTTGATCTGCCAGGTTGTGACCACATGTATGATGGACAGCACTGCTCCACTCAGCACCGCTGCCCTCATCCTCACAGGCAGCAGAGTGTAGATGATGTAGATGAAGAACACGGACCACCAGATTCCTTCTGAAGCACTCCTGGGTGCCACCATGAGCACCCCGAATACTTGCACTGACACCAAGACTCCAATCACCAGGTAGCTGACCATCCACATGTAGTCCTGGTGGAAGCCATTGCGGTTGCACACTACCATAAGAGCCATGAAGAGTGCCATCGCTACCGACAGGGCTGACGAATAGGCCACATGAGGGGCGGCGTGGACACAGTGGAAGGTCAGCATGATGCCGCACACGATCACAAGCACCCCCATGAGCATGGTCAATGAACTCTGGTTCAGCCTGAAGAAGTAACGCTGGTATAAGCGCTCCAGTTTGCGGGACTGGAACTTTTTCGACTGGAATACACGCACCACCCTGAGCCAGCAGTCCGCAGCAGTCACCACCCCCGTGGCACCGTTGGGACCCTCGTCTCCCATGTCGCCACTTCCCCCATTGCAGCCACCTTTCCTCCCTTTCAACTCCCCGTCTTCAAAGCCCAAGTCGACAGATTTCAGCCCCACCCCTTCCCCAGGAGCCCCTCCCCTTTTGCCGTAGTGGTCCTCCTGCCATCCACAACGCACACCGAAGTTGCCCCCGCCTCCCACGGCCCCCGCCACCCCTCCGCGATGGTGCTGATGGAGGGGGGCTCCGGAATGGGGCTCCATAGCATCTGGGTCCCGCAAACAGCTCATGTAACGCGGGTTGCAGAGAGATGAGCCTCCCTTCCGTTTGGACTTCTTGCCATTGCGCTCACCCCACGCAGTCTTGCGGTCATCCACTCTGGCAACTAGGAGACCACTGAACCAGGACATTCTGCGTGAGCAAAGAGAACATTCAGTGAGACCGATAACAGTCACAGCAGAGATGCAATGAGTGAAGACCAATTAGCATTTCCTCCTCTAGCTGTTAGTTTACCTGTCTGGGTTCTGGTACATGTCCCAGCCCTTTCCCCTGCAGCCGGTTCACTCATTTATCCCCCTAAATGAAATTTTGATGAAGTGAGGAGAGGTTTGTTGAGGCCACAATGCCAGGCCACAGGGTGAGAGCGAATAGAAGAAAGCCAAACGGCACACAGACGTCCAGATGTTTGTGCCACGGCCAGTGATCAAAGACCGGGGTTAATAAATGTTTCTACTGCCAGGCCTATCTCCACGGCTTCTGCTGGGTCTGGAAGAAAGAAAAACAAGCATACAAAAGATTTTAAGGTAAAGATCTGATCTTCATGTGACAATAAATATTTTGAAATGAAACCCAGTGAGACGCATAATGTTGTAATAGCATCTAAATGTCTATAAAAACCCCTATAATCTTGGCTAAATGAATTTCCTGGATAACCAGACACCGTTGTGACTGCCTGATACTGAGAGATTCAAATGTTCCTAAACTAAACGGGAAGAGGGGCAGGTGTTGGTGGGGGTTTGACCTTAAAATAGCTTGCAGCATTGGGTTCTTTTGAGGTGAACCACAACTTGCTCCTTTTTGACCGGCAGGCAAAAACACACTCTCTGGTATAACCACACAGCAGCATTTTGGATTTACCCCTAAGGCATTGTTTCCAGTCACGATCAATGTTGGACAGATGAGTGAAAATACACAGATAAATGCTGCTGGACAACAGGACACTGTCAAGACACTAATGGTGTATGGAGAGTGACAGAATCTGGCAGCCTGCAGGTTCAATCAGAAGAGAAATGACAACAAAGTCTCTATTTTCCTTATGGCTTTCCATATTAGCCATAAACACGAATTTTAGATATTTATCATGTTTCACCATATACAGTGTAGATTTTATTAGTCTCAGTGGTGATTAGATGCGTGTAGAAGTGCATCCAGGATTTTATTTCCCATGGAAACATCTAAATGATTCTCCCCATGGGGTGTGTTATTCAATTGTGGACTTTATATGTCGACTTGGTCGCATTTGCTCGTGTTGAAACATCCTCACAACACTTTTAGCCCTGCTTATATAAACAGGACGGCAGTGCGGATGCATTATGAAGCGTTCACATTGTGATGGTATACCGAGGCCTCCAGACGTCCAGAGAGAACCCGGCATTTTCACCGGAGAGCCACGCTGCGCCGTGAAAGCAAAAAATAGCTGTATCCTGCCCGCGTGCGCCTTCTCTGGCACGCACATCTCTGGCCTATCTCTCATCTCCTGGCAGCAGATCGAAAAGATTCAAGGAGAACCAGCATCCCCCCCCCCCCTTATGTTTCTCACACACACGCGCGCACACAAATATAATCCGCCTCCCCGAGTGCGTCCCTCGCGCTCCCCTACACAAGGTCGACCAGCTCATACCCATTTGCCAACGTCGCCGTGCTGCCAGTCGCTTAGAGCGTGTTTGCTCGGTGCCTGGCCGTGCTTTCCGGTACCCCCCCCCCCCCCTCCTCCTCCTCCTCCTCCTCCTCCACCACCACCACCTCTCTCTCTCTCATAGCGCGATGGGGAGGGGTGGGGGAGGCGGGGATGACACTGGTGGAGGTGAGCGACCATTCCTGGTGGCAAGAAGAGATAAGGAGGAGGAGAGGCAACTAAAAACTGGCTATAAAAATAAATAAATAAGAGTCATTTATTATAGAGGCTAGACGTGTCCGAGGCTGCGCGTGCATCTCTCACTCAGATAACACAACAAAATGAGGGGAGGAATCAGAAAATCCTATTTTTGTTTTTTGTTGCTTTCTGCATTTTCTGCGGCCCTGTTGTCAAAGTGCGGATGTTGTGTTTGTGATCCGGTGTATGACTGCCATGCACAGGCAGGCCGTGCGTGAGGGCCCGCATTCAAACAGCGTAGGCTTCTTGTTACATAACACCGTGGCCTATGTGACAACCATAAAACCACTCCGCTCTGCAGCCCAGGACACAAACACGCCTCTGTCAGAGATCTACTCATTCCAGCTCGCGTCCTTCAGTCTGCAGCAAACAAATCACTCGCATGATGAATGCATTGACAAACACGCGTCTTGAGGGAAATAAACATGTTATTATAGCCTACTGCTGCACATTCCTCAGCATCAGCATGGATGGAGGATTAGTGATGAACAATGCTCTAAAATGCGTCGCATCTCAGTGATTTCATGCAGAAGCGTCCAAGTTTGAAGTTGTGACATTAAATATCTGAATCATTATGAGCGTCTGATGCTGGATGTAGCATGTTAACACCCTTCGGGACTGTCAGCTGTAGCAACGTGAACGCACAGTGATGCAGCTCATCCTCTTCCCCCCCGCGCGCACCGCCGCTAACACGCGCACAGATATGTTGTTGTTGTTGGAGCTAAACATGTACTAACCGTGTATCCTCTGCCATCAGCACCAATGTGGAGCGGAGGCCTCGCAGGAACTGTCGCCAGCTATGTCATTCAGTCCGGGCACGAATGGAGCAGTGGCGGACAGGTGGCGGAGGCGCGCGCGGATCGGTGCAACAGCGCGAGGAGAATACACGGGCTATGATACATCGACCGGCCGTGAGTGGCATCAGTTTTTTTTTTTTAGTAAAATGAAAAGAAGTGTGTGAGGGGGATGGGGGGGGGCACTCACCGTGATCATCTTCTCTGTCTTTTCCCCGACAGGACCGCGGCAGACTATCCGGTTCGGCGTGGATGGAGCTGACAGGGTGGACGATCATTTGTAGCCCAGGCGTGCAAGGATGGTCCGGTTAAACTGGTCACCCTGTGGTGGTTCTCCTCCTGTCGTCTTCTCGCTCCACTCCCTTGCCTCTCCTCCCCCTGACCCTCTCGGCTCCCAGCACCACCGTGAAAGCAGTGGCGATACAAAGACAGCACTTCTGGTTGCTGTTTTCAAATTAAGACTCGAGTATTGTGTTGTATAATCACAATGTATCTATACTGAATCATTAGCACATTAAGCAACGTAGACTCTGTGGGACATAAATACAGAATCAGAATAAAAATAATCAGTGTATTCCATCCATCATTTCCCAGTGACAAGAATTACAGCTGTCAATCTTCCCTGAGGCGACAATCACAGCAAAAGCAAGGTTAAACTGTACAATTCTCAGAGATGCTACTAAACCACAAAAAACACAGTTTGTCAAATGTTACAGTTTATGTTAAAGCTAAAAAAAAACACTAAAAGAAGAAAAGCACCACGCTTCAGATTCAAACCAGGAGAGTATAAAACATTTGAAGCAGAGACACAGGAATATGTTCCATGTTTTCATTTTAGATCATTCAACTGGTTAAAATGATTTTAGGTTGGTAAACAGATCAGTTTAGACACAATAAGGAAATCTTATTGAAGAAATGTTGTGATTAAGTCGAGATGCTTACAGGCAAACTCTGAGATAACCACAAGTTAGAAATATGATATAAAAACAAAACAGGAAAAAGGACTGAACATCGAGTGTTCTGAAGGTGATTCATTGTTGCAGGAGATGTTGCTTTTCTGTCAATATATCCATAATTTATGGTAATTTTACAGATAAAAATCTTTCCATCATGTACATAGTAAACATATTTTATGTGTACATAAAGGCAAAAATAAAAGTTTAAAAAAATAAATAGACTCAGGCCTTTATGTTAGCCTGACACCAAATAGCAATGCTTAGAAGATTAGTCTGTGATAAAGAAGCCATACTATGTTTAGTTTTCAGCAAGTGTTTTTTGGGACTTTTCATCAAATCAATCAAGATTTTCCCACCGAAACTGAAAATAAACTACATCTGTTTCTGGCTCATCTTAAATGCCTGAAAACTGATTGTGATTTTGTTTTTTTTTTCTTATGGCTTTGCAAAACTGAATCACCCATCAGGAACAAATCCAGAAGGCTCATGGCATATATAAACATCCACAAACCAGGTTGTTTGCTACAGATTACTCGCATTGCTCACATTGGGTCCAATCTGTTCACAACATTGTATGTTAAGGTGAGTGTGTGGTTAGGCTACCATGCAAAGCTAGAACTATATCCTACATGAAGAATAGTTTCCTTTCTTAGTTGACATCTTCTCTAATAAAGGTTGCCCCCTCAACTCTAAAAATCTAGCTCCACCTCTGTGACGGAGATCCATCCATCCATCATCTGAACCGCTTAAGGGTTGCAGGGAGCTGGAGCCGATTGTTGGACAAGAGGCGGGTAGGTTGCCAGTCCATCACAGAGACCAACAACCAGTTACAAAAACATTCACTCCCAATTTCAAATGACCAATTAACCCAACATGCATGTCTTTTTGTTACAACTAAATCTGTGACCCATCAGAATCTGTGACCACAGGGGGCACCAGTCTACATTTTGCTGCATAATAGACCCACGTTGATATGTGAGGCTCACATGTGTCACAAGACTGACATAAATGATTAATTTAAAAAATTTCTTATTAGTTTTATTTAAGTATTTTTAAAACCATGCTCATCTTTTTAAACATTTATAGATGCAAGTGCTCCTGTGGTCACAGATTTTGTTGTAACCCTTGATTACATGGAGAGAACCCACACTAACACAGGGAGAACACACACACAGCTAAGCCACTGTCCAAGCTAAGGCTCAAACCAGCAACCTTAACACTGTGAGGGTGCAGTGCTAACCACCAAGCCACCTTGCAACCTCACAAAGCTCCACAGCTAAATCAATTATCTGCAGCATGAAGATTAAAAATGACTGTCTCTAAATACTTGATGATGAAAATATACTCCGATTCTATTCTGACAACTCTTCTTTTGCTGTTCCTGAGGTGTGCTCGCTGCCAGTCAGCCCAACTCTCTGACCTTTATTTAGAAATCAAACCCTGGTCACTTCCGGTGTGTTGCGCTTTAACTCGGTCTAGTTTGATGCCGCTCAGTTGAGCCCAGGCGCGCGGCTGCTCTCACCACACTCCTTCCCTCTCAGTAACTCGGCACTCCCTCTAGAGGTGAAGAAACACCTCCAGCTGTGATCTCCAGCATGTCCCACACAGAAAAGACTAAAAGAGAGTGGAGATGGCGTAAAGCCTTTTATTAATGAGCTCATTTATCAGCCCTACAACAATAACACATGTGGTTTTCATGTAAAGCAAAGCAAGAGTGTGTGTTTGGTTTGGATAAGAAAGAATGTTAATTTTATCAATTTGTGATGCTTTTCAGTGTTTTATTCTAACACTGAATAAATATTTTTATCATGCTACTGCTTTCTTTCATTTGAGTTATTCCTCAGACTAAATTATATATAGATCCACAGGCCTTTTTATTAGATACACACATACATGTGTTTGTTAACTCAAATAGCAACCCCAGACAACTTGCTAAAGTTCAAACTCAGCATCCGATTGTGGACAAACAGGGATTTGGGTGACTTTAAAAGTGTCAGGCTCCACTGAAACCTCACATCATGAATGTGCATCTGTAAAATCTGCAGTAACTATGTATCCCATCAAGTTCAAGAACCCTACCATTTACCTTAGAGCAATTAGTTTTACAGCTACTGGATAAATGTATAATAAAACAACAAACACAGCACATCACAACCGGTTATTTAACAACCTAATTGCTGCAGGAATTAAATCATCTTTTAGTCGGTTAGTTCTCCACGTCAGCAGTAGCAACCTAAGCTGATGATGTAGTGGGTGGTCTGGATCTGAGAGGATCAGTCTGGTCTTTCTCAATGACCTCACCATGAGCAGATCAGTTCATTATTTAGGAACTTTGACAGCTATTTTACTGCACACACATCTGTTTCCCCCCCAATTTTTTACCAAAGACTAGCAGCAGATAAAGTTTAAAGTCAATAAAAATTAAATGAAACAAGAATAAAACGTTGCCATAAATGTAAAATTTTACATTAAGCACAAAGACAAAGGAACAGTCACACACTTGTATTGTGTTAAACTCAAACTAAATCTCTAAATAAGGTTTCCAAATCCTTGTTAGATAAATGAAACTAAAACCGGGGTTTAAAGGTTCACTCTTTCTGTTTGATTGTCCAAAAACGTTTAAGAAGAAGGAAAAATATAACTAAAAACTAAAACAAACAAGATACAGAGACGTGTTTACTCAAACTTATCTGCATTTGTGTGTTTACAAGGAAGAATGATTGCAAATAGTTTAATAATTGAGAAAAAAGAGAAAGATAAATGACCAAGTAAACAAACGCAACTGACCAAATGGGTTAAACAAACACAGCCACTATTTGTTAGTTAAATTATCATTGCATGCATCAGACACACACACACACACACACACCCACACACACACACATTTATTTTTATACAGGCATTTCACAACCTGCTCAACCAGTGGCAAATGTAAATACTACTCCTTATTATTAGCACCACAAGAAAAATTTTATGTCACAAAAACAACTGGCAGAGAGGGATTTTGGGGATTGTGTGTGTGTGTGTGTGTGTGTGGGGGGGGGGGCAATTTAACATGTGCAAGTTCATAAAAAATAAATTCAAAAAAATAATGAAACATGCATACGAAATAATGAAATC
>JBAMHV010000014.1:5858475-5869154 GCA_037177535.1 Pseudomugil gertrudae
TGTTGGTGTGTTGAAACAGGGATACATGGAAAACCTGCAGGGTTCGGCCCTCGTAGGATCTAATTGAGTAGCCCTGAATTAAAGTATTCTCCTTCTAGTTTACATTAAAATATTACTTCCGAATTATGGTTTTGCAAAAAGCACGTTTATCTGCCTTCTCTTACTTCCACTGACAGCGGATGTGACGCACATACGAATACCAGAAGTAAACAAACCACTTCCTGCTTCTCGCCGTTTATTTACAACATCAAAAACCACATAATAAACACAGTTTTCACTTCAGTTTTCATCTTATTGTTGAAGCACTAGCTCGACACGGGCACTTTTTTCAGCAGATGAGGGGAGAAGAAAATAGAATATCAAAGACGGGAGGCAGCTGACTGCACATTTGCACGATCGCTGCGGGAAAAGTTTAACGAGCATGCGCAGAACAACCGTAATGAACTCTGATCACATGATAGAGTAATTAACTGGTCCATGGACTTCCGAATGATCATTTTAGGTGTTTAAATGGTTATTTTTAATCTCTTTAAAGCTGGAATAACGTTTATGTGCACCTAAAGTGGAATTAAAATGTAAACGTGGTGTTTTGCTAAGAAAGCTACATAATGCGTCTTTAAAGTCATTCAATTAGATTTAGAAATCTATTCTGGTAATTAAAACATTCAGAATATTGAGTTTGACCTGATTAATACATTTATTCATTAGTCATTTTACACAAAAACAAACATGATTTGGATTTTTTTGTAGCACTGCTGTAAATATTGTCTTCCTAACATGTTCATTTTAAAGCTTCACTGACTTTTCAATATTATAACACAAATAGTAGCTGGCCAGTGTCATAAATGAACCATTATATTTACCGTATAGCTTTAAGTAAATTAGATTGAACAGATAGAAATAAATGCTAAACTGTGCTAGCTAAGAATAGCAATGGACCTGAATCTAAAAGAGCTCATTAGAAAGTAAATACTGTAAAACTGGGTGTTTAAAGCATAGACTGTGCATGCTGCTTACAGGAGATACATGTACGTTAAACATGATGAAATAAATGCTACCACTCCATCCACAGCACTGTTAGATGTAAAGGGACCGTGGAACAGAGTAGCAGGAAGGTGTTGGTGAGAGGAAGGAGGAAAAAAAGGCTGAGCACACATCTTCAGAAAGGGACATTTGTTATCCTGATCGGGGGCCTTAATGACAATCTCCAGATTCCCAGAGAATATTGTGCAGTTTAAAATATTCATGATGCTCATTTTGAAGGCCTTGGGCGATGTGATGATGTGTGAGTTCAGCGTTCACGCACGCACCTTTACTTTCTTTTCGATCATTACCTTCTCTCCGTACGCACAACAGGCACCCCGCCTCCTCCAGCTCCCATTGGTGATGTGACAGTGTTTCATGCGGAGGGGTGTAAAATTCACAAACAGAGCAGATAGTTTCTTGCCTGTGATAGGGGTGGGGTGACTATGGAGGAGCAGTGGAGTATGACTCATTTCTGCAGCAGGATACAGTATGGATGTATGTATTGTATGTAGGACATGAGGCTTTGGAACAGGAGGAGAAATCTTGGGGGAGTGCGTGCTTATAACAGCAGCTTCATCTGTTTCTTCTCAGCAGCTGCATGTTGATTTGGACTTTAAGGGCAATAAGTGAGTGATGCAAATTCAAAGAGCTGGTTTGTTCAAGTGACGTAAATGCTGCGTTGGTTGTTGTGATGTGATGAGGTGGGGTAAGAATAGAAAAGGAGGTATAGCCGGCATCTCCTCCAGTGCAGGTTGTCCCTCGTTAGGAGATGGGACACAGTACAGGCTGTCTGCATTCAGCATGTAGTATAAAGAGAGGGAGGAAGCGGCACCACATTAAATGAGTAAGTACAAAAGACTTTTTTTCTCTTCCTGTTCTTTCTTCCTGTTTGTTTCATGTTTTTAGAGCATTTTCATCAATCTGGAGGCGCTTCATCTCTGTTTTCCTTTGTCCTCATCCTTCACCTGGTGTCCCTCTTTAGCAGAGCTTTTGTTTCATTCCTGCACACGTGTTACTTTTTGGTTTCCTTTAGCTGTGTGCTCCCCCAGTTTTAATGATTGATCCATATGCCATGCAGTCCCACTGATATGATCGTAGAGTGATTTATTGCATCGTTGTTTAACTCTGCATGTGCAACTTGCTGCTGTTGAATTACGACCTCGTAGTTTAAAAAAAAACATTGTGGAAATGAAATATTTAATTCCTGGATTTCCAAATTACTAGATTGTGCAGTTTTGTGGTGTTTTTTTTCTAGGAAAAAAAAGAAATGATGTTTTTACACTGTGGAGAAAGGGGCATTATATATTCTGCTGTTGTGCAGATTTAGCTTCCTGCATGTAGGGATTTTTCTTCAAGCTTTTCTCAATATCATTAAATTTTTATATTAATACCAACTAGATTTAGAGGTTTGCAGCTTTTTGTGCTTTGGTTTTACTGCTGTCCTCTTGTTGATTGCCTAATAGTGTTAGCACTGCATCTTCAGAAATACCACTTTGTTGATTGTCAGGAAGTATTTAATGTATCTGTCAGCTATCAAAAAATTCCACTTGCAAATAAGGATATTAAAAAAATTATTTAATTTACAAGCAGGTCTGACCTTTTTAGTAGTTGGGTACTTAAGTTTGTGATAAAAGAGCTACTAAAGTGTTTAGCTGATAGCATGCTAACATGCTAAGATGGTAAAAATGGTACTTTCTAAATGTTTGCTTTTATTAGTTGTGATCTTTCTGAGCAAAGTGTAATCAGTTACACGTGTTAAACATGGATCAAATCATTACTCTGCCTAACAGCAATAAAAACTCACAGACCTAAAGGCACATGTTGGTGGTTCTTAATGTTGATGCATTGTTTACATGTGCCCAGACCTTTAAATGTGACACTTTATCAAGCTAAGTGTCTGCATTCAGCTTGTTGGAACGACCACCTGAGTGCAAACGCTGGCTAGAAGTGATCATAAACATGAGGGGGGCATATCTTTTTTTCAGTAAAAGAGGAATATGACATCACCCTAAAAGCATGTTTCTATCAGCAGCATCAAGAATTAACACATCGTGATAAAAAGAGCAGCAATCACATGCTGTCTAATGTACAACCTGCAGCAGATTTACAGACTTATTCCACAGCGCCATGTTGCTATCAACGCTTTTGTTTACAGGGAGGACTTTCGATCCGCTTGTATATCCAATCCCAATAAAAATGCATCTGATCGGAGTGCGGTTTTGATCAAAAGAAAGAATTTATTTAATACACTCACTCCGATGGCGGCTGTGGTCTCTGTGCATGGTTGAACCATCAGAGGTTACATGTCGTAATGAGTTTCTGACAAAATTATTTTGAACCTTTGGACCATCAAAATGCTTAATAACCCTTAACTCTTTCAGTTTCCAACCAAAACATTGTATTCACCACAAAGAAAATTGTTTGATTGTATGAAATGTATCCATCTATTTTCATTGAGAGGCGGGGTACACCCTGTACAGGTCGCCAGTCCATCACAGGACCAACACACATAGACAAACAACCAGACACACTCACTTCTGTGGGCAAGTTAGAGTCTCCAATCTGCCTATTCTCAAGCTGCATGTCTTTGGACTGTGTGAGGAAGCCGGAGTACCCAAAACTCCACTGGTTGGACGTCCCCCAGCCGAGGCTCAAACCAGCAACCTTTCTTGCTGTGAGGTCACAGTGCTAACCAGCTACACTGCAACATGGTGGTGCAGCCCTTGTTAAATCTATTCAATCAGATAAAAATCATTTTATGTGTTGTCCATGTGAACATATCAGTGGAATCTCTGACCAGATTGATGTCAGATGGGTGAAATGTTTGACCATGTAAACATAACTGCTATCGAATGTTAGAGGTGTACTTTGACTTAGCTGACTGGTGCCGTGCAGGTGCATGTTAACGATGGATGCCCACTGATTCTTATGGGATTGGAACATGAAACGGCCGTTTCCCAGTTAGATAATAAGTAACCAGTGTGGTATGCATGGTGGGAGCATGGTGTTGTCAAGCTGTCTCAAGTGATGCTCGTGGAAAATCTGCTTCACTGGAGTCAGACAGAATAAAGTGGGAGGATCGTATCTGAAAATACGCTGGTGTCTGGTTACATGTTATACAATGTTGTATTTATGTTGTAAACTTTGATGTCAGTTGTACATCTGCACATTGATGTTTGCATAATCAACTACTAAATTTGCCAGTTTTTAAACAGCCATGGGTCATGGTGAAATGATGGTATATTGCAATGCAGTGGTTGGTGTGTGACATGGTGTGGAAAGCAAAACTCCAATTTAAAGTGATGCTTCATGCTGGGACACATCAGGTTTGTCAGCCTCTGCACACTGCTGGCCAATGACGGCTCAGGGAATGTACATAATAATATCGCTATGCAATCAAAACAAGTCAGAAACACATTTTTAAAGTCAGAAAGTAACATAGAGCTACTTTAAGAAGAAGTGGCTCAGCATTTTTATATTAATAGTGCATCAAATGAGTCAGTTTTTCACAGGAGCTGCTCAAAATGTTATTACCTAACCCTGCAGCTACACAGAGCAGTCCGGGGCTCCGACAGCTCATTGTTTGGTTTTCCAACCAGAAACTGTCTTCTCATTGTCTGTCCATTCACTTTCAATACCATCCTACTCAGGAGCAAGAGCCTATCTCCATATAACTAACCTCCATGCCACTTCCATCACCGCTGTCTTAATCTTTCCTTACTAATAACGAGTTAAATGGCAAAATGCCTCCAACTCGGAGAGCATGGACAGCAGGTATTTCACAGGACCAGAATTGGATACATCTGTAGGCTTTATTGAAAGGGGAAAAATTTATTAGAATTTAAAAATAATTTTCTGTTAAATCCTAATTAAATTAATGTTGAAGTCCTCAGTTGGTAGAGTGTAGGATGTCTCGGCCTCTTAGGACCCAACTAACTGGATGACACACTTCTCCCTTGGCCCCTCCCTGCGGGGTTGAGACCATCAGTGTTGCAGTGTGTGAAAAATAATCACAGAAGCAGAGTAGGAAGGAACAAAGTTAAATTTAGCTGGTAGACTGGGGACATTGACTTGGAGGGAAAAAAGAAACAATAGAAACCAAGACATCCTCAAAAAAAGATGATGTACCCTCATCGTTATGCTCTGCATTGCAGCTGAGCCTCTCCTACACGGGCCCCTGCTTTCGCTGCTCTTGTGCCAGTGGTTACAGAGGTTTTTGTAGCATTTAACAGGTGGCTGTGCTGGGAGACGTCCAGTGCCATGAACAAACAGACTGCATTCACTCATCGTTTAATGTAACGCTTTATCTCTGAGTGTTTATGAGCATTCCTGGTGAAGACAGGGAAGCTGCTCGAGTAAAAAGAGATGACATGTCTTTATCCAGGTTACTGCTGCTGTCCTGGCAGGTATACTACTCTCTCTGCTTTCTGTGCATCTCCTATCTGTTTTTAGTCATATCATAGGTCACACTACAATCCTTCACAGCATCTTTTTTATGTTCTAATCTCATCTTCCTGTCGAGGTAGTCTCAGTTTATTAACATATAAACCTCTATCACCTCACCAACCACCCATCGGTTGCTCATAAACACCCCTCTCCTCTTCGTTGTAGTTTATTTCTCCCTCTCTCCTTTAATTTCCACCTGTTCTTCCTCATCCTTCCTTTTTGTGTCAGCGGTGCTCTGGTTCTGGTGCAGTGTTGCCTTGCAGAGCTGGTGACTGCTAGGAATCAGATGTAGTTATCTAACATAGACACCACACCAAAAAAAAGGCAGGAGGAGAGGTGTGTGCTTGGAGTGGTACTGTGAAAAACATTTATTCTGTATTATATGAACGCAAAGGTGCTGGTTCTTTGTGTTGGGAAGCTTCTTTGTGTGTTTTGTGCCTGAACTTCGTTTTGTTGTGCTCTGGCTAATTGGTCCTCCTGAGGATCTGTTTGTTTATGTTGACAAGATGGATGACCAGGAAGTCTCTGCACCCTGGAAGAGAAGCAAATCACAGTGGAAATATTACTATATGCCTTTCGTGTTTCATGTGTTGCTTTATTTACAGGAACTCGGTTTGTATGTTTAGTGTGTTAAACTTGTAAGCTTCCTCGAGCTTTTTCATCAAACCTCTTGCTGTGATTTTTTTTTTCTAGCTTGTCTCGTCCAACTTGCTTTTTTCCCCCGCTGTAGCAGTTCTCCTTACTGACAGATTCAGGGCTGACTTTAAGAGAACCCAAATCCATATGCGAAAACCTGCAGAATTTCCTTCCCCTTTCTTTCCATTTCATGTTTTTATCTGTGGAAACGGTTTTGGTCTGAGTCTTTATTCCTAGTATGTCATATATGAGCTTTGTCTTCAACAATAATTTGAACTGTAAGGGGTTTTTTTTTCTCCACGTACAGCTCGTAAACCTGAATAAATTCATTTTGCTCCCAAAGAAAAGGTGGGAAACCTTAAAAGGTTGACACACTATCAGGAGTCAACATGGCCTCACTAGTTTACTTTGAGCAGCTAATTGTTTATGATAGATTCACTTTTTCAACTTCCAAACACAAAAGACATTTAAGTAGATAGTGGCAGTTTACACATTGTGAATAAAAAGCACATTTTGGTGTGAAATGCGTCTGTTTGCTTTGTCTGTTGCTTTCAGCATAATGTGCTCGCCATCCCTGGGATGTGTCCTTAAACTGCTTACTTTGAAAAATTATAGTCGGCATATATTTCACTAATGAGGAGATGTCCTTGGAGAATAAACAGGGGAATAAAGGATGTATATGTGCTGTGCTGTGGGGGATGCTGGAATGGATTGGGGCCAAGCTGGAGAGAAGAGAAAGCAGTTGCCTCCTTTGTGCTATATTTGGTTTGTCAGAAGATGGCTGGTGTGGGAGAGCAACGCATTGTTTTGTAGATCCACACAGGCTCACATGAGTTTGGTCATGAATGCAGGCGTATGTTTGCATGCACACCTGCGTGCAAACACTGCAGAACAGGAAAGTTCATGAAAACACACATGCAGAAAAGGCCCGTCTCTGATCTCACAGCAACATGTTTAACATCACCATGAATGATATGACTCTGTCCCGGCAGGGGTCAGCGGATTCGTATACCAGTAGACCGTCGGATTCAGACCTGTCAGCCGAGGAGGACCGCGAGGCGTATCGGCGTGAAGCCGAACGCCAAGCACAACAGCAGCTTGACAGAGCTAAGGTACAATATGTGAGAGGACTTTCACATTCACACAACCAAGGTTTAAACAAAGGTACTCCGAAGAATTCAAATCTACACATTTAGGTGAAAATAAACCTGATTTACTCTTCCAATGATGTTTTAGCTGCTTTGTTCTTTTCACTGTGCTGTACCAGCTAACAGGAGACTAACCTTTCAGTCTGAGCTTCATGTCTAATAGGTATAGCTTAAGGCTGAGCAATCTTAGCAAAAATGAGGAGGTATTTATCTCCTGTTAAACCACTCCCAGATCTACTGACCAAATATCCTATTTGTACACAATCGTGTTGTAAAATGTGGATTTTTTTTCCATTATGACTACAGTAAATCTCCATGTTTAAATGCTTAAACACGTAACTATTAGTTTATGTTAGCATTTGATGTAGAAGCCTTTGTGGACAACTCAACAAAGCCTTCATCATTGGCCAAGTACTCATAGAGAGTGTTGTTTGTATCTGACCTGACAGGGACTGTAGATGGAAAGCGGCCTTTTGGCTAGCTAGCATAGTCATGAACATATATCATCTCTTTTTAAATAAATAAACGTATTAACTAAAGCTAAAGCTGGCTGGTGAACATCTTTGTCTCTTTGAATACTGAAAGAAGCTGTAAGTTTGGGTCTCTGTTAGTGATGTTATGGTTTTGTTGACATCTTGCTGCAGCATTATGTAAGCCATGCTGCTTTGAGTTCTTCTCCCCTGTCAGTTAATTTGTTGCTTTATCATAAATGCACATTTTTAGTTTTGTAGCTGGACGATAAATATAACACACAGAAATTCAAGTGAAGCCTTTGATCCCACTTTTCTAACTCCTGCCCAAACCCCAGTGCATGTGTTTATTACTGACATGTGCTTTGCTTCTCTTTTTTTTATATATGCATAAATACTACAGTCCAAACCTGTAGCTTTTGCAGTAAAGACAAATGTGAGTTACTGTGGAGCTCTGGATGAGGACTGTCCTATCCAAGGTGCTGCAGTCAGTTTTGATGCCAAAGATTTCCTGCACATCAAAGAAGTGAGCGTTTTCATTCCACTGATGTTGATCAATTCTCTCCATTACCTAAAACACGACAGATGTAAGTGAAGCTTTGCTGTTGTGTTGAATTCAACAGAAGTACAACAATGACTGGTGGATCGGCCGGTTAGTGAAGGAGGGAGCAGACGTCACCTTCATCCCCAGTCCTCTTCGACTGGAAGCAATGAGACTCAAACAGGAACAGAAACAGAGGTCAGAAACTACGTCTAAGCACGTGGGCAGACTGGTTTTGTGTTTTTACAGTGTAAGGCTGATAATATGGTGTTTCGCTGTAGGAAAACAGGAGGCAACTCCTCCAGTTTGGGTGACATGGTGACTGGGAGTTGGAGGACCACACCGCCATCTGCAGGGGAATGTAAGTACTACAAGGCTGACACAACTATTATCTACCCCCACTCTTTTTTTCTTTCACTTATTGTCATGTTTTTGTTTTCACAAGCTAAACAGAAGCAAAAACAGGTATGTTCTCCTTACTTTGTAATGGCAGAAGATGTTATCATTCCAGGCATTTCATTAAATTGATTAATTGATTGATTAAATACACATTTAGACCTTGCTGCTTTAGATTTTGAACATCAAAGTTTGTTCAGGTTTTTTATGATTGTTGATGGTTTTACTGCTGGAGCTGTAAATGAATAAATTTGTGGTAGGTGCATGTTTTACCAGATAACACTGAAAACATGAGCTCATGTTACAAAAGCCTTGCTGTCCTGCTGATTATGCTAAAAGAAAAGAAACAAAAATATTTTAATTTGTTTTATCTTGATAAACCTACAAATAAATGCAACCCCCATGATATATTTACCCACTAATCTGTCATCCTCCCTTATTTCTGGCAGGAGCATGTCCCTCCATATGATGTGGTGCCCTCTATGAGGCCGGTGGTCCTCGTGGGACCATCTCTGAAGGGCTATGAGGTGAGTCTTTCCTAAATTCACCTCCAGGTGATGGAACAACCTCTAAAACTGTTCCTCCTCTACTGCAAATATTACAACCATTTAAATCTAATTCAGGTTTATCGGCTAAGTGTGTGTTTAGTTTTATATTGTGCAGATATTAGCACAGTGTGAGCAAATCAGAGGCAGGTCTTTGTGTTAGATATGCAGCAAAAAGAAAAGTTAACACAGGAACTGTTAAGTACAGAAGCTATATTATATACAAGAGTAACATTTAAATGTGCAGGGCAGAAATCCAGTGAATCGAACCTTTTAGCACATTTTTTATTTGTTTTACATCAATAATGACTAAATCAGGGGTATCAAGATCCAGTCCTCGAGGGCTGGAATCCAGCAAGTTTTGCTGTTTACCTGCACTTAACACACCTGATCAAATCAAATAGATACAACAGCTTCTTGTCAATCTATTAAGTCATTCAGGTGTGTCAGAGCATGGAGACAACAAAAACCTGCTGGATACCGGCCCTCGAGGACCTGAGTTTGACACCCCTGGACTGTTTTTCATTGGTTATTGCACTTACAGCAATATCACTTCCAGCTTTAAGTTCTTTACTTATGTTTATACAGATGTTTTTGATGTTTTGGATGGTTTATGTCATTCTTCTTCACTGGTTCTATTAATAACAAATTGTTTTGTTGTTTTCTTCTGCCTCTAGGTAACGGACATGATGCAGAAAGCTCTTTTTGACTTCCTGAAACACAGGTTTGAGGGAAGGTCAGTGAAGGCAGAGTAGAAGATAATCCTAGAAGTTGTTGAACATGTAGTTTTAAATAAATCACATATAGCTTTATTTATTTATTTCTCTGCAGAATCTCGATCACCCGCGTAACTGCCGATCTGTCCCTAGCCAAAAGATCTGTCCTGAATAAAAGGCCCATAATGGAGAGATCCAATACCCGCTCCAGCCTCGGTAACGTTTCTCATGTCGGCATGAAAACACAGCAGCGCTCGGATTTTAGAAAAATAACCCCTAAAAACATGTTTTCTGTGTGCAGCCGAGGTTCAGAGTGAGATTGAGAGGATATTTGAGCTCGCCAAAACCCTGCAGCTGGTGGTTCTGGACGCAGACACCATTAACCACCCTGCACAGCTTGCCAAAACCTCCCTCGCTCCCATCATAGTCTATGTTAAAGTTTCCTCACCAAAGGTACGTCTTACTAAGGGATGATGCCTTTATGCAGCGTCTTGCTTCGGGACTTATGACAGATTTTTCTTTCCCTCTCAGGTGCTGCAGAGGCTGATAAAATCCAGGGGGAAGTCTCAGAGCAAGCACCTGAATGTGCAGATGATGGCTTCAGACAAACTTTCTCAGTGCCCCCCTGTGAGTGCTTCAGTGTGAGGTTAAATATTATATATGAGTGCTTCAGTGTGAGGTTAAATGTTATATATGAGTGCTTCAGTGTGAGGTTAAATGTTATATATGAGTGCTTCAGTGTGCGGTTAAATGTT
>JBAMHV010000014.1:5909853-5963577 GCA_037177535.1 Pseudomugil gertrudae
GGAGGACTGGACACTATAACGCATAGCGACACCTGCTGGTCATTTTAAATACACATGTCGCGTGTGTCATGCACAGACTGTATAAAAAAAGAGTGTCATGTCATACTTGTGTTTTGTTAATGATAAATTAAATTTTTACAGTCAACACACACCTTGCTTCGCTGTAAATCCTGTAAGTGTGTGCAAGACCTCCTTTACTTTAGAATCAATGCACGGGGGCAGCAATCTAAAGAAAGTTAGCTTCTCCATGCCGGCGTGAGCAGCAGCTTTATTTTGAAAGGAGCCGCACCGGATGTCCCGCCCACCACTGAAACTACATTTAGGATGATATTTCCCTTTTTCGTTTAAAACGAAAAAACAAAAAATGAACCGTTTCTTGGATTTTGAGGGGTCCCATTACTAAACGCAAAACGACAAAATGAACCTTTTTTCGTTTTTTGCACAAAACGGAAAAACAGCTTGTTTTTTTTTTTAATTCTGCTGCTGTGTTTCATGCCATGGAAACAGACTGATAAAACGTACCTTCGTCGTTTTATGGTATTTTACTCATTTCTTGAAACTACTCATCTATTTTTTTTAACTTTATGGATCTGCTTCCTGTTAGGCGTGACGTCATAGCCGGAACCCCGGTTTGTTCTAAACTTGTTTCCGAGGTTTCCCGCGCTAACCTCCTTTCCAAATACTCATCTGAACTGTCATTCTGTATATTAAACAACCTAGCTTGTATCATAATGCCGTCCTCAGACTTTGAAGCAGCTTGTCTGCCGGACTTATTACCGCTTTACTACCGACGGTTGTTCCCCTTCTCACAATACTACCGCTGGCTGAGCTACGGAGGAGGTAAGTGTCTATGAACGCAGGCCAAGAAAACCACTGCATGCCTTAATGTACCGGGGTTATCACTCCAAAAGAGCAATTGCACAATTTCAAAACTTTTTAAAGCATTGTGCTAAATTTGTATGTGTTTTTCCTTATTTGTGAATACCAGTATTAACCTAAATTAAGGTTTAGCAGCATTCCTTTGTTTATGTTTTCAGTCTGCATGTGTTGCATTCTGTGAGCTTCATCTTTGTTGACACAAAGACCCACAATACTTTAAATATGCAACCTTAATGTTGTCGTAATTTAGTTTTTTCCCATCAATACTGTCACTAGCTAATAATCTGTTTAGACACCTTCCATCACTATAAAGAACACTTTATTAGGCTAATGTGATATTTTTTCTAAATTCCTCAGTGCAGAAGAACTACTTTCAGAACCGGGAGTTCTCCTTTACACTCAAAGATGACATCTATGTGCGCTACCAGTCCTTCAGCACGCAGAATGAGCTGGAGAAGGAGATGCAGAAGATGAATCCTTACAAGATTGACATCGGTGCTGTATATAGTCACAGGGTACGCTTTCCTTCTGTTACGACATGCTCCAAAAGGTTTGTGCATCACTACACGTAGAAATTTCTATCACTGTTTGTCTCCCACAGCCCAATCAGCACAACACTGTGAAGTCTGGCACCTTCCAGGCTCTGGAGAAGGAGCTTGTGTTTGACATTGACATGACAGATTATGATGATGTTCGAAGCTGCTGCAGGTAATGCTGATTATTTCATTATTTATTTGCTGCTTGGGGAAATAAACCCCACATTGTTAAGTCTGACTTGTGTTCAGAATATCCTTGGTGTTAAATCACTGAGATCACATTTCAAAATGTTTATTCTAGTGCTGCAGAAATTTGCTCCAAATGCTGGATGCTCATGACCATCGCTATTAAGATTCTGGACAGAGCTCTTCGAGGTATGATGCTCCTTTAGTGTCATTTGTGTTTGATTTAGTGAAAATCAGCTTATTTCAGGTCTGTTGTTTTGGTTTCCAGACGACTTTGGTTTTCAGCACCTGTTGTGGGTTTATTCTGGCAGAAGAGGAGTGCATTGTTGGGTGTGTGATGAAGCTGCCAGGAAGCTCTCTGCAGCAGCACGCTCCGCTGTTGCAGAATATCTCAGCCTCGTCAAGGTAATTAAAGCTCTGAATGAAAACTGGCCCAAATCTGACTGATTTTTTTAAAAGTTGTTTTTGTTTATAATCCAGTTTCACCAAATTACACTCGGGCTGTTTTATGTGGTCCCAAATCAGATGCATGCTAAACATTTTTTAATGTGACTTCAGTCTGAACAGTCACATTGCATTTCATTTATCTTCTGCATATTTCTGCATGAAGTGAGACAGACATTAAAGCTCTGATCCGGAAGAGGCATGCATTAACACACCAATCTCATGTGTGATGTCACATCTTCTGCACATGTGGGTCCCTTTAGGGATAAAAAGTGGTCAATTTGGAGTCTGATGGCGTCGCAGTTTTGTGCTAAATATAATGTGAACAACTGCATTAAAATAATCAGATTAGCATTGTTGCACAAAGATGACATTTTATTTAGTTTTTTCTTATACATAACATGGTACAGTAATAAAGGAAATATTGTTCATTTTGAGAATAAATCTTAATGTTGTTTTATAGGGTGGTGAAGAGACAGTGAAGAAAGTAGTGCTGACAGATCCAATTCATCCTTTTATCAGGTAAATCTCTGCAGTCTGACTGTTTTTACCATTGCTTGTTTGGGTACATCACTACTGCTGTTCATTACTTTACTTAACCAGTAAAAAAAAACGTATTGAGATGAAAAATTTCACTTACAAGAGTGTCCAGGTCAAGACAGCAGCACAAGAGAAATTACAACTATTTTAAAAACACAAAACAGTGAGTAAAACAAACACATGAAACATTAACTAAAACTCTTTCATAGCTAAAGAGTACAGAGAAATCTAAAACACAACATTACACGATGGAATTACAAAAAACATTTGATCATACATTAAAGAGATTTAAAGACATGTGGTGAGCCCACTTCAGTTCAAAGACCCTTTTTCAGGTTATTTTAGGGGGGAAAAATGTCCTGCTCTGTTCTGACTTTGGGATAAGGATATTTTAAGTTACACTCATAAATTACAACACAACAATGTTTCTGTCTTCTAAAGAAAAACAAAAAAAAAATAACTAACCAACACCAGCATTAAAAAAAAGAGCTTTGTAGAGGTAAAACAGAGGTAAAACTGTTATGCATGCATTTAGAGGAGACATTCATATGAATGATATTACTATTGCCTGGCACGTAAAAGTATCAGCTACCTGTTTCCTTTTAGCCTCAGAAAGGCAGGATTTAATCCTGAAGTAAAAAACTAGCTGAATCTGCTGAATTTGTGGTGTAAGGAGAGTGTCTTCTTAATAACAACGTGTCTACTCTGATACCAATGCATCATGCAGAGTGGTGATTCAAGGAAGCATTCACAACCGGTTTTAAATCCCAAAGATTGGACCGAACCATGTTAGAATCACTGTGGCTGAGAGAGAGCATGAAGTACATATGACGGTATCATCTGCATAAAAAGCTTGCATCGTAATCTTGTATTTGTACCCTGACAGCGAATCTTTGGTATTGGTGGAGCGATACTTTGCAAAATATGCACTACAGGAACAGGACATACTGGGCCACAAGACATCTGTGGAGAAAGTGCTGGCTCTCGTGCCGGATGATATCCTTTCCACAATGTGTTGCACAGCAATGTCATGAACACTCAATGCAATATTAACCTGTAAAATGGAGTCATTTTAAAATGGGTCCTAATTGTGACATTTACTTGTCCTTAATATGTTCATTACATGTTAGAAAAGAATTACAGGCCAGTTTCCAAACAGAAAGGAAAGCGGAAAAGCGCTGGAAGCAGGTCACAGATCAAGCCGCAAGGAAACAGGTTGGTAGTTCAGCCACAGTTTTTATACTGAACGCTACTTAAACTCTTATTTACTTTTACACATTACAACAGGAAGGCTTAATTATCCTTCATCTTCCAGGCCACCGCTAAGAAGGGCCAACACTTTGAAAAAGAAATCATGCTGCAGTACTGTTATCCTCGGCTCGACGTGAACGTCAGTAAAGGTGTGAACCATTTGCTGAAAAGCCCGTTTAGCGTCCATCCCAAAACAGGTGAGCATATCGTAATGTCTTCACAATAGTGTTGTTGGTAAGGAGCAGGAATCAGATCACTTCTTTCTATCCCCACCAGGACGCGTCTCTGTTCCCATTAACCTCGAAGAACTGGAATCATTTGATCCTTTTGCTGTCCCCACAATCAGGTTGGTTATAATGTGATGTTTTAACCCTTTTCTCAGCTTTTTGTAATCGCCTACAAAGCTGAAGTATTAATTGCTTTTTAAAGTCTGATCTGTGAGGAGCTGGATCGGCCCAGGGCTGATGAGGAAAGAGAGAAAGAGGACGCCAAGGAGACGGAAAATGAGACGGATGCAGCAGAGAAGAGAAAGATCAGAGGTGAAAACGTGCAAAACCTTTCACACACGTATACATTTTATATACACCACCAGTCAAAAGAATGTTTCTCAACTATTTTTCCCTACAGATTACAAAAGAACCAGTCTGGCAAAGTATGTGAAGTGCTTTGACCAGTTTCTTGATGGGATGGTTCATTCAAGGAAAGGAGAACTTATCAGGCAAAGTGGTAAGTTCTTGTTTGGATAAGATTAAATCCCCCTGAGTTATTCATACTTCATTTAGTTTGCTTTGTGTCCTTGTCCCATTTTCAGATCTTCAGAAAGAGTTTTGAACAGATCAGCGTCTTTGAGGACTCGGCATTTCCAGCTGATCAGGAAGGACGATGCAAGTTCTGGTCCATTTTATTAGTTTTCTGACAGTATCGTCTGAATGAATCTTGGATCCAATGACAAAGCGTGTCCAAACTTTAACTGCATATGTAACTTGCATATTGCTTTTGTCTAAGCTTTTGTAAGAATAGATATAAATTTGTAAATTTCTGCTTAATAAATCTCCTTTCCAACCATAAATTTTTAACGGTATGTTTTCTATGTTTCTTTGCTATACAGACATTTCTTGGAAATAAATGAGATTATTTCTGCTCTTGTGAAATCATGGATATTATTTTAATAGGAATTGCAGCAGGAGTAGCCTGAAAAATGTTGCTAGTATAAATAATTTTGAGGATTTTTGGGTGGATTAATTCATGTAACGTGCCATCATATCCACCAAACGTTTTTCCACAAGTTTGGAGAGGCTCCATATATTTCAAATGAGACAAACAATTTTGTTAAATTGTCCTTCCTTTTGTTCCTCTTGTTGGTGTTCTTGCCTGATGCATGGAATTTATTATTTAGATAGATAACAAATTCCATTAATTTACCATTTTCTTTCCATTACAATTTTTTAAACAATAGTTTAATGTGACCAGGTCATTTCAGTGTTCTGTATTTGGCATACAAACTGATAAAACACCAGCTTTAGCAAATCCAAAGTTACATACATCATCATCATCATCATCCTTATCATATTTTATACCACTTAATCTAATTAAGGGTCGCGTGAAGTTAGAGCCTATCCCAGCAATTAACCGACCAGAGGTAGCGTACACTGTGAACCAGTCATTAGAAGTTATATACAAAGTAATAGTTAAAGAAAATAAACTTTACACATTGTTCCTTTAATTAACCCGGAAGCAGAAACTTGCTCCACCGGATATTACGATGAAGCTGAGGTCAGAAGCTCTCTCTTACAGCCATCTTGGAAATAGCGATCCTAGTCGGTGAGTGTCTCCACTTTTAATCCAACATCATCCCACTGTTATTAACATTTTCCTTAGTCACAAAATAATACACGTGTCCAATTTAAGTATGGCTATTGGTCTGGTAAAAATATTTTCCTGTTAATTTTCAATTTCCCCCCCAAAAATGTACTGATGTACCACCAATTGCCGGCTCAAAATGGGGGAGCATGATGTGAAACGGTTTACCAACAGTCTGTCAGGGCCCCAGTGAATTGTTTGACGAGCTAATATTGCGTAATTAAAGTGTCAACGAAGAGGTTGTTTTATACACAGCTTTAAAGGTGGAAAAGTGATGGTAGAGGTAGTTATTATCCGTGAGCATATCTGTGTTTAGGCTAGTGTCCGCTGATCATCACAAGCTAACTTCACCAAGCCTATGTCTATCCAGTTTGCTACATTAGCTGATATGCTAAGGCGTGGGCTCTATCACCTGTTCAACTGCTCATTGCAGCTACACGACTGTGTTGTAACGTTGCTTTTTTTAAGTAGCTGCATCTTTTGTGAGGTAAATGTTTATGCTAACATAGTGTTTGTACTTTCCTTAGCAGCAACCATGCCTGGTGAAGCAACAGAAACAGTTCCAGTTACCGAGCAAGAGATGCAGCAACCTCAAGTAGAGACTGGTTCGTATATTCATGCTCCTGAATTTGCATGCAGTCCTGCAGTAGAAAGTGGGGTGTTGGATCTTGTTAAGCTTAATAATCTGGACTTGTATGATTAGATCATTATTGGATTTCACTTGTCTGACAGGACATGAGTTGATGTGACAGATGACAGTTGTTTTGACTGTCACAAGCCATGAAGGAAAGATATTTGGAGCAGGTGGCTTGGATTGAAAAAAAAGTGTTCCAGGACCCCTCTTGCAGTGACTTAAACTCACAGACGAGTGTGATAATATGCTCTGACCACTGGATTTAGCACACAATGCATGTTGTTGAGTTTGGTTTTCTTTTGTTTGTGTCGTGGTGTGTGCATGCTACGTTGTGAAAACTCACAAGTTACTTGGGTGTAAGTCTGGTAGCAACAACACTGGTTGTTACATGTAACCCTTTTGTATTCATTGAAAGTAACACACCCATACTTTGAATACCATAATATTGTTGTTATATACATTATTAATGAAAAAATCAAACCTCATCCTAAGGACAAGCTAGAAATGGAAGACATACCAGCTTAACTACAACTGTATAGATGTCGTATGCAGAGCTGGCTGGTTTTCCAGTAAACCTGCTCGATAGACTCCCTTGACACAACTTTATAGTCAGTTGTTCAATCATTTGGATGTAGAGATGGTTCTTTAGTGTATCCCAATTTATACATTCAACTGTTAACAAGCTCTGCTATCAACTTTGTGCTTTTGCCCATTAAATCTTGAGCTGTGAAGTTGTTTATGAATATATTCCTGTAGCAATTCCAACTTTGTCCATATCTGTGCTCCTGTCTAATGAATGGTTAATAATTTATTCCATTCAACCATTTTGTATTTTAGTAGTCTTTATAAAGATTTTTGTGCTTATATAAACCAAAGATATGGAAATATTGTGGTGCACTTCTTGGACTGATGGTTAATCTAGCTGTGCAGCTATTATTTTTAGTATTTGACTGATCCACACATTCATAATGCTAGACTACGCTCAAGTCATCATCAATCATTGCTGATTATCATTCAGGATAAGAACTAAATGGCAGGGTATTTTGTAGTTTGCAGCTTTGATAATAAAACCTTTTATCTAAAGGCCTGAGGTGTTTTATCTGTTCATGTTGTAATCATGATGTCTATAGTACCTCTGTAAAGTTACCTGTGGAGCGGTGCATTAGTGGACACGTGCAAAGTTTTTTAGTCGAGTCTAATTTTTCTTGCGTATTTTTTCTATTTTATATTTATAAAGATGTTAATAGATTTAGGAACTATTTACTTTTTGGTGTGTAAAACAGGACTTATTTACCTGTTCTTAGTCACATGTAGGCTCTGCATGAAGTTGGGAACACGAGCACTTTTTTCGACACCACTATTCCCTGCACATTACTTTCCCACCTTAAAGTCGTCCAATTTTTGCTGCACCATTTTCACAAACTAGTATCTGTTCACGTGTGGAGCACTTTTTTTCCCACTGTGCTTCTGTGATGTCTCAGCGTTTGCTTTATAAACAATGACAGTAATTATCCTGCCTCCCGTCACTCCCACTACTCTTCCTAAAGCAGCTGCAGTGAGTAAGAACCCTCCAGGAACCTTTATGCCTGTTCAGGAGATGAAGTTTACTGAAAATACTTGCAGTCAAGGTTCCTGTGATCAATCAAGTGGTGTAGCTGCAACTCAAGGAATGATCGAGCAAATGGATGTGGGTGGATTGAAGGCATTGTCCCTGACTGCTGACTCACCAGAGCCTTCAGCTAGCTCTCCAGTTTATGAAGAGCCCCCTAGCATTGCCTTGGAGCTGAAGACCTGTGAAGAAGCAGTTACTGCTAAAGAAGAGGGAAGTCTTTCCTCTGTTGCACCTGAAGAATTTACCATCCAAGATGTGAAGAAAATTCCTGTGGATGCAAAGGATGTCAAAGAACAGGTGGAAACACCTGCAGAAAAAAGTCTAGACTCAAAACTGTATCCCACTGAAGATTTTGGTGATAAGAATGTGGATGAGATCCCAATTGAAGCCCCCGAGACCTTGGTGGATGGTTTAATGAACCTGTGCTCAGACACTGTTCAGAATGATGTGGCTGCCAAAAAGGAAAATCTTGACAAGAAAGAGCCAGTTATCCTTCTCTCAAAGGGTAACTCCATGTGTGAAGCCCCACCTTTTTCCACCCACCGCCTGTCAGGTTGGTTTATATTTTTAGAAAACCAAATCTTCCCCATCCCCTGCTTTTTTTTTCTCGTTTTAAGATACATTTTCTTATCCTTTGCAAGTCACCCTTTTTACACCGATTGCAGGCTAAAGGCTGCCATCTTTTGGTGGTTTTCCTCTAGAAGAATTGTGCAGTGTCAAGAAGGCTTTACTTTTGTCTGTTTTTTACAGCTGAAATCTACTTATTCACATACATCAGATTAATAAATAATAGGTTTATTTATGGTTTAATTAGGCAAGATTTCATAAGTCAATTTGCCAAATGTTTAGGGGTACTTTTTTTTACTCATGAAGCATCAGATAGTTGGTTATGGATGTTATTTCTGTACCATTGTTTATTTGTAATGCACTTGTGATGTGTGTGTGTGATTTCTTTCTTTCAGTGCATCCTGACTAATGTAGAACAAGTTGGGTTTTTTTTGTGTGGAATTTCATTGCACATTGTGTTTTGTGGGACATTTTGCATCAGACTTGAAGATTGGGAGGTGTGTTCTTAACCCAAGCAAGGAGACTGTTTCTGGTTTGCAAACATGCAACGTGCATGAGTGAGACTTCTGCCATTGGTTTAAAACAAAATTTCAATGAAATGTTTTTCTGTTCAGCTCCACCTCCTGCCACAGCTTCATCCCAGCAACCTCAGGCAACTGCTGGCCCACCTAAACCCAAAGGCAAAGATGCCAAGGGTTCCTCTGCCCCAAAGGCTGTCCCCAGCAGAAGAAAACGTTCTTCTATGTCTGCCTCTTCCTCCTCTCCCACCTCACCAAAATCTACTCCTTCCTCAACCCCCCGCTCACCTGCACCATCTCCCTTAGCTTCCTCAGCTAGTAGCTCGTCTGCCAATCAGGGCCCAAGAGTTGTCAAAGCTGGTAAAAAAGGAAATGTCAAGGTAGAGTCATTTGTGCCTTCTCCTATCCCAGCTGCCACCATAACTGAAGTGATTGAAAAGCCCAAGGAGCCTTGCCCCCCAAAACCTCAACCTCATGAAGAAAAAGCTGTTCCTGTTGAGACCTCATCCCAATTAACAGCAGGAGCTAAACCAACTGCAGCTCTGCCTGCATTCAAAGTTACCTCAAAGCCTGCTGTTGCAGCACCAATTTCATTTTCAAATACTTTAGCTTCAAGCCCTCCCATAACTACAGAAATAAAGGGAGCGTTGCCAAATGCACCTTCTGTAGTTGCTGCCCCTGATGATGAGCTTCCTCCGCTTATCCCACCTGAGAAGCCAGTTAAGATGTCAGTTACTACACCCATTGTTGACAAAGATGTGGCAAAGCATGCTGCATCTCCATCTGAGCCTGTTCCTAAGGTTTCTGCTAATGCGCCAGTTGAGGTTATTAAAGAATCCTCCAAAGTTAAGATGGATAAGAAGCCCAAATCTGTGGCCAAGGAAGCTACTACAGCAGCAGCACCACCACCACACAAATCTGTAGATGTTGAGGTTACTAAACCACAGCCTGCTGAAGCTCCTAAAGCAGTTACTAAAGTTCAGATGGTCCAGAAAAAACCTGCTTCTGTTGGGGCTGCCAAGCCAGCAGATGAAGCCAAATTGGTCTCCAATGTGGCCCCTAAAGACATGCAGGAAATTAAAGAATCTCCTGTTAAAGTTACAAAAAAGGAAGTGGAGATCAAATCAGCTCCAGTTAAGGTGGATAAGCCAAAAGAGGTCCCCAAGGCAGCTGAGGTTACCAAGCCACCTACTGCTGAGGTTGGAAAGCCTGCAGTTCTTAAGCCAGCTGAGGTTACCAAGCCAGCTGAGGTTACCAAGCCACCTACTGCTGAGGTTGGAAAGCCTGCAGTTCTTAAGCCAGCTGAGGTTACCAAGCCAGCTGAGGTTACCAAGCCACCTACTGCTGAGGTTGGAAAGCCTGCAGTTCTTAAGCCAGCTGAGGTAACCAAGCCAGCTGAGGTTGGAAAGCCTGCAATTGTTCTTAAGCCAGCTGAGGTTACCAAGCCAGCTGAGGTTACCAAGCCACTTACTGCTGAGGTTGGAAAGCCTGCAGTTGTTCTTAAGCCAGCTGAGGTTACCAAGCCAGCATCTGAGAAAAGTGCCAAGTTGGATGAGAATAAAACGGCACCTGTTGAGGTTCCTAAGCCTGCCAAACCAGCAGCTGAGCCTGCTCCTGTTAAACATGCTCCCGTTGAGCCAGCCGTTCCTGCCTCAGCTCCCCGAAAACTCACGTTTGCTGAGGCAGTTGCCAAACCTGCGCCCGTTAAACCTGAGGTTGATGTAGTCAGTGGTACTCCCTCCAAACCGGTTTCTGCTAAATCAGCCCCCTCTCCTCCTAAAACCCCTGCTAAAGTGGAACCCGTGGTCAAGAACGACAATGGTATTTTCCCGTCTTTTTCCTTTTGACTTGTTTTAACAGCTGTGTGGTTTCTGAGAACTGCTTCATATACGCCATATTAAGTACAAAAAAAAAAGACCTACGCTTGTAAAGTTAATGCCAGGTTTTGTTTTAATTCAGTAGCTAGAGTTGTTGGTGCTTGGGAGTTTTGTCAGAAGATTTTTGTATTATAGTGAAGGCAACTTGTCAGTCTCCTGAACTGGCTATGTATGGATGGATGGATGGATGGATGGATGGATGGATGGATTACTGATGGATGGATGGATTGATTGATTGATTGATTGATTTTATGGTCCCAGCTGTGTGTGTGTGGTTGTTTTTTGAGGTAACATTTTTCTAAAATGGTGATTAAAAATCATACTTTGTATCACTAACAGTTTTTCATTTCAGAGTTCATGCAGACTTTTTACAGAAAAGCTTTGAGATGTTTGGATTTCCTTCTTGGGTTAATAATGTATCTTTATTAATTTATTTCATGTCTGATATTACAGTTGTGTAAAATTTGTTTCTTCAGGATCTGGAACAGAGTCGGACAGTGATGACTCTGTCCCCGAGCTGGAGGAACCAGACTCTGCACAGACACAGACGCAACAAGCCCAGGTAAGACTTCCATCTGGTCCTGAATGTTATGTACAGTGATTAAAAATGTAGCATGTTTGTTTTTAACTCTTCAGTGATGATTGATACAGTGACTTTCGTTCTTCTGAGTCTACTGAAGCCATCCTTTCTGTCCTGAGAAGAGACATGTATTGTTTTCAGACATGTTAGTACTTCTCACTAAACTTGCTGTTTATTAATGATATATTTGAAATGTCTTGCAGCTTGCAGCAGCAGCTGAAATAGATGAGGAACCTGTCAGCAAAGCCAAACAGAGCCGCAGTGAAAAGAAAGCCCGAAAGGTAGCCACTATTGTTGCATGCATGTAAACTGCTACCTTTTAGTGGAAAGTAACCAAATCTGTAACGTTATTAATGCTTTTTGCAGGCAATGTCCAAACTTGGTCTCAGACAAGTAACAGGGGTCACAAGGGTCACCATTCGCAAGTCAAAGAACATCCTGTTTGTCATCACCAAACCAGACGTCTACAAGAGCCCTGCATCAGACACATACATAGTCTTCGGTGAAGCTAAGGTAACCCACCATATTATTCATCATGTAGTTACTCTGGACTTGCTCTGCTTCTAAACTTTTTGTTGGACAGAAGACAAATGCGCTAATTGATGTTTCATTTTGAAGATCTTCATGTTGTTGCCAGTTGATTATAGACTTTTCATTTAGATTTCTTTGTATCGCAGATTGAAGATCTCTCCCAGCAAGCCCAGCTGGCCGCAGCAGAAAAGTTCAAGGTACAGGGAGAAGCTGTATCAAACATCCAGGAAAACACACAGACGCCCACAGTACAGGAGGAGAGCGAAGAAGAAGAGGTAAGACTTATTGCTGTTGGAGTAGAGTTTAGGATTGTAACATCCGATGACCATTCCTGGCTGTTCGTTTACAGGTTGATGAGACCGGAGTTGAGGTGAAAGACATTGAACTCGTCATGTCACAAGCCAACGTGTCGCGAGCGAAGGCTGTACGCGCCCTGAAAAACAACAACAACGACATTGTCAATGCTATTATGGTGAGAACGTTAACGTTTTATTTCAGTGGTTATAAAATGTAGTGGGTCCCATTGACTGAGTGATGAAGAACTCTTCAGTGATGATTTAATACAGTGACTTTCGTTCTTCTGAGTTTACTGAAGCCAACATTTCTGTCCTGAGAAGAGAAAACTCTTCTAAATCATTAAAAATCAACATTTAGATTTCTTTCCTAATTTGTGTTTTTGGTTTATTTCTTTGCAGGAGCTGACGATGTAAAAGACCTCCTCAACCAAGAGTTGAAGAAATGTTGCTGATTTACTCTAAGCTCGTTTATACAATTTATACCCAAGATGGAAATAAAGTTGTGGCTTGATAAAATTACATTTTGGTGTTTGCAGTTTTTTTCTTGGTAACCTGGGGCGGCCATTTTCTTTGTTTTTAGTTAAAACTATATATGTATGGCACTTAACATTGAATCGCAATGCAAACTGAAAATCTCTTAAATCATGCTTCATACACTGCAAGCTTCTATTTTTGCAAACAGCTAATCAAAATGTAGATGCTATGAAGAGGCAACTAACTAAACGTGCGCCAGATTTTAACTGATTGAAACAATTACTCATCATTCACATAATTTGAAAATACAAGTGACATTAAAATGATTATATATGTAAATATCCAACCTAAACTGATTTCACCCTGATAAAATTATTCCTAAAACAACTTCTGTCTATATAATGGTTTTAAGCAGCCAACTTATGTCTTGGTCCATCTCTATTAAGCATTGTATTTATTTAGAAGAGCTCGAATGGACATGTGGTTGGATTGGTAACATTTAAAACCTGGCAGAAAGTGACTTCAGAGATGGTGTTAGACTTCAGGAAGAAGGGATCGGGGGGGGGGGCAGCATCGCAGCCAGTGACACCAACAGACTGAACAAACTGATCAGGAAGGTTGGCTCTGTCATTGGCTGCAGACTGGACACTTTAGAAGCAGTGGTGGAGAGGAGGACACTGAACAAACTGTTATCTATATTGTTATTTCATAGTGATGACATTTAGAAAAAAAATCAACCATTTTTCCACAGAACCTTGTCAGATGTCATTTTCTTCACACACATTTAATGCTTTCACTGCTCACGAGTTGATGAGGCTCTCCCTGGCTATTTCATGGTTTGATCAACTGATATGTTTCTATATTATTTTTAAAACAGCATTACTGTACTGGTTAGTACCGCAGCCTCACAGCGAGGAGGTCACTGGTTTGAGTCTTGCCTCAGACTTTCTGTGCAGAGTTTGCATGTTCTGCTGGTGATTTTGTGGGTACTCTGGCTTCTTCCCACCGGTCATAAACATGCATAATCGGTTAAAATTGTCCTTAGGAATGAATATGTGTGTGACTGGTGTTTGACCCTGTGGTGGACCGGTGACCTCTCCAGGGTGTACACCACATCTCGCCCAATGATTCCTGGAATAGGCTCCAGCTACCTGTGACTTTTTATTGGAGTAAGTGGTACAGATAACGGATAGGTGTTTCTCGGGTGTTGGATTCATGGTTGTAAAGAACCTGCTGTTTTGGTGTTTTTTTTGTAAAACCTTCTCCAGATTTTGTCAGTCATTTTCATATTGCTTGAGTTGTCACCATTATTGGCTACTTTCAGACCTTTTCACACCCTGAAAGACTTATGCAACACTATCACTAAAACCATGAACAACTGTCTACGATCATTCAGGAACTTCAGGTGGAGAAGGTGAGCAGCATCAATAAGGACGAAGGCCAGGACCTCACTTGGACATGGAACACCTCACAGCAGAAGCAGTGCTTTCTGGTGAGGCTGTTTGTTAAGATCTTAAAAACTTTTACAGCCCTTCTGAGAGTATCTTGACCAGCTGGATCACTGTGGTACAGCTGCAATGCTTTTATAGACTGCAGGAGAAACTTCTCAGAAGATCTCTGCACAGTATTTTATCACTGACTTTTCACATTTAGTTTGCATCCACAGATCTGTTTTTGATTTCTAATTTGAGTGATGACAGCATAACAAATTATAACATGCCCATTTTTATGCTTCTGCATATTTGTATTGTTTTGTCGCTGTTTTTAGGCTTTTTGTGTACATGTAAACAGTCCCCGACAGATTATAACTTACAAAAAATGCCTGTCTTCTCTGCACACCATGATTTGAAAAATTAAAGTGTTTTTTGTCACATTAAATAACAAATATCAATAAGCATGATCAAACAAGTTTCACCTACAAATTTCTGTACATTTTAATCATCCCCACTAAATAATGTAGTTAGCTTTTACTGCAACTGGGTGGCGCAAGAAAACTATACTACTGGGGACAACAGGTGCAAGTTGCACAAAATTAAGTACATGATGCGGCATCAGCTAAAATGTAATGCATCATATGAGAGGAGATTGTTCCCATCTATGATATATGATACCCATTTTTGTGTGTACGTTATTTATAACTCCGCACTTTTATAAAACGCTTATTTTAGTAAGGGGAGGTTATTTAAATCAGTTATATCAGGTGACATCCTCATGTGTAATATTTTTACATTTGTTTAACCAAATGTGTGAGATGTAGTCGCTTCAATAACATTACCACAGCTGTGGCTGAACTGAAAGCTCTAGAAACATCCAATACGCACAGAGTGCGTCAGTCCCGCTATTCTCGTCCTGAGATACGTAAAATACGGAGCTGAGTCCACAAGCTTTAGGCGTTTGTTCAGCCCGTGAGAAGACAGCGTTCCTTCTTTATCAGGCATTACCACTCTCTTCACAAAACTAGTTTACCTGTGATAAAGAAGTACTCTTCGCGCAAGAATATGTAAGTAGTAGAGAGTGAACACGCGGGTGAAAAGTGCGATAGTTCACTAGCTAAGCTAAATGTCGTGTTCCCGTTTGACAACATGCTTTCGCAAAGGCGGGAGGTTGGCCTTGCCTCAATGAATTAAGAGTGCTAGCTGACATTAATTCTGCTAAATATCTCAGTGAAAACAACGTGTATTATAACAGTTGTTGTTTTTTTGTTTTATTCAAACACTAAGAGAAAAGTGTGCTTTTTTCGCTGTAGCGTGGCGCTAGTGACCGCATGGCTTGCAGTAGTCCCAGCGTTGTTAGCCGGGTTAGCAGTGCTCATTAAGACTTCTGGGAGATTAGCATCATAGCCGTGTAAGTGGCTAGGACGTTGGCATTACACAGGAATTCTGGGATTATCAGCTACAAAAGCTAACTCCGCCTTTGGCTATAGTTATTATCATCAAATGACATGTAATAACTTATTGTTAGCTTTCAAACATTGTGTGATTTTATTTTCCTGAGTATTTCAACTGATAGCTCAGTCATTCAAATACTTGTAGGAGTTGGACAGCTAACATGGCTGAAATGTAATGTATGAGGTGTTATGCGGAATGTGACTGTGATGTTTACATTTATGCTGTAGTAGTTATTTTGTTTTCAATGAGGTTGGGGTAAAAAAAAAAACCTCGTGACTGCTTTCCTTTTGACCTGATGCGTTAGATATCTAGAAATGTTTAGTTGGCCACACTTATTTGATGTAAAGTAGTGGTTAGGCTTTTAACTTGTAGAGTTAATAGCTTAGGGTGTTACACATGTAAGTTTGAGATGTTTTATAGTCCTGTGACTGAATGCATTGTGTAACTTGATGCTGTGGTAACCTGATACAAAGGCCTGATGTCACCTCTCATTACAGCACTTGGACCTACATCATGTAATAATAGTCTGCTGTGCTCCTTTAAGAGCTTTAATGCCCAAAAGTAGGAGTGATCCATTTACAATTAATTTCATATTGACTGGTTGTGATTGTTTAGAGGTCTGCAACCATTTTGCTTTATCTTTTAAACATAAAAGCCTTTTAAAAATGTAATAGTACAACTTAAAAAATAACAGGTGCCTCCAAATATTCTTATTCTGTAGAACCGAGCATCAATTGATGCTAATGTATAACAAGATTAAGCCAGTTTTTTGTCATTGGTGTGGAGAGGAGCCGCTAAATAACTTTAAGGGCTTTCAGATTTGATGTTGAAAGATGGACATTGTGTGTTTATGTAAAATGTGTCCATCATAAGTTGTTGACAGTGATTGATTATGGTTATTTTTTCATGTTCTCTATTTCCTCACAGGCATCCAGCGACTGCTAAGTGGTACGACAGGAGGGACTCTGTTATTATAGAGTTCTGTGTAGCTGACAGCAAAGATGTTAAAGTGAACTTCGATAAAACAAAGTTTGGTTTCAGGTATGTGTTCTTTTTATTTCTGGATATAGTAGTTTTACCACTATTTCCTGTCTTAATAAGTGTTTTTTGTTTTTTCTTCTCACAGCTGTCTTGGAGGAAATGATGATGTCAAACATGAGAACGAAATAGATCTTTTTGAAGCTATCAATGAGAACGTAAGTCGCACATTTGCATGGGGCTGTAGATTACGCTTTGAAAATGAAAAAGGGAGAAAGGTTTAGTGTCCTTGTGGTCATATTTTGCTTTGTCTTCTTTCCAACTGGATGCAGGAATCCAAACATAAACGCACAGATCGTTCGGTGTTGTGTTATCTACAAAAAGCACAGCCGGGGAAGGCGTGGCCAAGGCTAACGAAAGATAAGGCTAAGGTCAGTCATGCACACACGCATGATAAAATATTGTGTTCATCTAAAAATGATACAGGTAACAGATTCACAATGCTCATTAATGTTCAGAAAATGGTTAAATATCTGACCTTACCAGAGAGAAACTGGTCTGAAGTACAGGTGCAATACATCTGGATATGGTTGGACACGCCTTGCAGTCAGCGCTTTGATAAAAAATCATTTTATTTGAGATATTTGGTTGTGATTTTAACTGCTTGGTTGGGATCAGGTGGAGTCCTGTATGAAGTCTTCATGCTTGAACAAATTAAACAAGCTCTCAAATGTTTTCCAGGCTGAATTGTTTCACTGAAAATGTCGCTCTTGATTTTTCACAGCTGAGTTGGCTCAGTGTTGACTTCAACAACTGGAAAGACTGGGAAGACGACTCGGATGAGGAGATGGGCAACTTCGATCAACTTTCAGACGTAAGTACTTTTGAGAAGTGTGAATAAAATACTTAAAAATGAAATGTTTAATAATGTCAAACAAAAAAAATGGGAAAGACGTTTGTGCAGATTATATTTTTGCCAACTATAACCTGAAATGTAGATTACTGAGATGATCTAATCTAGTATTTTACATCCCAGCCTAAAGTGACTGACTCGTTCATCCTGTAAGTCAGCTTTTCCCACCCTGCATGTTTTACAGACAGCTGAATGTTTACAGGCCTGCAAAGAACTTGATGATTCATTTTAAGTGTGTTAAGATTCATCTTAATCGGGTGTGTTAGCGTAGGAACTCGTCTAGTGGTACTTTGAGGACCAGGACTGCTGTAAGTCATGTGTGTGCTGAGAGCTTGGAGAGCTTGGACCTGTTTTTCCTGAATTAGCAGTGACTTGTTGGAGCTTGGTTGACATTAAAAAGATATAATGTCTTGTATTACAGATGATGAACAACATGGGGGGTGAGGATGACCTCCCTGATCTAGATGGTGCAGATGATGTAAGAAATTTATTTTCAACTTCTACACATTAGTTTTTCATTTATAATAAAAATAAAACTGTTCAAAGATCAGAACTAAACCACTGACATTGACATTTTAATCTCTTTATTTCAGGATGAATCTGCAGATAGTGATGACGAGAGTAAGTATTTTTATACAGCTTGCTTTTAAAGCTATGATTTGTGATGGGAGGCTTTACCTTTTATCCATCTTTCACTTGCAGAAATGCCAGACCTGGAGTAAGAGACTGTCGGACTCTGAAAAGAAATGGAAGAACAGGGGACAAGAGGAATCTAAGCAAATGTATATCCTGAAACTGAAGGCAGTGACAAACAACTGTACATATGAGTCGGTAGCCATATTTAAATCCATAGCCTCAGCTCCAAACTCTTCCCAATCAGCCCACTTACAGTTGATTTGCATGGTATTGTACAGAGCAGCTATATCCACTTCCATTCGCTGTACTGCACCTTTTGGCTATCTTGTTTATCTGTTAATTATTACAGCTAAGCACAACTTTATTTGTTGGGGGGGAAACCTGTAGTGATCTAAACCTCAACTGAGCAATATGTGTTAAACATAACATTTGCTATCAGATTAATTGTTTTAAAGATGATCAGGCCCATTATTATCAATGCTGTGTTAAGTTCATCAGTGTAGTTTATCTTATGGTTGAAAAACTAGATGCATTTTCTGACTGAGGTCCTCTAAAGCCTTCCATGTGCAGTGAGTTAGAAATTCAGGAAGCCAGTCTTTTGTATCAGTAGCTTAACCTTCCAGCTTACGTGTTTCCCTTTACTTCCTGTTTTGTTAAATTGGAATAATTGCAAAACTATTTGCATCTTCCCGTTGATCGCCTACTGTTCTTAATAAATTCCACATATTCAGTATGTTAACAGCAGTTTTTTCATGCCCCACCTTACATGCACATGTTTCACAGCAAAGACATGGTTCTACGTTCTCCAGCTGATTAAAGTTCGAGGCTTTGTTGGGCCTCGGCATCATCTGGTTTCGCTATCGGCTATCCTCCGGGTTCTTTCATTATTCCGTGTGTGAGGGGAGTGTTGCAACAAATGGCATGATGACCAAATCATATTTGCACTGTCAGTAAAATGTAAGGGGAGACAATGTTCAATATCAGTGGATTTTTTTTTATAATTACTGTCTACATCTTTCTAATAAACTGTTTAAGAATAATTTTGTCTCCTTTCTTGATTAACACTTAACTGCAAACTTTAACCTTACACATTACAGGGGGTTTCGTGGGAGCATGTTAAGGACAACTTAATGGGGTAGCTCATAGTGCTAGCACGTGGCTACAAGTATCTAATACACTGACTGTATATATTATATCTATATATTACAGTTTGGGCCAAGTTGGACTGAGCAAACATTGTAAACAGCACAAAGAGAAATGGCATTTGTATTTACTTCATTATCATTTAGTGTGTTTAAGGATTGTTGGGAAAAACCTGATCGGTCACTTTTAAAATATATATTCAAAGCAACTCAAACAAAGACTACCAGCAGGTGGTACGACCCGCATCTTTAGCCGTTTCCTCAGTTATACCTCATATCAGGCTTTCCAACGACGTAAAATATAAAACCAGTAAGTAAATAATAGACCAGACACACATTTCCTTACTTTTTGTTCCTTTTTTTTGTTTGTTCAAAGACCTGTAAAAGCTGCCAGAGTGACATATCCACAATCATGTGATTTCTAAGACTGTAAACTTGACCCTAACAATTATTCTACTGAGTTTATTTCAAATGGCACGAATACAAACAAAGCCATAAAGTGTGATTTTTATTCTTTTTTTTTTCTCCGGGGATTTCTAATGCGCACACTTCGGCGTTAGGACCCAGGAACCTCTGGGATTTTCGACCCAGAATATTAGCATACTTCCTCGTCGGGTCCGATTTCCTCTTAATATGATCATCTATGAAAAGTTAGCGGTAATATGATGACGTCATTTCCTGTTTACACTCTAAAGCCTATTAAAATAAAAGCGTATCTCATCGAATGTGATCAAACTTAAATTTTCACCAGCACAAACTGCAGTTTACAAAAATGCAAGATGATACAAAGTTTTTTAAATTATTGTAATAATATAGTTAGAAAAAGGGGAAAGCGGAATTACTACGTGTATATTTTTCTCGGGATCACTTTCTAACTATATATGTCACTGTCGCGCAATGATGGTAATTTATTAAATTATTATAACATGTAACGCATATGCATATATTTCTTTTACTTTCAATACATATATAAATATTTTGTGAAGTTTCAAGATGCACTTTCACCGGATGTATGTGGTTGCCGTTGATTTCTTTACGCAGCTACGGCTCACTTCGTTCTGTGATCAAGGCTGTACAGGACCACACCAGCCATGTTTGCTAATTTAAAACCCAAAGGTTAGAGAATAGTTGTTTATTATTTATCGCTTTGTCATCTTCACCCGTATATCCACTAAGAAGAAGGTTAAGGGTCCTCTGCGCCTTCTGGATCCAAGAATTTAAAGGTGGGGCACCTTTAAGTTAAAAATCAGCCAAACTTTGGATGGTGGCAGTGTGGGAGGATGATGCTGTGCCGAAATTGTCTGTGTGCGTGCAGCGTAAACAATGTAACTTCATCTGGCTGCTAGCTAACGTTAGCTCTTGAACAAAAGGGAGCACGCCTCCATTTATTAATTTGCGAGTCTGATGAGTGCGTTAATGTTTGCCATAATTATCAAACTAGTGGATATTTAGTTAAACTCGTCACGTTTTTTTGTGTTTATTATTGATGGACATCATGGACCCTTACCAGCGTGGTTACCGTACCTGCTACCTGGCTATAAGCTAGCATCGCAGCCTACTTAACTCCGGATAAACGTGATGGATGCTATTAGTTAGCTTTATAGCCTCTGTGTGTTAGCTAGGTTCTATTGTGATGCTGTAGCTTAATAACCTTGGGACTGGAGTGGTAATATTTTCTGTCATATAATTTACGCTACTATGTTAAGGAACCGTTTTAAGTTTGGGCTATGTATCTGTCCACATAGGTAAATATACTAATAACAGCCGACGGCCAGCGCTTTAAATGATGTTGTTCGTTTAAGGGCGCTGCTAGCACATCTAAGCTAACACGGCAACGGCCTTGTTGAATTAGGAAATCAAGTATCCCGGAGGGCTACCGGGAGCTGTTAAACAGCGAGCGGCGAGGTAAACAGTTTTCTAGGCCCTGGAGTGTAAAATGTTCTCAACAATCTTATTCCGCCGGCTTTTGGTAACGTTTGAGTGTCTTAACCTACATTAATGATGGCAGAGTGAGAAAGCTGCGCTTACATTAGCAGCGCCTCATCAGCGGTAATGATGAGCTTCTATCGTAATATTGCATTTGTCCATTACACTCAGCAGGGCCTAGCATCTGCTGCTGCTGCTGGCTGCGACATTTTGACGGTTGTTGTTGGAGCGAAATGGTGCTGTCACAAGCTGCAATTGCCAAAATCACAGAGGAGAGACATTTTGTGGAGGAAATTGCACATTGCATAGATAAATATGCCCCTATAACCGCATAAGCTGCAAAAATGAACGTATGCACATGTCATTAATTTGGTTATGCTTGGCGTTCGTTCCCATTCTAACCTTGCTCCTCATTTTGGTGAAGATTAATACTGAGAGATTCTCTTGTTTAATTTTGGTTCATTTATTTTCATTCTTCAGATGGACTCAAATAACCATTTCAACTATGGCACCCACTCCTCAGCAAACTCAGGACTAAAACTCTCCTCAGGGGATTCTCTTTATACTAACGGGTCCTCCATGAGTTTTCCTCAACAGGGGAAGAGTGAGTATTAACATCCTTCAGGCACCTACGTGGGTCTTGAGTTTCCCTGAGCTTCAGCAGCAAATTATCACACAAAATGCACTACAAAAATAGCTTTTACTTTAAGAGTGACACAACAGACTAAATAACTCTACACTCTTCTGTCAGTTTATTAGGGTACATCTTCAGCTACAAAAATCAAGTTTTACTTATGCAGACCTTTTCTGTTCTTTAACAGATATAAATGGCGAAATGAATGTGAATGGCGTCACTACTGTACTCGGGTCCAGTGTGCCTGGATCCCACCCACCATCAGCTCCGTACCCTCATGCGAGCAACCACCACCAGAGTAGCATGAACTACGACTACTTGTGGGGGGGTCACCCTCAGTATGGTCCCAGCATGGCCGCTTCTGGGCATGGCATGCACCAGAAGCAGCCTGCACCTGGGATGGTGCAGCCTCAGTCACAGCACCACTTCCAGGGTCATGGACAGTACCAACTGAACGGGGGTATCGAAAGTTCCCACCAACCCCCAGTTTCAGGCCCTGCAAACATTTCTCTCACAGGGACTCAGTATTGGAACAGGAGTAATCCTGGCCAGCAACAGATGACTTATAATTCCCACAGCATGTATGGGACTTACCAGAGTCAGACACATTCTGGGATTACATCATCGCAGCATCACCAGCAGCAGTCCTTACAACAGCCCCCACATCAGCCATCACAGCAGCACCTCCACTCCCACCGTCAGCCACACCATCACCACCAGCAGCACCAGCAGCCACAGCATTATGGTATGATGCCTAATGGGATGCCCTACTTCCAGCATCAGCCCCAGCACCCATCCCTGCCATCTCCTCAGCAGCAGGCGCCACAGCAGTCTCAGTCTCAAGGCCAGGCTCAGATGATGTCCCCAGCTGCCCAGAATTTTACTCCTCCACGTGGCAGCCCACAGCACCACAGCTTAGGCAGTGGGAGCACCGGCAGTCCTCTGCCTGTGGGGATGTCACCAGGACCTATTGTTTCCCCGTCATCAGTACAGGATAGTGGATCCCCCAAGGGTCACAGCAGGGAGCGGAGCCCCCATACTAGCAATGTGGGACTGTCTTCTCCAGCACGAGGTGATTTGCAACTCCTCTCTGTGTCTCCTCTGATTTATCCTGTTTTCTCCCAGTTTTTATAAAGCTGCCAGACATGATTATTTCTACATTTTGACAGTTTTTTATTTCTGATGTTGCAACTTTTAATTCTTCACAATATAAACTGTCCCCATTTACAATTTACTTCCTACTTTTAATGCCAGTCATGCTTGTCATATGATTTTGTTTCTCCTTATTTTATGACCTTGCCATTCCTGCAAAGAATCCTGCTAAATAAGGGCCCTCTGCTTGTGCTACATTCTCATATTGCATTAGCTGAATCCAATTTAGCTGCATTACAGTAATTGTGAAGTCTGAAAAATTTAAATATGTGTAAGGTTGTACCACGGTCTCACTTCCAGTGTAGTATTGTGTTAAGATTTAACCAGCAGGTGCCACTGTTTGACCTTTTGACTCCTCTTTCTATAGATTGCCAAACCATATTGATAGTTTAGGTCTGCTGAACAATTTTACTTTATAATCTAAAATTATTTCTATACAATCTATACTTTTAAATAAAACAAACATTTTCTTTCTCTTCTTTTCTTTTAGGGCATTCAAGGGAAGCTGTCAAAGAGGTTGACACTAGCTACGGTAGCAGCGAAAGGGCACCCGTTGCCCAGAGACCACCCAAGACTGACAGTTACCAACCCAAACCCTCTGCTGCTCATTTAAGTCCTCGACGTGATTATCATCACCATGCAGATCAGCCAGCAGCTTTGCATCCAGAAATGACCTCCCCTGTCAGAGATCCAGCCAGTAACCCACCTCCTCAGTGTGTGTCATCTCCGCTCTCTGCATCCAATGCAGCATTATCAGCATCGTTAACCAAGGCCTCAACACCACCACGGGTCTCTGCACATCCTATTTTCTCTGGATCTCCCACATCAGCTCCTGGACCTGCTATTGTTTTATGCCGTGATGTAGAATCTGCTCCCCCACATATGTCAGCGCCATCTGCAGTCGCTTCTTCCAGACTGTCCTCACCTCGCCTAACGATGCAAAGCCACAGAACCTCTGGAGCAGCTGAGATATCCACTGTGGGAGCCAAGCATCTGTCCGAGGGATCCTCAGCACTTTTGTCTGCATCGCCTTCAAAGGTCTCCACACCTGTGGGTTCCTCTGAAAGTGTGTCTAGATCTGCAGCAGACTCTTCAGGACTTCCAGTCTCATCTTCATCAGAGTCTTTGCTTCATCAAGAAAAGTTAGCTTTGCCTCCTTCAGTTTCTTTACCTCCTCCAAGTGTTTCGTCTCCTGCTGTAACCTCTGACCCTTCGTACTCTGTACCCATCTCATCCCTGGAGATGGTTCATGGGTCGAAGCCACCTTTGTCACCCTGCTTTACTGATGCACCTCGAGGTCAGCATGAAACACCTCCTAAGCTGATGTCTGCAGCTCTATCCGTTTCTCCACCTGAAACACCTCCAGCTTCAGCCTCATTGTTGGCTGACAATTGTGTGTCAACATATGCTCCTTCTCCTCCTGCATCAACATCACAAACTCCTTTAGTTGGTAGTAAACCTTGTGAACAAGCACCAACCTCCCAGAGTCAGACAAACACTAGTCCAGCTGTTGATACACCACCACCAAGGGGGGTTAACTTACCTCCACCAGCAGTCCAAGACAGCCCTATAGTCCAACCTCTGTTTACCCTACCTTTTGTAACCACTCAAGCCTCCAGGACTGCACCCTTGTCCTCCCCTCCTGCCTTGGTGTCTGTGCCTCCTGCAATGGATATGTCTTCTAGAGTGGTGCAACACTCTGACTCTAAGCAGCATCCTCCACGTGTCCTAACACAATCTTCTTCTGAGTCAGACCACCGCGGTCTCGGTAAGGAAAGGAAAGCAGCAGAAAATAAAAGAAATGGAAAACCAGAGGAAGCCACCTCCCAGCTGGATCCAGGGACCATAAGGACATCCGAAGTGGAGGCGAGTGAGAAATCAGAAGTCTGTATACACGAGTCCCGGAGCGATCTCTCGGGAAAACCCTTCCAAAGCGCCAGTGCTCCCGATAAAGATCTCAAGGATAAACAAATGGATTTAGAAAAACAATGCATGCAAAGCATCATGGTCTCTGAGGCCGGGGACCCCTCTGTGGAGGCTTCACCACACGGAGCGTCCCCCCAGCTTAACAGCACAAGGGTACAACATCTGACCGATGAAAGCTTCTATAACTCTTCCCATACGGCTCCTCATGATGATGACGGCAACTCAACCTGTGACTCGCCCTCTAGAATAGATGTCAGCTCTGTCTTGGAAGCGACCTCTGTTTTAAGTGACAATAGCTTATGTTTAGGCGACTCCTCTCACTTAGATCCCAGCTTTCCCACGAGAAAGGACACCTCTCAGTTTGACAGCAAAAGAAGAGGTAAGGAGGAACAACGTAGTATATTTAACATAGCTAAAAACATCAGCTTTTCTGAGGATGACTCCTTGGATGGCATGGTGGATTCGACCAGGGAAGAGGAAACCTCTGAGGCAGAAAAAACGAGCAGCTGCCAAATGACAGGGGAGTCCATGCTGGAGTCTTCCTTAAATGATACATCTCAGTATGAAGAGCCTCCTGTTGACTCAAGTGTGTCCAACTCACACTTATTAAGCGCATCTCCAGCAGTTGCTCAAGGTACATTTGTAAAGTAATTAATTACTATTTACTGATTTTAAACATGTATTGGCTTTAAGATTGTGTTATTGTAAAGCTTTTTTGTTTGTTTTAAAGGGGGAATGATCTTCTAATCAATAGTTATAAATATAGATGATGATACTGCTCTTCTAAGTCATCACTGATGTGGTTCGATTTCAGGTCCTGAAGCAGATTGGGAGCCCAGAGGACATGATACACCAGACTCAGCTGGACACGTAATTAAGACCAATGACGCAATGACGCCCCCAAGTTTCAAGATGAAGGACGAGAACTTCATCGCCTTCAGTACCCCAGCAGAGAGCCCTGCTGTACACCCACTGCAACCAGTTACAGAGCAGACCGTGTTAGCTGCTGGAGGTCACCTGAGAGGCCCAGGGAAGCCACGCAAACCTCGAACTCCAAAGGCAGGATGGATCAAAACGGGTATTTAACTTCCTGATATTAACAAAGTTTTACTTTTCAGATGGATGTTATATTTAATTTAATGTTGTTTTTCTGTTTTAATTTTAAGCTCCAGAAGAGACCCAGCGAAAGCCTCGAGTTCGAACCCCTAAAGTGGAGAAGATAAAGACCGATGAGGCGGAAGGTTCTAGAGATGGAGTAAGGGGCAGAAAGAGGAAGAAATCTCTGAAAACGGAGGGCAAAGATGCATCAGATGCGTCAGCAGAGGCTGGGCCTCTGTCACACGAGGTGGATCCAATAACGGCCGCTATTGAAGCTGTGCTGGCTAACGCTTCAGCTATCAGCGCAGCAGCTGAGAAACACAAGAAGATGAAAAGGGTCAGAAAACAAGATCAAGACGGAAACGCGACAACTCCGAAACGAGACGGGGAAACGACCGCTGATGATGGTGACGACAATGATGATGACAGCTCTACTGCGGGTAATGAAGCGGGTTAATGTGCTGCAAAATGTGGCCGTGTATTTTTACAGAGCATATCATTTGTTTCTGAGCCTGTTTGTCTTTATTTCCTTGTGCAGGAGAAGCAAACAGAAGAAGGGTTGCAACAGAGGAGCAGGTCCAGTTCCCGCTGCTGCATGGGTGACTATTATTTTCACTACTACATGAAGCTTGTTTAGACCAGAGAGAGTATTGGAGAGTCCAGTAAGATCTTTTTTTAATGTAAACATTGTAAACCTCTCATAAGAATGTAATTCGCAGTGTGCTAAAGTAGTTTAAGGTGACTCTTTAGTACTTGAACATAGCAAATCTGTTGTTTTGAGTGAGCTGGACCAACATACACAGAGCTTAAAATGTTGATTATAGAGCTTTGTTTATTGTATTTATATCATTACATTTTAAAGAACCAAAGTTACAAAATATATAAGCTATATTTGTATTTTAAATGTTGATTTTGGTCCTTGGTATGAAGTTCAGGGTCCTTCTTTGGGCGTATTTAATTATTGTCTGGCAAACAAAATGCTCTACATACATTTTGACATGAGTATTAAAACAGAACAAAGTTACAATTGTTATATATTTTCTTCCTATTTATTCTGAAATGGTACCATAAAGGTTCAGGACATCGGTCACATGTAGTTACTTGTCTAAGTATCTTGTTCTCCTAAATACTTAGACTCACACAAACCACAACCAACAGTTTCTCCATGTCAGATCCATACTCATACATATCATCTCTGGCTATTATTTCATACTGAACGTTTGATGGGTGGTTTGAAGAGACAAAATAGTCAGAAGAGTGATAAACGTTTAGGACTGGTGTTCCTGATGTTTTCATTTAATTGGTGGAGTTTACTCACTTAGACAAATTAACTTTATCACATACATGTCCAGCACTTAGCAAGCTAAATTAATAGCATATTCTTAAAGTTTTCCACTGTGGTCGGAGTGTTGTCACATATCCTCTTTTCTGTAGCTGGAAGAGGGAAATTCGTGTGAAGAAAATGGAGAACCGCATGAAGGGTGAAACATGGTATTACACTCCTTGTGGAAGGAGGATGAAGCAGTTTCCAGAAATAATCAAGGTATAAAAATGTCCATTATCCTTTAAACAATCTCAAATACCTTGAAAATACGTAGTTATGTCATAATGTTGACTGTTTTGTTTCTCACTGCTTCTGCTGTTCCCCAGTACCTTAAGAAACACACCGACAACGTGGTTACCAGAGAACACTTCAGTTTCAGCCCCCGGATGCCTGTTGGAGACTTTTATGAAGAAAGAGAAACTTCAGAGGTGCGTGAATATTTTCTTGTTTTTGAAGGCTGAAATTATTCAGAGTGAAGGGTTTGGAGAAAAACTGTTGTCTGTTAGAAATGCATGGAAGGCATTTCTGGTGAAAATAATCACATCCATGGATTACAGGGCACAAAGTGGGTCATGTTGGCTAATGAAGAAGTTCCCTCTATGATAATGGCCATCACTGGCCGGCGGGGTCGACCACCAAACCCCGATAAGGAGAAACCCCGCAGGGTCCGTGTCCTAAAGGGAGGGCAGGCTCGCCGCCCTGGTAGACCTCCTAAATTTCAGATGATAGACCTTCTCAGCAAAGTTGATGCCAAGCTGCTGAAGCGACTTGAAGCCAAGGGTGAGTGAAAGACGGGGATGGTTTATGCTTTATTTGGCTAAAAGTGTCATGTTTTATTTTATTTTATGTTTATCGGAAATCTCTAACTAATTGTTTTTGCTGTTTACAGAAGCTCTCACTGAGGAGGAGAAGGAGAAAATGGCAAAAATTAAAAAGAAAATGAAAAGAAAGGTATGTAATCCTGGCTGGTTGTAGTCCTAACCTGCTACTTCACATCTCATCCTGGTTTTGTTGCTACGCTTGTCTTTTTTTAGGCAAGAATGAAGAGAAGGGAGGAGACGAAGATAAAAAAGATGAAGGAGGAAAAAAAGAAAGCCAAGGTACAGGAGCAACTCAACCATTCATATATAATATTTGCACTGGTGTTGTCATCATCACATTATTTTTAAATCCACGTTTTTCCTTTTTTAGCTAGAGCAAGAGGCAAAACTCCTGGAGGGGAAGACTGAACCAACAGACCTCACAGCATCTCAAGACTCGCATCTAGAGCCCGCCACAGAGCCCAAAAAACCTGGTCGCAGGAGGTCCGTTAAGGTCGAATCCACTTCACCCGTACAGCAGACACCTGGAGAGAGGGCTCCCCAGACTAACAGGGTGCAGAGCGCTCGAAGTAAAGCAAAGGCATTGGCTAAAGCTCAGGCAGAGGCAGAAGCGGCAGCTCGCGCTGCTCTGGCGGCTAAGAGGGCAGCCGAACGGAGGGTTCAGGCCCAGAGGCGTCTGGAGGAGCGGAAGAGGCAGCAGCTGATCGCAGAAGAGCTGAAGAAGCCCACAGAGGACATGTGTCTGACAGATCACAAAGTGAGTCCACGTCATATTAGTTTTGCTTTTTCAAGCTTTCTGAAAAATGCTGATTTACGTGAATTACCTCCTCCAGCCTCTGCCAGAGCTCTCTCGCATTCCCGGAGTGGTTCTTTCCGGAATATCTTTTGCACACTGCCTGGCTGTGGTGGAGTTCCTGCACGGTTATGGAAAGTTGATTGGTCTCAATGTAAACAAGGACATCCCCAGCCTCGCTACCCTGCAGGATGGTCTGCTAGGCCTGGGCGACAGCCAAGGAGAGGTTCAGGACCTTCTCATAAAGCTGGTGGAGGCAGCATTGCACGATCCAGGCCTGCCATGTTATTATCAGGTGTGTGACACACATTAAACATTCTCTAACCTGAAACAACTCTTATTAATGATTTACTGAAGCCCTTATTGTCTCTTATCTCCATCTCAACACAGTCGGTAAAGATACTTGGGGAAAAGCTGGTAGAGTTGGAGCTGACTCGCAGCACCGTCTCAGAAGCTCTTCGTATCTTTTTGGAGTCTCATGGTTATGAGACGGAGGTTTGCAACACACTGAGGACCAAAACCTTTCATGCCCTTCCTCCTGACACCAAGGCAGCGATCCTGGGTTTCCTGGTTGAAGAGCTCAACGGCAGCAACATTGTGACAAGGTTGGACCCTGAAGATCGATTCCTCCTCCTAAAATCCAGTGTTTTTAACTTTTTAACGTGGCTTTGTGTGTTTGTTTGCTTTAGTGACATCGACAACACGTTGGAAAACATGGCGACTTACAGGAAGAACAAGTGGACCATTGAGGGGAAGCTTCGCAAGTATGACCATGTTAATAGAATAAGTTGACTCGTCCAATCTGACGGTTATGTGTGGGATAAGTAACGGTGTTGTTCTCGTTAAGGCTGAAGGCGGCGCTAGCACGGCGCACTGGACGCTCAGAGGAGGAGCTGTGTTTTGAAGAGCGGCGGCGTAGTGCCAGAGTTGCTGAAGAAGAGAACCACAGTCTGGAGGAGAGTGGTCTCGCTTTAGAAAGGGGAAACCGGCGTGCACGCAAAGAAGAGCCCAAACTCAGTGATGTGTGTATAATCCTGTTTCTGAATCAGTTTGATTAATCCTATGAATAAGTTTTCATTGTGATGCATGTTTGTTGCTACAGAGCGAGAGCCCTACCAGTGCCAGCATTCCAGAGCTTGAAAGGCAGATAGATAAGCTAACCAAAGTAAGTCTGAGAATCACGCAGTGTGTTGCGTGTTCATGTTGCTTTGTACTAAATGTTTTCTGTCCTTTTGACTTCCGCAGCGCCAAGCGTTTTTCCGTAAAAAGCTGCTACAGTCGTCTCATTCCATGCGGACGGTAATGCTGGGTCAGGATCGCTACCGACGCAGATACTTGGCTCTACCTCACCTCGGGGGAGTTCTGGTTGAGGGGCCCGAGGAGCTGCTGAGTGCGTCTGAGCTCTGTTTGAAATTTGGGGATTTAGAAAACATTGAAATTTGGTTTGAATCTTTTTCTGTGTCTTCTGTGTTGCAGCTTCAGGAGAAGTCCTTGTAGCTGAAGTTCCTGTAACCTTCCTCAAAAAAGAGACCAAAGTTGAGGAAGCCCCCTTGCCAACCAGTCCCCCTCCTGTTCTACCTTCCTCTCCATCTTCTGCCACTCCAGGCCAGGCCCAAGCCTTTTCTCCAGAGGAGGACCCCCTTCCTGGCACTGCGTCCCTCATGAGCACGCAGAGAGGCCGCGGGCGACCCCGGAAAATCAAACCCGAGGTCGAGCTTCACCTCCGCACGGCAAAGATCCGCCGCCGGCGTCGAAGCAGCATCAGGTCAACGGGAGAAGAAGGACCAGGATCGCCGAACAATTGCATGCATGACCTGACACAAGCAGCTTTCCAGAGCTGGCTCAGCCAATCACAGGAGGCGGTGACCAACGGCACATGCTCAACGGCAGGGGAAGCTCCAGATGGTAATCGACCAGAAGAAAGCGTGAAGGAGATGGCAGAGAAACAAGGACAGTGGTTCAATCTCCTCCCCAAACAACCGTGTGATGATCTCTCTCTCACCGAGCCCCAGATGGTCAAGTCACCCAGCTCACCTGTTAAACTTCTCTCTCAGATCCCAACTGCTGTGCCTCCGCTTGCTTCTCCAGTCATACAGGTTCGCCACTAAAGCAAATGGATGTTTATGCTCTAATTTTAAGTCTGCGTGATCTAAAAGGACTTCTTCCGCTCCACAGCCGGACCCACTCTTACCTTGCCAAGCTCCTGCTGATCCAGTGGCGCAAGCGGTACAACAGGAGATCCCCACACTAGTTGCTGCCAATGCCGTATCCGTTTGTGCTCCACCAACAATCCCTCACCTTGTGCCCGCTCCCAGCGCTGCTCCTCCAGCTGCTCCCACCACCCCAGCCAGGCCAGGTCGCCGGCGGAGGAGAGGCAGTAGAGGTAGCAGTCCGGCTCGCCGAGGGCCCCGAGGTGCAGCAGCCAAGCGCCGCGGTCGCCCACCCAACTCTGTGTTCCAGGAACTCGAGCAGCAGTACTTCACACAGCTGGTGGTCAAGCCTATACCAGCATGTATGTTTCTGGTTATAAAAACTGTTTCTAAAAATATTAATGTCCTTTAAAAAGCTCCCGTTTTAGACCTGGAGTCTGCATTAGTGCCGTTGTTTTTAATCTGGTTTTAACAGTGTGCTTTTCTCTGTTAAGCAATGGTGCGTGGCTGGTGGTGGATCAAGGATCCAGAGGAACTAAGAAACATATTGCAGACACTCCATCCAAGAGGCATCAGGGAGAAAGTGCTCCATAAGCATTTGGCAAAACACATGGAGAGCTTAATTGAGATGTGCACCAAACCTACTATTGGTGAGCGAGGTTACTTATAGAGGTTTCATCCATCTTGTTTTTTCTTTGTCTCTTTCTGACAAACGTTCTGGTTTTGTCTTCATCAACTAGACCCAATATTTGAGCTCAAGGTGGAGCAGAAGGATGTGCTGCTGGAGGCTTTGCAGCAGCCCTGGCAGGTGCAAGAGAAAGCAATGGAGACGGACATCAGCGCCCTTCAGTGGGTAGAGGACCTGGAGCAGCGAGTCATTGCTGCTGATCTACATCTGAAGGTGAAACTGATTAAAAATTACTAAAATGCTAAAGACTTTTTAAACGTGCATTTAGATTTGCACAGTTTTTCAGGCTGGGGGTGTTTTTGTTGTGTTCCCGACAGAGGTGCATGTAAGCTGAAGCATTAAAGCTAAGTTTTTATTTTTTCCAGGCACCACCTCAGAGTGCAGTCAGCGACACCGAGACAAATACAGAAACACCACTTGCTGAGTTTCAGGTAATAAAAGAAACTCTCATTTCTTCTCACATTTGGACCAAATATGTTGTAACTTCTCTCACTCCACGCGACTTTACTGAACATTTTTGTGTGTTTTTAGCCCTACACGATCCCAGATCCAGACTCCACACGCGATGATCTTCAGTACTACGAACACGACGTCGACCCACGGGATGACTGGATTGTGCGAACCAAGAAAGAGTGGTCTGGCTTGCCTCGCATTGCCACGCACCCGTTGGACCTGGCCATCCTGCGGTTAGCCAACCTGGAGAGAAACATCGAGAGACGCTACCTGAAGGAACCGCTCTGGAACCCAGCCGAAGTGATGCGCCTCGCTCCCCTCACCCCGACACCTGGAGAAGAGCATCTGTTGGATGTTCTCAGGTGAGGAGGAGCGTTTGGAGTTTTACATGTTACTCTACAGATTGTTTTTATTAATGTTTTTATATTTTTAATTGAAGTCTGGAAAGCGAGATCACCTCTCGGCTACGAACGTGGCGGCAGGCTTTAGACCGCTGTCGCAGTGCTCCTCAGCTCTGTCTCTGCTTACTTCAGCTGGAAAAGGCCATCGCTTGGGAGAGATCTGTTACTAAAGTGGTAATTAGCTGAATATTCAGATGGAGCTTCACTTTGGTGGATGGGATTGTTGTGGGAGGACATTTTGCTGAATGTATTTTTATTTTCTTATAGACTTGTCAGGTTTGCAGAAAAGGAGACAATGATGAGTCCTTGTTGCTGTGTGACAGCTGTGATCGAGGCTGCCACATGTACTGCCTGAGGCCTAAAATCACCCAGGTGCCAGAGGGAGACTGGTTTTGTCCAACTTGTGTTTCTAAGGTTAGAACCCATTATGTGGTTTTTGTTTTTGCCTCCATATTTTCCCATCAGTTCTCTGGTATGAATAAATCTGTTGCTTTTCAGGATGCCAGTGAACTGCAGCGATCATCCAAAAAGCGCTCCAGGATGAAAAAGAGACGGTATGAAGACGAAAGCTCTGAGGACGAGACGACGCCACGTCGTGGCAGCGGTATGGCGACGCGACACAAGGAACCCGCACCCTCATCGTCTTCCCGTTACCCCGGAGAAGGAGGCAGCACCAAACGGCGCCGCATGACAACACGCAACCAACCAGACCTCACCTTCTGCGAGTAAGTCCCACCTCCATCACTGCAGAGCGACTCTTAGAGATGAATTCTTATCTTTATGCAGCACATTTTCCTTTCACTGTTGCGCTGTTACAGATCTGTCTCATGATTTATTTCCCTGCCAGAATCATTCTTATGGAGATGGAGGCTCATGCAGACGCATGGCCTTTCCTTGAACCGGTCAACCCTCGCCTGGTACCAGGCTATCGCCGCATCATCAAGAACCCCATGGACTTCCTTACCATGAGAGAGAGGTTGCTACAGGGAGTGTAAGAGATCAATACCTTTTTGAGTTTGTTGTAGAATAACTGTGTGAAATAAAATGTCTGCTGGAGATGACAGAACATAATCCTTCAACATGTTTTTCATTCCAATAATCTTTCTTTACTCTCCTCTCCTCTCCTCGCTGTGTCCTTTCTCAGTTACTGCAGCTGTGAGGAGTTTGCAGCAGATGCTCAGCTGGTCTTCAACAACTGTGAGCTTTTCAACGAAGACACATCTGAGGTGGGGACGGCTGGACATTCGATGAGGCGTTTCTTTGAGAGCCGCTGGGCGGAGTTTTACTCAAACAAGGACAAATAGGAGCTTACAGTGGTCGCCCTGATGGTGGGGCTGTAGACTGTTGGTGCTTTCACCGTCCCAGTCACACTCTCCATTACTGCTAAGACTGCCTGGAAGTTGTTCCAGCTATGTGTATTATCTCATGTATAGGTATATATGTATAGATTTTGGCTCTTTGTCTGTTATTGTTTCCTCTACAGGCCTAATCTTTTCTACAAGGCCCACAGCTGAAGTGGCTTGAACTTGTACCCATTCCCCTTCAGAGTGAAAACATATCCGTCTTCACCCCCCCACCTTTTCTTTTCTCTTCATTTTGACTCGGCACCTTGTCTTCTGTTTGCATTTTCCTGTCATGTCCTATCACACGCCCAGTGTCATGGGAAAGCCTTTGGTCAAGTCCCACTGCGGGCTGATGACATGGCCCCAGGCCCAGAGTATTTTAGCTCTCGCACTCGTACTGAAGGTCAGGGACTGATCACACACTTGCAGCCTAAATGCTGCCGACCGGACCTGCTCAGCACTGCTCAACAACAAAATGGATCAAACTTGGGCCAATAATGACCGTTTCATTGGAAATGTAATGTAATGTGGTCTCATGCCTAGAATTAATTTTTTGGCTCAATATATTTTTATTATATATTCTATATATAAATATATATATAAAGATTACAATAGCTGGGATTATTTAATAGCAATAGCTTGTAGTGAATGTGTACAGAAGACCTTATAGAGTTGTTTAGACCATTTATGAAAAGGCCAGTCAAACTAAAAGGAATCTGTTGGACTGTCACAAGTAGACGTTGTATAACCTCCACTTAAAGTCTTGCACACACACTTTTCACCATCGCACACATGAACATACACACAAATTTGCACACGATTTCACACACAAACCCAGCTTCTGCTGCTGTGTGACCGACACTGGTTTCTGAAACTGGGGGGATTTTTAGTCTTAGGTTCACTGTCCCACTTGTGAAGAGCAAATGTTCAGCTAGTTCCAGCCGATCTGTCGACAACCAAAAGGATGCTTGTGTCATTTTAGCACCTGTAAATAGTCTTGTTTTGATTGGACACACACTGAAAGTTTGCTCTCACACCGTTGTTGTGATTTGCAGGTCTTATGAACATTTGCGCATGTCTGCAGCCAGGTGTTTAAACTAACTCATCTTGTGTTTGTGGCTCATTTTGACCCGATGAAAACCTCTAAAAGTGGCTTCATTAGATTGAAATTCTCTTATTTTAAAGGCTAGCGTTGCAAATGAACAGATTTTGAAGTACCGGGTGCGTTTGTGCCTGGTTTGTCTTACATTCCTTCTTTTTGTTTCTTTCGTGCCGTACGAGGGCCAATATACGATGTTGCACGGCATGGCTGGTGTGCTATGAAGACAACAGAATGACTCCACAGTCCGGATTTTATTTATGTTTCTTACACTGAGCTTAAATCCATTGATAGGAAATAAATTTAATGTTCCTTTATTACATTTAAAGGGACGGTATGTCTTTTTGTTTTTTCTTCAAAAAAGAAAAAAAAAGAATCGAAACCAAATGTGGTGTTAAGTGAATTTTTAATAATGTACAGTTTTGGTGACTTTAAATTTGTTCCTTTATATTTTTAGGACCAATTCATCATTTTTAAGAGGAGGTATTACAAGACTCTGTTGTATTAAGGTGATGTAACACGTGTGCATCTGTAGAATGTACTGTGAGTTGAATAAAAACACATCTTGTAGAGTATTTCTTTTCCTGATGTGTTTTTTTTTTATTAACTATTCTCATGACTCGGCGTGACAGGTTTTCCTCAGGTACCCCCGAGTTAATCCAAAATGACCCAAACCATTAGCATTTCTCTCTGCATGTATTGTTTTCTGTATAGTTGGCTTCATGCAGAGTGACGAGTTTCAGATTAATGAATGTTCCCAGTTTTATAAACAATATGAGTGTTTGGGGGAATTAAACTGGATTAAGACAGTTGTTGATGAAAATTAGAGCTAATCCCAAATTATAGGAAACTCAATACAGTTCACGTTCAATTTATTGATTTAGGTGAAGAAATGATCAAGCTGAATCTTTCCCTCCAAACACGTGATTACACATGTAGATGGAGCAACACGGATCCAGTTTTGGTATTTGCTGCATATTTGTGATACAACTAAAACAATTTCGGTACCATTTGCAGATATATTCACAGATCACCTCTGTCCTAATCCAAAGAAGGTTTGGTTTGGGTAGAAGCTTGACATCTCCCTTTGGAGTCCTGTCTGAAACACATGCTGCAGGAAACCTCCCTCCTATCACCCCCAGCTGCTCCACATTAATAAATCTCAATAATCAAACGCACAAATAAAATTACTGGACAGTCCTATTTTATACAGATAACATATAATTACTTATTCTCTTCATATATCACTTTCTCTATGTCCTCTGTCACTCCCTCAAACCCCTTAGCTTGCACTTTGAGTGTGTGTGTGTGTGTGTGAAATAGTGTCAGTGTCAGCACTCTGAATGAGGGGATGAAAACTCCCCACGCCAGCGGCTTCCAGCGCACCCCCTGCCCGGCCTGTGCCACACATGTGGGCTTATCCTCACAAAAGAGGGGATCAGAGTTACACAGTTGCCGTGGTGAGAAATGGGTAATCCGCAACATAATGGTGGACAAACCCCCCCACCTCGCCCACACCCTTCAAACCAGTTCATTCTGGACATAGACTCAGAAAAATCTGACATTTCCCGATCAGCAGCAGCGTGATGTCAGCTGCCTTTAAACATGGATGTGCTACACTAATGCATGTTGATATCAAAGAGGGAAAATGAAATGCATGCTTAGACGAAGCATCCCACTAAGCTCTATGGCAACAGCATCATGAAAGACTTTGTCCCCATGGTGATCAGAGGGTTTCTAGGCATCCTGTCTGAGATCATATCTTAATGAACCTCCTTCAAATTAACATGAATTGCCACTTCATCCCACCACACATCTGGGGCGTTAGAAATCTCTATCTACATCCGGAAAATAAAAATATTAGAGCATTGAGAATGAACACTTTATGCATATATGTTGATTAGATTTAGTGTATGACCCCATAAATGATTTCAAAGCAAAGTAGAAAGTCCGTGCTTGTTGCTCTGCTCTCTAATTGCCCCCTTTCTTTACTAATTGATATGAAAATCAGGCTGAGCAGCAGTAATGTGTTCCAGGTGCTTTGGACACGCCAACGCAGCTTATTAAAAAAAGAGACAGCAGGACAACCACCAACACTTTTATGCTGTAATACAACGCTATAAATAATGCTGAGTTTAAGCTGGTTGAGCCATTTACAGCAAAGCTATGCATTAACAAAGACAAAAAAATACCAGAAATGTCACAAAAAGACCCAAATAAATAATATTTATATTTTTTTAAAAACTCTGGTAACCAACAAGTCTCCATCCCATGGAAAATGATGTTTGTCTAGATGCTTTTTAATCAGTATTTCTTTCTCTGAGGCGGTATTGTGATTGCACAGACCCCTAACCCGCACATCAGGATGAGGTTTTTAAGCAACAACTGTTGGATTAGCCTCTAAAAGTTCTGTCCACAAGGGCTACAGTCCTGCAGGTGTTCAATGTGTCCCTACTCCAACATACCTGACTCAAATAAACTGATTTATCAGCCTATGAAGTACTTATGACTCATCCCAAATCTGATGCGTTGCAGCAGGGACACTTACCCAGCTCTGTGTCAGCATATTATCGTTGGTTCAGGGGCCGCACACAACACAATCTGAAAAGATACAAACATTCCCCACATAGAAATGTTTTATATTTAAAAATAAAAATGAAACTTTACACAGACACAGACCTGCTCTAAACCAACTGTTTAACATTAAATATGTCAAAAATCGGTATAAAAAAAGTTGTAAACTAAAAGAATGGCAGTCCATACCTTACAAGAGTACTTCTTTCTCAGCGTACGACACTCTGTCTTCATGATATATGTGTAGGAAATAAAATATTTGACTGATTATGTTTGCATCTGTGGAATACACTCAATATGCTAGCATGGTTAGCATGCACACCTATGTTACAGTGTTCTTTTAACAACATAGGAAATATTTTGTAAGATAAAATATCACCATTGATATTGAAAAAAAATGGAGGCTGTCATATGTTGAAGAAATATCTACATGTTTAATTATTGTAGTGATTTAGGGATCCTGTCATTTATTTGTGTCCAAACAGCATGCTTCAATACTGTAGCCAGACTTGATCATTCAGATATCGTGCAAGCCAGTTGGAAGATCGGTAAGGGTAATTATCCTTTTCTGAAGGTTGATGAATCTGCTGGCAGGAGTTTAGAAGGCAGGATGTGACATGTGCAACCTTGAAGGGCCGTATTCGCTCTGTGTGTGTGTGAAGGAAGACTCAGTAGGGCCCGGAGTGCATGGTGAAGGAGACTGTGAGCAGAGATGCAGAGAGGGAGGAGGCTGCGCTCATCAAAGGACCGCTCTTATTCTACAAGATAATGAGACCCTGAAGCTCTCAGACCCCAACAGCAACACTGACAGAAGGACAGACGGATGACCAGCTAAGTGAAAACACAAAAAGCTTGTCCATCGGATCTGAAATGACGTGGCGTGAGGTGAGCATCTTTTTGAATAATGTTTTGATGTTTTTCACATGTTTACATTAAACAATGACATGTTCTTATGTAAAAATCAGGGAAACTTTGCATATTTGACTTATCTTTTTAAAGAGTCTTGTTTTTAGTCATGTATGGATGGTTATAGATGGGAGTTATTCCATAATAATCAGCACCTTTACTGTTTCTAAAGACATCACGGGTGCAGTGAGGCTCTGACATACAATCTGAGGAAGCTTCCTAGAGTTGAGGAAGCAAAGTGAGTCATCAGCATATAGGCTGCTCTGTAACAGGGGTATCCAACTTCGGTCCTTAAGAGCTACAATCCATTGACTCCATTGAGCCATTGATTTGGATCGGGTCTGTTGCAGTGGGGAGACACTAAAACCTGCAGGATGGAAATCATGTCAAATGTGTTATCATATGTCAAGCTCTGGCTTTAGGACTGCTTTAAATGGGGCCATATTTGTGGGATGAGCAGCAGAGATGGTGGGGGATGACATCTTCCTCACTGGAAAAACAAGGCTTGTCATCACAGGAGGCCATTTCAGTGCAGAGATATTGAGATAAGAATCTGCAACCACTGGCAATCCCATGTTTCTACATTCTGCTGAGCTCTAACCTCAAAGTGCCTGCCCCCACAGGGTGGGGTTGATGAAATGAAATGAAGAATACATCATTTATTTATCAAAGGCTACTTTCAGAGGTTGGAGTAGAGAGGAAGGATGCACCTGTCATTCTGACCTTGACATTTGACCTCTGTTTGGTAGATGAGTCTCTGCTGCTCATCCCACAAATGCACTTTTCTTCCAAATGAGTGCTAAATAAACACGCTTATAGCAGTCTGACTGCTAAGCATCAGGGCTACAACAATAAAAATGAATCCTCCAAACACAAACGTTCCTGTTTTTAATTCACCTAAAATGGTGTCAGGCGATTGAAATAATCGTTAACGTTTTTATTTCCCCTTTTCTCTGAGGAGCTACGTAGTCGGCAGTTCTGGAGCGCCATGCTAGCAGAGCTGCTCGGCACGCTTCTGTTAGTGAGTGCCGTGCTGGGTGCGTCCGTTCCAGGCCCCGGGGAGCCCCCCGTGGGACCCCTGTATCCAGCAGTTGCAGTGGGTGTGATGGTGGTTGCTTTATGCCACTGTTTTGGAGAAATAAGTGGAGCACAGGTGAATGTCAAATAGGTACATGATGTCTTCATGTTTCGTAAGTACTACAAAGATGTTTGTATCGGGTGGCTGTAAAACAAATGCAAGCAGTGGAAGAACAGATTAGATTATTAAGTAAAAATGACTCAATTTCAAGTAAATGTTTCTTAACCTCTGGGATGGACTGGCGACCTGTCCAGTGTGTACCCCGCCTCTCATCCAATGATTGCTGGGAAAGACTCCAGCTACCAGATAATATACAAATTTATTATACAATGAAAACAAGTAGTTATAAATTATACTCTTTTGGTTATTTGCAAAGAATTTGTTGACTGTTTACATAAAGTAGTAGACAAAATAAGCAATTTTCTCCAGTCTGGGGTTCAGTTGATCTCAGCAGGTCATAATTAAATATCAGGGATCTCGGGGAGAAAAAGTTTTGATGTGTACATGCTCTACTTTTCTTAACTGTAGCTACAAGCTACAACTGTTAAATATTGTACATTTGGTGGATAAAAAATAAATATTTGTGTCTAATAAGAGTGTATTTATCATGTGTTTGTGTTCTTGATCAGATGAACCCGGCTCTTACTCTGTCTCTGTTGGCCACTCGGAAGCTGGATGTTCTTCGGGCTCTTGTTTATATCGCTGCTCAGTGTTTGGGGGCCTGTTTAGGAGCCGGGGGTCTTTACCTTGCCTTGCCCCGCAAAACCACAGCAGACCCCTTTGTCACTAAGGTCAGCTCTCTGACAACGTGCGTGTTACTTTGAAAAGTGTGAGATATATTTATTCTGCATAACCCAGTCCTTTTTTCTGTCCTCACTGGGCTTTAACTTATCCCAGGTCCCAATAGAACTGACGGCAGCCCAGGCTCTGGGCACTGAGATTTTGTGCACCTTCCAGATGGTATTTACCGTCTTCTCAGTGGAAGACCAGCGGCGGAGGGAGAGCCCAGAACCAGGAAACCTGGCCATTGGATTAGCACACACAGCAGGAGTGCTAATAGGGGTGAGACGCTCAGGTTTATTTTAATTTCAAGTTAAAATCATCAATCTAATTCCTGACACACATGGCTGGATTAGTTTCACAGTTTTAGGCAGTGGTTAGAGTGAACATGCACACAGATCATTTTAAATACATTTACTAAACAGCAGGTTACAGCCAGCTTTTAATAATAGTGATAAAAATAAGCCAAGTAACAATAAAAAAGGTGTAATTCAAACAAAATGGTACTCATGTTTTTCTAAAATCTTTATTTGTTGGATGAAATGATGAAACAGTTGCACATCTGGGCTTTGAATTGGGAAATCCATGGCATAAAAAAGGTTTTCATATGTGTTTATGAAACCGATCCATAGCCCTAAAGGGGGATTATATGATGCTGCAACCATTATGCATTCATTTTTATTTAAACAACAGTTGTGTTTAGTGTGTTTTACAGAGCCAAAGAAGTGCTTTAGAGATTTAATCTAGTGCAGTCTTATCACCAGACCTCGTGTGGGTTTGTCATGGATACCAAATGTGATCCTTTTGTTTGTAAAGATTAAAAGTTGTTCCAATGAGGATTCTTTGTATTTGATATGTGTTTTTTAACAGATTTTTATAGCACTCCTTTGTCTTTATAATGCTGCTTTGACTAGAGATGTGTATATGTACAGAGATCATTGGACATTTAGACTTATAGTTGTTCACCTGTCACTCCTATTAGTATTATATAGCACAAGGTAATACTTTAGAGGCCTAAAACAAAGAGAATTAGTACATATTGTATTTTAACACTGCTTTTCAGTTTTCATTGAGCTTGCAACTGAATTTCAAAGGTCGTGTATTTGTATTAAAATTGATAACTCCCTTAAAAAATACAGTCATTACAGTAATGTGTTAAAATTAAACAACTCCAGACCTTGGATGAAGATCTTAGGTTTTCTTTCTTTGTTTAAAACCTAGAAACAGGATTTAAAGTGTGTTTAAATGAATATCAGGACTAAATGTTTGTCTAAAAGTCAGAACATGCAGCTTATAGCAGTGTGTAAGAACTAACTCAATGTCATGATTTTGACACTTGGTGTTGTGTTTTTTTGGGGTTTCCTGTGTTTCTTATTTTAGTTAAGCTTCATGTTTGGTTAATTAGTTTCACCTGTGTTTAATTTTGATTTTGTTTGTGGGTTTTGTTTAGTTCTGTTGTGTTTTAGTCCTTGTGTTTTCAGTTGTGGGTGTGGGTTCACTGCGTTAGTTTAGCTTCAGCAATAGTGAATAGTCGTTTATTGCCTCAGTCTTCAGTTGTTTTTATGTAAAATAAATTAATTTCATCTGCAATCCTGCTGCCTTCCGCTGATTCCTACCTGCATTTGGGTCCACACCCCACCTCCCAGCTCCCCTTCCTGACCCTCAACAGGTTAAGGAGCGTTCAGCAGGAAGAGTTTGACCCTTTTTTTCTGGAAAGAAGAAGCAGAATCACTGGAATCGAGTCGTAGGCTTCTCAGAAACCAGAGGACAGTCAGATCCGTGTTTTCCATAGCTGCGATACAATATATATTCCTCGATACGCGACAGTGAATGGTGAAAAGGTATGAGGAAAGGATGTAAGGAATTTGTTTCTTTTTGTTGAACCCTTTAAAGCCCAACCTGAGAAAAACTGGACAGAAAATTCAGAAATTTCTTTTAATCTGAAATTTTAATTTGACCCTTATTACTTTTTTTTCTTACCATTTCTTACTAGCTATAGGTAAAATATAATGTAGTGAAATCTTCTGCTTTGTGGTGTCCATGAGAGCGCAGGAGACGTGTACCTGATTGTGTACAAAAGGCTTCTGAGCAAATTTTCTACCATAAAATGATGCAAAAGGAAATTTGTGAATCAAATATGACACGTCTGGCTTCATATGGTTAATGGTAATTATAACATTAAACTGGTTTCCTGGTGCTGCATGCTGGTGCGATGGTTAGTGCCGCAGCCTCACTGTGTGAACATACTGGTTTGAATCTTGGGGCATCCTGGGCAGTGACCTGTGTGGAGTTTGCATGTTCTCTCCGGGTTAGTGTAGGTTCTCTGCAAACCCGATGATTGCTGGGATAGGCTCCAGCGACCTGTGACCCTGAATTGGATGAAACAGTGTGGAAAATGGATGGATGGTTTCCTTGGTGTTTTTTTTTAATGTAAACAATGTTTATGTGTGAATTAACAGGAAAAACAACTCTTTGTACTCTTGCTTACCTATCAGGGACGGTTCTCCGGGGCCAGTATGAATCCAGCTCGCTCTCTGGGTCCAGCCATCATAGCTGGTTTCTGGGAAAACCACTGGGTGAGGCGAAATCAACCTAACTCTCCTTTTAAACTCATTTTGCAAATATTGTTCTTCCTTATCAGTATAAAACTCCATGAATGTAATGTAGCAGTATCACTCACTCATACAGGGATTGTGTGTATTTTCTGATGTAAGTATTTAGGTTCTTGCTTTGGAGCGGAGTCCAGATGAAGCAATGCAAACACCAGCTTTACATTAAACAAGCTAAATCGCTGCCTGGACCACACTAAAGAAACAAGACAGGCTTATGTGAAAAAGAAAGTTTACTGTTTTTAAATTATTACGTTGCAATCTGATCCTCAACCCTTTATGACTCATTGAAACAGTTAAAAATGTGAATTTTCACCCATATAAAGTTATACAGTAGATAGTGTTCAGCTCATTTTAAACTGAATAATGATTTTATCAGGGTAGATCTGGCTAGCCACTAACTCTATAAGTTTTATATTTTAGAAAAAAGAATTCAGGTCTCACTTTTTTGTAAGTAAAAATGACTAAAATTGCCACGTTTTTCAATAAGTGAATGATAAAGGGTTAATTCTGAGTACATGCTCACCAACATTAAGCATATTACACTCATTATTACATTATATATTATTATTTACTTAACTAAAACAAACCAATTAGCAGTCAGGTGCTAGCAAACAAATACATTTGATTAACTGCTCATCAGTAGGTGTCACCATCTCTATAAAGGCAAAAGGTTTATTTATTTGGTCTGCAGAATTAATGTGTAATGTAATGCAAAGGAGGAAGGACATCAGCATTGGTCTTAGAGATGTAAGCACACTTTCTATTTCTTTAACTGAACTGGGTTTTATAGTTCAAATTTAACAATATCACAACTGTGAGGGGGTGTGGATATTTTTTATAACTCTTCTATTTAGCTTCGTCAGCTCTTGGCTACAAGCAGCTCAGTTTGGTGTCAATAATCTACTAAAACATGAAACATACTAAACGTTTTTGGTGCTCTTGCTCACTGCCCGTAGATTTCTTGAGTTTGACAAAAAGCCATAGACTGAACAGCAGGTACACATTAATGCCCTTCATTGGTTTGTTTATGCTGCAAACAAATCAGTTTCAGGCCACTTTTGGAAATGAATATAACAACCGCACGAACCCTGAGGTGTAAAGTTACCTCAACAAAGCAGAGTCAAGCAGGCATTTGATAAAATAATCTTTAACTAAAGACTAAACATGTCATTTTGTCTTTCTTTAAAGAAAAACATTATTAAGTTGCAAAGCAAGTTTCTGGAAAATGCCGTTTGAAGATGACCACAGTGCACAAATCTGGTTTGTTGGAAATTAAAGTGTCATATCAGCACAAACACCAACCAGCCACTGCAGTACAGCAGTGAAGGGCTGATATTATGGGCTTGTTACGCCGGAACATCTTCCTGTCTGTGACTCAGTCAACCGGGAACATTTCTGTTTACCAGTATGGTAAAAAGATCAACATGAAGGTAGCATTCTGCCATTTTTAACAAGACGTTGGGTCATGAAACAGTGCAATGATCTGAAGCAGAGTATAACATCTATAACAGAATCATCTAAAAAGAAGATTTTTAGAAGCTGTGCTAATGTGGTTTAACTTTTATTGATGTAAGAATGTCACTGTGAGGTAAATCAAACACCTGATAAGCACTAGATTATATTTGTATTATGTCCCGAATACACAAAACAGTTGAATTAAAAGAAAGCACACTTATTATTTATACCCATTTTATGTACAAGAGTGTATATAAAAATGATTTTGTGTATTTATCGCCAACCCACTTGCAGGTGTATTGGATCGGACCAGTTCTCGGCTCTTTACTGGCTGGAGTTTCCCACGAGTTCTTCTTTGCACGCAGCGCCTCTCGCCACAAGCTGGTGGCGTGTTTGACCTGTAAGGACATAGAGATCGTGGAGACGGCCAGCATGACTGGATCATCACTTTCCACAGTTACGCAGAACGCCATGAGAGCAAAGCAGGCCAACAAACAAGAGAGCAACTAAAACCACGAGGAGAAGGATGCAGAGGAGCAGTTTCTGCAACATCCCAGTCGTTTAATTACTCACTACAAAACGTTATGCTGGAAAAAAATAAGATAGCACCTGCCACTGGTTTGTGGGATAATGTATGATGAAATAAAAAAGGAGAGAAAACTTATTAAAATGTTTATAGACTTGAGGAACAATGTTTTTTTGTTGTTTGAACTAATAGATGAGTTTACAGTAAAATGAATAATTTACCCTAAATTTTGCTTTGAAATGTTTTGCTAAATAAAATAGTAACCATGCTTTGTAAAGGACGTGACCTCTGAGCTCCCCCCATCACAACTGCAATGCAAAGCTGCAGCCAGTATAGTGAGATCCCACATTGTCTTTCACATTTACACATCATTATAATATGAGACTCATTGAAATCCTGCTGAATAACACGCTTATGTAGCATCTCGTGTTTGTGAATGCTTTGAAATGCTAAGCGGTCCTCTCTTTCAGTCCAGCACCTCTCTCAAGTCCATCTCTTCTCTGAAGCCTCTTATTTACAATCAAATGAACAATCACGCCTCCGCAGAAAGAAAACCTTCACTCGGGTTTTATTTTGTCATTTGAAATGATGTGTGTGTGTTTTTGCTAAAAATAAAGCAATTTGCTTTTATTACACATGAATTATTATATAAATGGACATTTTTTTGTTGTTCAAAATCATGTTTGGTGTGTAATTTAACTATCATACACGAGAAATAAATAAGTTAATTCCTTTAAAATGAATCCTGTATGATGAAATATCTTTTTATGTATAGATTTGAGCTGATAAGATAAGTATTACTAAAGCACTGGCAGTAGAATTCACACTTAAATATGTAAGTGGGTTTAAAACACACCATTCATGCACACGCAGCGTGCACAATAGCTATACCTGCCGCTGTGCTGCCAGCATTTTGCATTGTGTGTGTTCTTTCTAACATGTATAAAGGGGAATTAAAAGGGCAAGCTCAGCGTTCTGCATTCATCATCCCCAGCTCCACTCATACACATACACTCACCCTGGCTGGTCAGCACGATGCCCCAGTACTGCTGGACCCCCCCTCTTACATCAGTAATGCCTGCACCTCTCCATTTACCCTGCCTCACATACACACAGTTGAGAACGTTCAGGGCTTTGCTTGTATGTTGTCCTGCAACACCTTGCTCACCTCTGCCAAGAACTTCCTAGAAACCTCTGCTGCAACAAAAAATAAAAAAGAACACATCTAGTTCTGTTATGCTGATTATTGCTGGTCTGGTTTGCAGCACCTCTGTTTCTCTGATTTTACACATCAGCTCCGTTCTCTGGTCTCCATCACATGTCTGTGCAGCAGGATCAGGACATGCTGAGGCCTAAAGTCATGTCAAGTTCAGGTTTTTGGTGCTGATATGTTCGCTATGTACTGGAAAAAAGAATAAAAATAAACCACGCAGAAAAGAAAATAATGCTGTTAATAATAATAATGCTTTAGGTGAAGTCTTTCCAACCTGCTACATACATTTGTGTCCTGTCGCTGAGCATACGTAGCCCACATGCTTATTACAGACAATGGTTTCACAGGGTCAGGCATTTCAGTGTTAGTGCTGTTAGCTTTGGGCACTTCCGTCTGGGGCCCCAACTGTATTATCTGCATGTGTAGATGCGTGCACGTGTGTCGTCGTGCATGCATGTGTGTTTTCTGCCCTTGTCGATCAGCGTTTGTGTCCCCCAATCATGACAGTTATGATATGATAAATAACAGATGACATATGCCCTAAAGACAACCTTCTTTTCTGAGCTCCAGCTGCTCCTCGCAGTGGATGTGTGCACTAACCCTGAAAGTAAAAACCACTCCTCATCATCTTCATCACTTTTCTTTAAAAGTTCCTGTTGCCATTACCTAAATATCTTCTCGTCATTACCTTCCTCCTATCATGCTTTGAGGCTCTTTTTGTCTATCGGACGGGGACACAGAGGGGTTAATTTAGTTTCATTTAGAATGTGCAGCAGTGACAACCCCCCTACCCCCCACCCACCCACCCATAGCCCTAAAGGGGGATTATTGCGTCACCTGGGGCCCCTTGGGGGGTTTTATAAAGCGCCTGTCTGGCCCCCTTCCCTCCGTCAGAGAGGCTTAAAGGTCCACTGGACAGTCTGTCTATTCCTGTCTCTACTTTAAATCCCTCCTTTAACATTGATGCCCACCTCCTCTTGACAACTCATCCCACCTGAGATCTCCACCCACACACCCATTTCATCCCACACCTATGTCTTTGCGACAGGTGGACAGAGGTGGCAAGCGAACGCAGCTGAGTTGACTTGACTCATCTTGGTAAAGATTCTGCTGAGTGGATTCATCTGTTGATGTTCTGACACCCTGTTCTATCTTTAGACTGGCTGCTTGTGGTCGGCTGCAGTAGCTGACAGGAAAAAGGGAGATTCCCTTTATTTAAGCATTATTTTTGACATTTGAAGAGGACTTACCTTTTCCACCTCCTTTTTCCCCCCCAAGAATCTTCTTCATCTGGTGGAGAGCCTGACGTGAGCAATCATGTGGGAGTTCCGGTCTATGAATTTTTGGCGGGCAGTCTTTGCAGAGTTCTTCGGGACCATGTTTTTTGTATTTTTTGGCATGGGCGCTGCCCTGCGCTGGACCAGCGGGCCTCATCATGTCCTTCACGTGGCCCTGTGCTTTGGGCTGGCAGCTGCCACTCTCATCCAGTCCATCGGCCACATTAGCGGCGGCCACATCAACCCCGCTGTCACTTTTGCCTACCTTGTTGGGTCACAGATGTCGCTTTTCCGGGCCATTTTCTACATGTTTGCTCAGTGCCTGGGTGCTGTAGCTGGAGCCGCTGTGCTGTACGGGGTCACACCTGGCAACATGAGGGGCAACATGGCTATGACCATGGTAAGGACTAATCATGATTTATAAAGAACATAGAAAAATGTTAATCTTGTAGAAATATTTGAGTCATGGTTACATCTAACAGGTAAAGCTCTGTTGGTTAATCAGATAACTTATGATAGAGCATCTAAATACACATGTTCAGTTCCCTGCATCTTCTTTGCTGCTCGTGTTAAATCCTGTCATCCCATAATTTTTTTTCCAGCTGCAGCCTGGCATGAGCCTGGGGATGGCCACCACGGTGGAGGTTTTCCTCACCATGCAACTGGTGGTCTGCATTTTTGCTGTGACTGATGAGAGACGAAACGGTCGTCTGGGATCTGCTGCCCTCTCCATCGGCTTCTCCGTCACCATTGGACACCTCATGGGGGTGAGACACTTAGAAAAACTATGACAGATTCATACAGATGTACAGAAGAATATTATTTACAACACTATAATAAATGTCATGTGTTTTAGATGTACTATACCGGTGCAGGAATGAACCCTGCTAGATCCTTTGCCCCTGCTGTGATCTTCAGAAACTTTATCAACCACTGGGTAAGGCTTAAAGTCCCATCAGCTCTTATTTTATTCTTAACATGAATACCTGAACAGTATAAATGTAATCTTATTGTTGGCAGGTGTACTGGGTCGGACCTATGATAGGAGGTGCCATGGGTGCCCTCCTGTATGATTTCATGCTGTTCCCCCGCATGAGGGGTCTGTCCGAGCGCCTGGCTACACTGAAGGGCAACCGGCCTCCAGAGAGCGAGACTCAACAGGACACCCGTGGGGAGCCAATCGAGCTCAAGACCCAAGCCCTATAAACCTGCTCCCGCCCCACTTCTCTAACAGGGGCCAAGGGATGAGGGACAAGACCCTGAGCTGCGCCAACCCCACCTCAGCTGCCCCCACCCCATGCTTTCACACACACCATCGCACAAAAACTAACCCAAATACTCACATGTAGACTAACAAGTAATATGATTCTAGGGTTTTTAAGGTTCACCATCTTCAACCTCAAAACACAACAAGACTCCTCTACCCCCAGTCAACACTTTGTATTCCTAACTGGACACTGTCTTCTTCTTTTTTTTTTTTCTATAAACATATATGGTGACCAAAGCCTGAACCAGTAGCCGTCTCATGTCTCCCTCCCCGCCTGCTTCCTCCTCCCAGCCAGACATTTGTCTGCTATGCAGAAGTGAGTGGAAACCCTGAAATCCAGCAGATAGGATTGGGTGAAGGGTGTTAGAAGGGGTAAGGGGGGTGGGGGTAGGATGAGGGGAAGGCAGGGATGTGGATATGACTTGACAGGGGTGAGAGGGCATTTGAGAGTGGAGTAGAGGGGTGGGGATGGGGTTTGGGTATGATAGAGAGGGCAACACTGGGTTTGTGGTCGTTTTCAGTTGGGTTAGAGCAGTGAAGATGGGCATGCTTTCATTATTCATCTGAATTTATTTCCACTTCGTTTCCTGCACTTCGTACAGAAGACGTGGATGTATGATACCATTAGATTTAACCAGGTTTTCATCATTTTCAATCACTACATTTTATCTGTGGTTTGTGTCAGTGTGCAAGTGTGTGCGCGGGAGTGAGCGTGTGCATGTGTGCGCGCCTGGCTGAATGTATGAGCGTGTTTGCAAGTGAGTGTGTATATGTGTGTATGTGTGTGATCAAGTTTGCAGATACAGTACTTCTTATTTTGTTTTATTTTCATAACCGATCTCCTGTTTCGTACCATTAACTGTGTTCATTTTGTTATCAATTTTTAAGACATGATCATTTCTCCTCCCCTCACTGTGCCATTTGCTACGATATTCATTTTTACATAAACCATCTGCTTTTTTGTTCTGATCCAGCGCAATCCAAAGCAAATGTTGTATCCCAGACTACAGTTATAGGTCTGCAGATCGGCTGTGCGAGCTTTACATTGAGTCTCCTTTTATTATTTGATCCTTACTGGGAGCACAAGGTGTTTCAATAAACATTTCAATGATAATAAACATAAACACTTGAACTAAGTTTGGCTCTTTTCTTTTGCTCTTTCATAGTTTTTGTGTGTATTGAATGGATTTAGTGGGTATGTATGAAAGTGAGTGTTGTAATACATAATCATGGCCAGAAGAGGGCAAAAACACCACATGACAGACTCAACATGTGAGCTTTCAGGTTACTTTTGAAAACTGAGGTTTAAGTAACAATAGTATGACATATTTTTTATTAATGTAAAAGGCAGGATAATACTCCATTGCTGAATCATAACTTATGCTTGATGAGAATAATATATGTACTATGTAATGTACCTCCTGTGGTCTTTTGTTCTCATACCTTACAATACAGACAGGCAGACTCCTCTTCAGAGCTCTAACAAAGGAAAAGCCAAAAAGATAAAACAAGGGAAAGTAAACACTAATAATTTGATTTCCCTTGAGCTGCTGTGTCCCCAAAACACCACATATCACTGAGCTACAAGTTTCCTCTGAATATTAGGAACCTGTGCACACTACTGTGGGTAAAAGTATAATATATCCACTATATCATCATATATATTCAGACATCAGTATCATCCTGCTAAGTAATAAAAGGGCACAGAATAGGATTCAGTCTGATGCTGGAAATAGTTTTTAATAAAAACAATGTTTACTTTGAGACTTATTTAAAAAAAACTTTTTTAGGAAACATGTTAGCTCACAGTCTCAGATAAATACCTTTATTTATCTAATCTATTTTACGTGGAAAATGTTTGTTTAATAATAGAATATATGACATTATTACAACATTACAGAGGAGGAGGCTATCTTCTTTACATTCCCAGATGAGACAAAAGCTCTGTTTCCAAAAGTGACCATCAGACCTGGCATGTAGTAGCCTACTGGAAAACAAAAGAGATGATGCAAAATAAAAAAACAAACCCATTTATAAACTAAACCTGCTTTATTCTGTTGTAAAGGACTGGCACATAAAGGTTTCCAGTCCTACAAAGGACAGCAACAAACACTTAAAGAGAATTAGCAGGACAAACTGAGCCAACGTGGATGTTTTGGACTGAAGAAACTGGGTCAAATTAAGATGAGCATCAAACAAACAAATCAGTATTAACTGTATTTATTTAAAAGAACAGCAAAAGGACTCATTTGTTTGGGAAATGCATAGCCTGGCATGTAGACAGAAATAATGCAGGAACAGTGACTGAATGCTCTGACCCGCATTACTAATTAACATGTTTTGTGCTTTGATTTGTAGAACTATTGTGTACAAATGAAAAAGCCTGTTTTAATGTGGGTTAAGGGACCAGTCTTTTTGTTCTGGAACAATTGACTTAAGGAAGTAACTTCTTCCAGCTGTGGCACAAACTGTAACCTCATGTAAAACCACTAAACAGTCAACCTTCTTGCACAAACTAATGACAGACAGAGTAGCATGCTAATTAGTGGGCTAACTAGCAACAGCTTCATTATCCATACAAACATTAAACAGACAGTAAATCTTGTGAAATTCTCAGCAGGGAAGCTGACAAAAATGTTTCTATAATTGACCCTGTAACACATACGCCTTAAACCACCGGCTTTTGTTCTGCTCAGAAGTGTTTCGCTAATATAAAGATATGCTAGTGACTCAAATGTGACTCTTCTGCTGCAACAGCAATTGTCTCACAAATATCGCAATCATTTACAAAAAAGTTGTCCACACTCATAAAAAAAACCCCATTGCGTTTAGAAATATTCATTTTATTTTGCATATTTGTTGTTTAAAGTGTGACGTATGGCTTGGTTTAAGATTACTAAGGTTGGTGCGGTCGCGACACCAACAAACTCCAGTATTGTTGCTAAAAATCCGTCTATATTCTGCAGCTGGGGAGGGATAAAAAAGTAGAGAAAAAATGTTGACAACAGCATGAGTGGCTTGAAAAGGAGCCTCATATCAACTCTAACTAACTGTGATGTTCTGCTCATTCAGACACACACTTTCACACTCATTCAGGATCATTACTTTGATATGTATTGACAGCAAGGTAACTAAATATCAGAGACAAGCAGTCCCAAAGACATGTTCGCTCCAGAAATTATGGGTCAAGAAAGCCTAAAAAGCATCTACATGAATCAAATGTGATGAAAATGTTGTTCTTTGCATAAGGCTTGATAAATAATTATACAAAAACAAAATACCAGTGTTTTCTACCTTCTTTCTTAGTGATTATAGTTGCATATTATGTAATACTCCTCATATAACAAGCTGCTAGCAGTAGATAAAAGGAATAAAAGGGAGTACGGTACAATAAATGTTCGTTTGACATGAGGAACTAATAAAAAAAAGACAAACTAGGTACAAATAAAATCTCTAAGGCCGTAGACAGAAAGCTAACCTTGAGGAGGAGGTACGTTTCAGAAAGAAGAACAAGCTCTCATCTTGGATAAAGTCCAGCTTTCAGCTCAGTTCCTTTGGAGAAACTACAGCTGCAGCATCCCAGCAGACACATATTCCCCAGTCTTCAATCATCTGCTTTTGCCTTAAAACTAGTCGTCCATTTCCGGTTGCTGACTGCCATCGATTATAAAAAACATTCACTATATGCTGATGACAACTGCAGGTGATAATTGGTCATGATCTGTTACAACAATAAGTTATAAAACTAGAACAACAGTGCTCTAAAACAGCCCTTTTTTTAGAAAACAAAAAAAAAATCACACTGTTTCACTGATCCAGTCTTTTTGCTGATGATGTTACAGGTAAACAGTCACAATATTTTGACTCATCAGGTCTGTATCTGCTGCCTTTGGTCAGGCAGCTCACTGCATGCGGTCAGGCTGTTGAAGAGGATAATGGAGGAAAGCCTGTGGAGTGGCAGACACAGCTGTAAGAGCAGCTAGAGGAGGATGTATGGCAGCAGGAGGGGTTGGAGATGCAGCGAGAGCTGGTGTAGGTGTGCAGGGGGAGAAGCTATAGCTGAGGTAGCCAGTTGAGGGCGACGGTGAAGGGTTGTAGGGGTACTGCTCGAGTCCTGCGGGACCATAGGGGCTGTAGGGGGAGCTGTATTCCAGGTAAGGGGAGGTGAGAGCTGCCGCTGTGGGGCTGAGGTGAGACTGCAGCAGGAGGCTGGGTTGGAGGAAAGTCTGGGGGTAGACATACTGCTGCATGAATCTGAAGAGACAGAGGAACAAAGTTAGATTTAGAGGCGAGTACCTGATTCACAAAACAAAACAAAAAGTGCAAATATTATTATTTTACTAGAGTAAGGTAACCAGCAAAGACATTTCAGCTTCTAGTTCAGGCTACTAAAATGATTTTAGCAACAGAGCTGAAAAAGCTTCTCACTCTGGGTGCGCAATGTCTTCCAGAAACAAAACCCAGCCTTCAATATTATCACCTGGATGAAAGAGAAGCTTTCAAGACCAAAACAGCAAATATTCAAAACCCTGAAACAAATCACCATCATTAGTCTGAGACAAACACTCGGACCAGAAGGTTTTAAACTTTAAAATACTAAATTATTGGAGGATTCCAAGATGGCGTCAGTGTGAGCAGTCGTGTTTGGCGCTCTCCCTGTCCACTACCTGCTAATCCACATGTTACACCGCCGAAGCTATCCTTTTTTCTCTTTGGACTTCAAGCATATGACCACTCTTAACAATGCCTAAGTCAGCTAAACAAACCCGGCCTGACCAACCTCGTGAGCCCTCGGAGGTCTGCGCGAACCGTGGAGAAGCTAGCTCTGTCCTTGCTAGCGCCGCCATTGCTGCTCCTGAACTTTCTTCAGAAGCTCTACTAAAGCA
>JBAMHV010000014.1:5971768-5993591 GCA_037177535.1 Pseudomugil gertrudae
GACCAGTAATGAAAGACAGGAAACAAATGTGCTGCCTTAAATTCAGGAAGTAGTGGAGCTGTGCACAGAGCCCATACACAGATCAGTGTGGTGTCTGCAGTTCTATCGTTACAAAAAGGAGCTACACCAAGAATACACCGAAAGAACAAAGCAGACAAAATGAGTTTGCTCTAAGCTCACCTGGCAGGGTCCCACTGGAAGGAGGCCCTAAGGAAGACCCAACGGATATCTATTTTACTGATACACAGGATAATTATGCATGTGTATGGGTTGTACCGGTTAGAATGGGATTGCTTGCAAGCAGCTTTGCAGAAAAACAAGCCCAAAGTCCCTTAAAACAAGCCGCCTTGGCAACACTGCTTGTCAGCTGGCATTTTTTAACATGATACCCTGCAAGTGTGAAATATGATTAAGTAAAAGTTAATATACACTACCAGTGCAAAGTTTATACATGCTTTTCCATTAAATCCAGTGGGAAAGAGAGTCTCTGGTACTGTAGGCTATATGCTATCTAAAAAATGATCAGAATATTATACATGTAGCTCACAATGTATGGATTACTGATGACAGATCTGATCGTCTTGGTAACTCATGACAACAAGATAAGATGATAAGAAGGCCTGGGGGTGACACCTTGACAGGCTTGGACCAAATTAACCACTAAAGTAACAGTCGTTTGACACCAATCAACTGAGAAACCCATAGCAGTTTCAGCTCAGAGCATACGTATCATGTGATCTGCAAAAGGAAAAAAAAGCCCATTTTTGGTCACTTTTTTCACAGATTTAACATCTCATAGCCGTGTGGCAGATTTCTATATCTGCATGATGTATACCGAGGCGCTGAATAAAAGCTTCACAATCTTACATTCTTATATGCATCTGTCAACATCTAAAATAGGAGGCAAAAAAAAAACAAAACAGCACCTGAGTTTTGTGTTTATATGCACATCACAAACAGAAGCTCAAAGGCGAAAAGAAGAATGCAACTGCAGCGAAAATGTGACTCATCTGTGAAAAAACAGCTGAACAAAGGGGGAGTTTTTTTGCTCTATGAAAAGCCTCCTCCAACACAACCTTTTTAACGTCACTTATTTCTTCCCTCCACAAATTGAGCTTTTCATCTACCAGAAGTGCCTTTACTAATTGGGTCCCTGGGTGTGAGAAAAATCCACCTGAGGGTTTGTTATCTACCGTAAAGCCCCCAACAGGCAAAGTGATAACTGCATGCTGTGAGAGAGGAGGAAAGACAGATCGTTTAGCGTGGGAGGACGACATGCAAAGAGGAGACAAAGAACCAAAAGCAGACAAAGAAAAGACAGTTGAGGATGTGAATTTATTTACATGAGCTTATTTGCTGGCAGATTCACTTCACATTTTGCAAAGGAACATTTTACAACGAATCAATTTAACAGAAATAAGAAAAGCTAAACATGACACTCACAATTAAGCCTCACTAAACCAACCACAGGTGTGCTCTTTTCTCCACCACCTCCAGTCTGTTCCTCTGCTTATACAGGAAGTTGTCACACCACCTGAAACATAGCTCACCTCTCATCCATCTCCACCCCAAAAAGCATTTTGGAAGAAATATAGCTCACTTCTACCCGGCAACCCGTTACACAGCAGGCGACCATGGGCGACAGATGCCTCTCCCCCTCCCTCGAGTGAGAACTTCCTTCCCAGATTCAGCAGTACCCCATAGCACATTTGGCATCAGCCTGTCCTCCTAAAACTTTAAGCAAACACACAGAGGCTGCAGACAGAGCTGTTCTCTGTTTATCATTCATCTTTGTTGTGTACTGACGGATGCAAAAGCCCCCTGAGAGCAAAGCAGCAGCGATAAAATACCTGCAGACACACTGACACCGATCTGGTTGAAAGTATGGGTTGATATTTTTGGAAAGACATGTTTATTTGCTTTTATTGTTCTTCAGATGAGATGATACCCATAGCTGCAACTAGAAATTGAAGTGACAGCGTGTAACTGTTTAGCTTAGCTTTAAAGAAGACAAGAAAAGGCAGGGACCGAGTCCGTCTACCAGCTCTTAGTAACTAAAATGCTAAAGCTTAGTTTAAATTGCTGTTAAGAAAAAGGCAAAAGCAACACGTAGCAAACGGGCTGTGGGACAGTGTCCTGGGTGTATTGGACTGTTTCCTGATGGAAGATTGGAATTATAAGGTTTCTGATGATGCTCAAACTGCTCTAGATCTGAGAAATGCTTCGTGTTTATCGTAATCTGGGAAAAGGAGCTGACATATCAGGACACGTGGTGCTGACATGTGGTGGGTATAAATCTAAAGCTACTGCAGCTTTGAAATTCAGCGTTTCACTTAAGTTTTCACTTTTTGTTGTTCTTGCAAAGTTTGCAACATTGTTAGAAGCAACAACCTACAGTTATCAGAGCTTTCTATAAAAGCTTTGTGTGCATCATTTTTATATGCAAAAATCCTGATATGAGAAAATAAAGCCAGTTAAATATCTGCAATCAGTATTTGTATTCATAACCGGGGAAGCTGCTGCTGTTCGTCAGCCTCGCAGCTCTGTTTGAACGTTTTATTTTCTCTTAAAATCAAAGTCCTTCATGTTGCCAAGAAATATTCGGAAGTGACTGCAGTCACACTGATCATGTCAGAGGCACACCGGGCCTCGGGGCAGAGAGATCTGAGCTGGACAGATCAACCCTGAGCAAGTACAAAGCAGGGAGAACAAAGATGTCACATGTACCATATAAGATTCATTGTGTTGAAGCTGACGTGATTACATTTTCCTCAAATCAATATGAACTTCGATGTCCTTCTGTAATCTTGCAGTTACAGAACCGCCACAATGACGCTCATCTGAATGATTTCAGACCATAACAAATATGAATTTGTGTATTTATAGACATGTTACCACCTCAAAACTGAAAAAGGGGAATTAGTCGGACCCTCGAAGCACGACACCTGCAGATGTGCAGCACTGAGATGTTGAGGTTAATGCCGTGGTTCTGGTATCGCTTCGTCTTCTGCAGCAGTTTTTTTTTCACAAAATAAACTGAAATAGGGCTGAATGGTGGTGTAGTTTTATATTCCTCTATTCACCCTTTGCTTGATGGCTTCTGATCCAACTCTCCCAAGCCAGTGAGTAGTTTGTTTCTGACCAGGGCCGCTCATGTCAAAGCCGCATCTGAATGCTTACAACATTCTGGGATCAAATCATATATATTTCATTACTAGTAAATCTGATTTGACTTGTCGTTTGCTGCAAGCATAATGCATAGCATGATCTGACAGATGTGGTGTGATGAGATGATCCAACCTCGAGAAGCAGTCTGGTTCCTTTACCAAGAGTTTTTATGAATGTTTTCTGAAATAGCACAAGGTGGTCGTACAACCACCTATCCTGGGCTTTAGCTCTCAAAATGTGATAGTTGTAAATAAATTAACTTTGTATTTTGGACCTGCGTTGAGAAAAAAACTTTATAATACCATTTCAGAAAATTATTAATAAAAAAGATGAGATGTTGATGATCTAGGTGTGTGGCAGGTTATGTTGTTGCTTACTTGTTTTAGCCTTGGAGGTGTCAAAGTGCTGAGAATCTTCCTTAAAGAAGAGATTAAAAAACCAACTCCCCCATTTTTTACATGCCTGACCTCATTCTGGAAGACTTTATATCAAACTCATCACTCATTCATGGACTCATTTGGGTCAACCCAAATTCCCTCATTGCTCATTCATAAATTGAGGACTTCAATATTAATAGTATTCAGCACAGTTTTGGTTTTAATGGACTTCACTGTAGCTCCAAAAATTAGAACATGTCAGCCTCCAGAAAGCCGGAAAAAGAGTTTTTTCCCACATGACTACGTCCCGTGCATTCCTAAAAACACATCCGAAATGTAAAAGATCCAGCCCACAAATAGAAGCTGCATCATCTAAATATAATGAGCAAGAGTTAGCAGCTGTGTGCACATAATAAACAAAAAAACCCAACATATTCTTCTAAGATCTCTCAGCAGAAGCAGCAGTACTGTCATAACTTACACAACAGCTCAGCCTCACTGCCAGTGCCTCGAAAATGTCTTTAATGGTCCTAATATGAGTCATCCTGCTTGCTTTTACAAAAGACACTGAATCATTAAGATTTTTGTTGTGTTCATTTTGAAACTGCACCAGAACGGAGGTTTACCATCCACCACATGTGGATTACACAGGTGTTCCCCGCAGATCCACCCAGCAGCCCAGCGAGGTGTTAGGTGTAAGAAGTACAAGGAAAATATATACTACAGCCAGTAGTGTCCAGTCTACGATAGGGATCTCCAAGTTCTCGAGGGCATGAAAGTTTCTGAAAGTGTCCTGATTGAAACACACCTGGTTCAATTTAAAGTGATCTCTACATCTTGTTGTCATGCTCTGCACGTGTGTAATCGAGTCATTCATTAGAATCAGGTGTGTTGCTGCAGGGAAGCATGGAAACCGGCCCTAGAGGACCGGATATGGAGCTCTCCAGTCTACAAGATCTGAGCCACTAAACCAACCACTGATATTAGTGTATATTTATGAAGATTCACAACAAATTTGACTGATAAACTCTTGTCTCTGTCGCTAAGACTGTATGTAACACACCAGAGGATCTGGTTAACATAAACCAATATGACAGGACGGATTGTCGGGCTCTTTTCTGCTCATTTAGAGGCCCTAGGCGTTGGGGGTTTGGTGATCCACATACTTTTTTTTAATGCCCCCAGTGGGCCAGTGTTTGAACAGCTTCTGGGCAGATTTGGTTAGATTTTCTCTGACAATATACATAAAGATTTTTGGAATAAAGTATTAACTAACAGGCGATAATGTGATATTATGTGATTGAAGACTTATTTAATCATAGTTCATTTTGCACATTTAACAATAAACTGGCATAATTAAGAGTAGGGATTAATAATTAACATGAATAAGGGCGAGCTGAAATATCATACATACATTCTTGCACTTATACACAAGTCACTCTTTAATCTTCTCAGTTTCTTTCTACAAAATGTTTCTAAAATACCAGTCGCTGTCTCTGACTATATTACAGTCAAAGTTTGGGTGACACATAATAAGGACACTCAGCATCTAAACTAGCTTCTTTGGTACTATTAGTTAAAGTATATCACACGGGCCATATCAAGGCATTTGTGATTGATCCTGCTTATTCAATGATCCTGATGCTAATAGCTGCTGTTTTCACAGAAATGTTGAAAAGTCAACACGTTTGTTTGCCTTGAATTTGATACATGTACTAATTTAAACCTTCATCGGGATAAGTTGCTGATGAATTTCAACATGCTAGTTATTTTCCTTCATGGTTAATGTGTACAAGAAACAATAATAACAAATCTATACTTTGCTTTTAAAGCTAATTAGCTAGCACATGAAAGTGAGAGCAGCTAAACATCAGTATGTTAGCATGACAATGCTTGTTTTTCTTTGTTTGGTTTGTTATTTTTTATTCACATCACATCACATGACCCTTTGTGAATCACAAGCCTAATTAAATGTGATATTTAAGGATTAGTTAACTCCTCATATCATACAACTATATGGTGACTCATAAAGCACATTATGTTATGATGAGATAACTGCTTGCCCAGTGAAAAGAAGTGTGTGCGTGTGTGTGTGTGTGTGTGTGTGTGTGTGTGTGCAGCAGAGGAAAAAGAGGAAGTTTGACTAAACGCCTTGTTTGCTCAGTGATCCCAACTCATGCATGACTGAAATTCAGAATTGGGCTTCTCAAAAAACTAATGGACCAGAAAAAGAAGAAGACAAGAGAGGATGCATCAAACTCCACTGTGCAGACAGATTCAGGCTTCTTGAATCATTTAAAACAAACAGCTTCTGTTACTGTGGTTACATTTCAGTGCCAACACGTACAAAGACCCCCAGTGCAGTGCTAACAAATGCCAAGGTAAGAAGGAGTGAAACATGTTGAGGAGGAGGCAGGTGAGTGAGAAAGAGGGAGTGAGATGGAAACTGTTTTATTGATTCTTCTTTGTCTTACCCGTATTGCCTCTGAGCCCACGTAGGATGGACTTGCTGAACTCCGACGGAGAGAGCTGCAGACAGAGAGAAAGCGGCAGTGAGGAGAGATGTCCTAACTACTAGCAGTACTGGCACACAGAGCTTTTATCCCTCTTGTTGCTTCAGATAACAGCATGCGTTAGTATCACAGACCTGACTTATTCCCTCAGCATTTAAACGCACACGAATAATGATGTACTCTTTTGCTCATAAACATCAGTGACCTTGTTGCCTCTGGACTTCACCAGGGATCAGCCGAGGATGACTAAGAGAGGAGAAAGTTATCCTCTTCTCCTCTGATTTCATTTCTTCATTCCTCCAGCTATTCATTCTCTTCTTATCAGCTTTCTTATTTTTACTATACTGCCATGATTTCATCGACCCTCCTCTTTTGTTCAAACTTAGAGCTACATGCTCATTTTCTTCTTCTCTGCAAGACAAAGAAGGGACAGACATGCTATTATTTCCTGCTCTTAACAGTCCCATCTCCTCTTGCTCTCCGTATTGTCTCCTTCTCTCACACACAATAACAAAATACCAAGCGCTGCCATCTCCCATCGGCCGCTTGCTTGCAGAGTTGAGTTGCGACAATGAGGACACACATCCATTTGTTGGTGGTGCCACTGTCGGTCAATCACACCTACACTTAACTGTACTTCAGCCAGCAAGCTCTAAATGAAGCAGCAGCAGAGAGCTACTGTCAAGGTCTGATGTGCAACCAGACCTCAGAGTGGAAGAACACAGCATGTGCGGTGGTGGTTCAGTCTGAAAAAGCCTGGCGGCAGGAAAGCTGTGCGTAGATTTAAGCACACAAAGACTTGATGCAGGGTGGAATAGAGCAGAGACAGCTGGCTGGGTGATGAGCATACCGGTGGTTTACCATAATTTATCCACGTAATCTTTAATTCATACACACAGTCATTTTTATTTATTGATCTCCTACCATACAGAAAGTTGTAGATTTTAGAGAATTGAACGTTTTTTTCTTTAACCAAACAATTTAGTTGGTAATAAAAACTGTGTGTTAGGGTGTTATTATATACAGATGATACAGGATGTATCATTATATCGTTACAGAAGCTAAGAGTAGTAAAACACCAGCGCTGGAAATGGATTTAAATGGACATTTTACTTGCTCCCACATGGAAAGGGTCATGCTGAGACAAGAATGATGAGAATATTTTTTATAATTTGCTTCAAAAAGGATTTTTCCCAGTTTAATGACTGAACTCAAGAATAAAATCATTCCACTTGTTGTTTGTGATCATCTAAAATCACAGTGACTATCTCATACCTGCCTGCTTCTGAGACAAATCGACCACATCACAGCAGAATTAACGGTATCAGCAAACATGTGATCATCATCCACTGAATCAAGAAAACATCGTATCATGAATAAATTCACTCTTTACTAAATGAGCAAAGCAACATCTAACCGCTGACCTGTGATGTGATCATAGTGCTGAGACTTCTGCGCTAAGTTTAGCTGCTTTGTGTGATAAAGAGGTGAGTTATAAAAAGATAGCTGGTGCACCGAGTTGCTTCTAATTTCCTGAACAACCAAGTCGAAAGACACATCCCGTGGTCGTGGAAAAGATGTTAGTCGAATCATCGGCATGCATCAAGCAGAGGAAACCTGTAAGGAGATGCAGAAACTACTAAAGGGTTAAGAAGTGTCCAATGCATCTATAAAAACTGGAAGGATAGCTGGGACCCTTCGTCTTCCAGGAAGAAATGTGGCCGGAAATAAATCCTGAACGATCGTGATCGGTGATCACTTAAAAGGTTTTGTGAAGTCAAACTGAAGAAAAACAACAGTAGAACTCAGGGCTGTGTTTAATAGTGAAAGTTAGAGCATCTCCACATGCACAATGTGAAGGGATGGGGATGAACAGCTGTGTAGCCTTAAGAAAAGCACTAATCAGTGAAGCTAATCAGAAAAAAGGCTTCAGTTTGTTATGGAGCATAACGAGTAGACTCTGGAGCGATGGAAGAAGCTCGTGTGGTCTGATGAGTCCAGATTTACACGGTTCCGGAGTGATGGGCACATCAGGGTAAGAAGAGAGGCCGATGAAGAGATGCAGCCATCATGCCCAGTGTGTACTGAACACACCTGTGGAGGCAGTGTGATGATGTGGGGTTGATCAGGTATCGGTTCAGCAACAGTACGCTCAGAGGTCAGCTGACCACCTGAATATCCTGAACGAGCAGGTTCTTCCATCAATAGATTTTTAGTTTTTACCTCGATGACACGGCCATATTCCAGGATGACAATGCTCGAATGGCTTTGTGGTTTTGAGTCATGTCTGGGGTGAGATGTTCTCCTCGTCATTTTGTCCGCATGTTGCTATGACAGCTGCAGCATAACTTTTTAACCACATGCACAACAAGCTAAAATGACTAGTGGATAAAATAGCAACCAAAACATACAGAGACTCCTTTTCTGTTTGTAATTGAGATATTGTGTTGTTAAAAATGGGGGAGGGGGGGTGTTATTGTTACTGATCAACCACTCGGCTATTTTTAAACACACTTACTTGTCTGTGAACTGCGAGGCTTCGCTCCCAGGTACGCCAGGTTCACGTTGGCTTTCCTGCCATCGATGATGGGATTTGCATCTTTGCATGCTCTCTCTGCCGCTCCCCTGTCCACCATGGTAACCTGCCAACATCATTCCTGTTTAGAAAACACCTGAGCTGCAACTTATGACCATGCAGACATGCATGCAACAGTCACAGACCTCGTGCAAAGCTTCACTCCTTACTTCTCCTGAAATGATTAAGTGTTCTGCTAAATTATTGTGAGGACACCGACTCCCTCAAACAAGAATAGCAGGCTATGTTTTTAAAGTGCTGGGCCCGGTGTGGGCTGATATGTAGGAGGCAGAGATGTGAAATGCTGGAATCTACCTTGAGGGAATGAGTTGAGGAGTGGGTAGCTGGAAATTGGAACGGGTGATGAAGGTTAACACTCACACATACATGCAATGCAACTAAACCGCAGCAACTGCAATAAGTGGAGCAGTGAAACTAAAACATACATGCTTTCGTTTCACAGCGTCAGACTCTGGAGTGTCATGCATCAGAGGCAGTGGATAGTTTGCTGGAGCATCAAGACTGTTAAAGGGAAATCAGGGATGAAATGAGCACTCTGTCCCAAGGCACAGAAAAGCAGCTCAACACTCTCCAAGTTGCCTCTGTTCTGCAGAAGCAGGGGATGATTTGAAGTCCAACACACATGAATCCATCTGGTCTTATCGCTTTGTCTCTTTCACTCACAAACTCACTCAAACAACCAAGCAAACCCATCCTGGCAGAGGGGGGAAGGGCGGTGAGGGCGGAAGTCACAATGAAACTACTGCAGCCTTATCTCACACAGCCAACTGACATGTCACACCTCTGAGACCAAATACCCCCCACCACACACACACACACACACACAGCAGAAAGAGACATCTGTCCACAGCTGCGCCAGCTTATGACTAATTCACGTGTGTCATTGTGTGTTTGTTGTGGAACACAGGGCACCACAGTGTGTCTGTCAGTGTGCTGCTTTGTATTTTGGGACTGCAAAGATAATTGATGACACACTTTCAAGAAATAACCTGGTTCTCATGGCTAAAGCATGTGACTGACACCACCTGACACATTGCATATGGCAGCTGCTGGAACAAAGTGATAGTGTATGTGTGCAGCCTCCAAAGGCAAGAAAAAGATATCTTTCACAACTAGATTAAGGAATTTATCAAACAATTCGTTAAAAAAAACGCACAAGATTGATCAGATGTGATCTGGTGTTTTTATTTTGTTTTGCTTTATACTATAATCGTTGGTTTGCTCCATAACAATCCAGTGAAAAGAGTAAAACCTCAATTAAAGAGAGAATTCAGAGATAAATGCAGTTGTTTGAACAGAAAACAGAATAACTCACAAAGCCATATCCTCTGGATTTCCCAGTCTGCTTGTCCGTTATCACCACCGCCTCATCGATGTCCCCAAAAGTCTCGAAATATTTCCGGAGAGAAGCGTCGCTGGTGTGGTAAGGCAGCCCGCCAACGAAAATCTTAGTGTAAGTTGTGTCTTTCTCCATGGTGGGGTGCATTATTTCTAACGGAGCCCCAACCAGCTGACCTAAAAAGAGCGGTGAAGTCATGCGGCTTGGATAAAAACAGAGAGTGACACAAAGAAAAACAGGACAGCGGAGGAACAACTTTACGCACGGCGCGCTTCTGACAGCCTATAATAACCACAACAGCGCGTCCATGTCTCAGCATTTGCTTCAGCTTGCAGCTTTTGGACGCGACAGGTGTCTCGGTCTCTCTTGTCCCGGAAAAAATCAAATGAAAGAAGACAGTAAAGTGTTCAAGCGTCGGTGGGCGCCTCTGCTTCTGGTCCAATAGCCGCACTGAGCGTCTCTACCGGCGGCGCGCCCGCTTTGGGCTCCACCCTGCCACAAGCCACACTAATAACTATTTAATGATTTGGTGTATCCTCTAGTGGATTTTTTAAATTAAAAAAATGAGCCAGTAAAGAAAGAATAAATAGTTAACCCAATTTTAATTTAACTAATCTATTTGTTTTTATTTCTGAACTTTTAAGCTGTACTTTATTTCATTCCAGTCTTTTTGTCGCACTCTTTCTGTGCTCATTTTGCTTTTAAATGCGTGAAAATAACCCAGGTGTTAACAAGGCCCATTCAGAGCACAGCCTTGATGCCTGTGAGGATCCACAGAAACCACAACGATTAGTGGAAAAAGAAATATAATTCACTTAAGCAGGTAATATGTCACAATATTTTATCACAGGGGAGGATTTTTCTTGATTTAAAAACCCCACATAAATAAAAAGAAATATTTTTAAAATGGCTTTTATAACTAGCACTTGTGTGGATCCACTAAGATGATGATTAACTCATTATTATTGCCTTGGAAATGACAGTGCTGAAGCTAAAATCTATTCAGGTGGTTTAAATTTCTTTGGCTGAAACTAATTTGTCCTGTTGCTCCACTTCTCATTCATTTGGCTAGAGAGCTTTGTTTCAGTGATGGCCATCCAAAACGGCCTTGTTTAAGGGTTAAATGACCACTTCCCTTTGATCCCTATACACCCCCCTCCCCCCCACTCTCTATGAGACTGAATGGCCATGCAACAAAACCAGAGGAGCCAACAAATGTAAGGGCCTGTGAAAGGATGAGACAGGAAATAGGTTTGAGTCACAAATCTCCCATTTTCTTCTTTTTTAGATCTCACATTATTTGGTGTGAAATATGATTTTCTATTTGACTTAAATCATACATCAAAGGGGATAATTATTTGCTTTTTGCTTCTTTAATTGCTTTACTATTATTAATAACCTTAACCTGTCGGTTGTAAAAGAATTAAATGTGTCCAAAGCTCTTTAGATGTAATCAACTAAAACATTAAAGGCTTATGAGTATAAAATATTCGATGGAAACTCTGATACGGACAACTGTTCTCAAAACTAAACTATAAAACTTTCCAGTGTTTAGACTAAATTAATTCAACTGTATGCCAAACATGATTATATAAATATGGCTCAAATAAAGTGCATGCTTTTACCAGAATCTCTTTCAAGTGCAGCAACAAGTAAAACTTTAAGATAAAGTAAAGTTATTTAAAGCTTCAGATGAGCTGACAGAGTCCTGCAGGGTTGTAGCAGGAGGAGGGGACCCTGTGGGGGCCGGTGGGTGTGAGATCGTTTCATAGGGGGCCAAAATCATTAAGAGCCAGGAAAAAAAAAACAAGCGTGGTGGCTAGCCGACCTCACACTCCAGGAGGAAATAAGGATCAGATGAAAGCAAGGCTGTAGATGACTGTGTGGAAGAGGGTGACACAACCCTCACAGATGTCCTTCACACGCTGAATTCTCCTCCACATGCTGATAGCCCCCCCATCTACGCATAAACAAGCTTCACACACTTTCATGTTTCCTTTATTCTTTCTCTGCTTGTAGTTTAAAAGGAGTTTTTACTGCAGCCACACGACGCTCCAGTGCGGCGGGGGTCAAAAGAAAGAAAAACACCACACACACATTTTAATGTTTAAATATAAATTTGTATTTACATCAATATTAACATCAAGAAACAAGGTAAGAAAAGAACGCAACAGTATTTTACATCCTGTGATCATGACCACATGTTTCCCAGATGTTTTTTTCTCGAGCTCCAGCGAAGCAAAGAGGAGTTTTTCTCCTTCCAAAGAAAAAAGGACAAACTTTTTCTTTATTGAATATTTTTTAGATTCATATCACTTCATTGCGACTGGGAGGGGGCTGTTACAGAAAACAACATCAGGATATTCTTATGAGACATAAATGACATCAACCATGAATGAAAACCACCTTTCAAGCTTAAAAAGAACATTCTCCGTTTTCGGCACCACAAATCCAACCAGCTGTCAGGTTTACAGAAAGGAAGCAACAATCATGAGCAAAAACTGGAACCACCTCAACAGAACCAGATCATCTCTACTCTAATTCATACAGATGAGGATATATGTAATTAAATTTCGCTCCATGAATATTATAGGATATGTGCGACAGTAAAAGCACACGAGTACTTGCACGATCTACGTCAGGAACTGGTTTTTATCCACTGCAGAATGACAAACAAAAATCTTTGGATCGAGCATGTGTTCGAAAGGTAGATTTCACAGGAAACACAACAGAAAACGAAGAAAAGCTTTGATAGAAAAAAGGGATGTCTGGGATTATACACCAGCAAACAGACCACGCAGACTCACAGTTAAAACAGCGGGACTGAGATCTCCGTAGTCTCATGTCTGAGGCTGAAAGACTATGTGAGCAATATTCAAAGCACTTAAACCTCCGGAGCAAAAATGGAAGCGAGAGGTCAAGTTCAGAAAATATTCTGGTAGGACATCTGGGCCCCCATAGAGGAACAACACAATCATGTGTCAGCTCTTTTTCTGTAGGCATATTTTGTGTTTTTTCTCCTTTTTTTTTGTTTTATTGTATGAAGAAAAATAATTTATTTAAAAAAAGGATAATAACCCACTAGCACCTCTTTAGTTAAGACTAAATCCTAAGTAAATAAAGAGAAGTTCATAATTTGAGGATTACAAATAAAAAGTGCTTTCTGATAGAGAGAAAAGCAGCAGTATGAAAGAAATCTACACATACTGCTTACAAAAACAGGCCCTTCCTTTCCAACCGATGGCTAAAATGTTGAAAATCAAAGCTGACCTATGACAGAATAAGAAACTTTTACATATCAAGCCTTACAATCTGTGCAAAAAACAGTATGTGACCTACAAAAGCATATATATATTTATATATAGTACATTTGAAGCTTATTTACAATTCATATTCACAGACAAAGAAAAGCTCCGAACGAGACATCATGTCTAATACTGCAGTACCGTCGCAATGAGTACACAACGTGTCAGCTTCGTCCTCAGAGGACAACCAAAGGGAAGGATTATTGCTAGAGATCCGCAAACCTAAATGGAAATCTGAACTTTTCCACTGCGAGCAAATGCAATTGGGTCAAATGGGTTTTTATTCTTATGTCTGCACTCGCAGTAACATTGTAAACCTGTGCAAGGCAACCAAAATATCCAGATTGAGCAAAACATCTTTTATACTTGAATGATTAAAAACAACCTGACAAATCTATAGAAATACTAAATATTAATAGAAGATTCATTAAAAATGATCCACATCTCTTCTTTTCATTCAATATGATGATTGTTGGGTAAAATTTGTGCTTTCTGACTTTCTGGTGGTTCCCACGTTGGAACAAAGCCTGCCATAGTTACCCACATCCGACCCTCTTTTCTCTCGGAGCAAAACTTGGAGAAAATGCACACAAAAAAATAAACAGGAAAAGTCTGCTGCTATGCATTCATTCTTGGGTAAAGGCCTCTATATTGCCACAATCCTTTTGATGTTGGCTTTTCCTTAAAGTGCAAACAGCCAACAAGTAAAATCAGTCATACTTACCAGCATCCTGGAGGAGGAAACAATGTGCTACTGCCTAATGACATTCACGTGAGTGTCACAATCTGATGCCTCGTCAACCGGAGCCGCGTTTAACGGTCGTCCTCCAGGAGCAGCGGAGAGACGGAAACCTCACAAAGCTCAAAATCCCCATTTTCAATCTGGATACAGCTTTATAGTACATTCGAGAGAGAAGAGGATGTCAAAACACACTTGTCGATGTGATGCACCTTCGTGGTTTGGTCCAGCGAGGGATTGTGCATACACACACACGCACACACAAACACACACACACGGCAAGAAGAGATGTATATTGAAAAAAAAAAGTCTACAAGAGGAACCATTCATGTCTCCCTGTGTGTAAAGACGTCACAGTAGGTCTCATCTTCAGGTTTTCACGTGACAGTCAAATATTCTTCAGGTTTCCAGACTGATATCGCTGGTCGTGAGTCCAGAGGGAAGTTCACTCCCCCATCTGGTGGGAATGTAGCAGTACACACACACAGACACAATGCCTGGTTTACCATGCACACTCCAGCGCCACTCGTCTTTAGGTGGAGTTCACAGTGAGACAGAGGCATCCGGCACGTTGCTCAGCAGTATTTCTACATAACAAAAAAAGAGGAAAACTTTCAGCATGATAAAAACACAGGAGCACAACCATCTTATCACCTAAACAAATATCCTCATCACTGCTCTGTAGAGAATACAGTTAGTAAGAAAAGGAGTCTGTGTCTGAGTCCGGAGAACTGATAACGCTCCACACACGGGTTTCACTCAAACCTACAACATACGTTAGGAAAAGCATGAACAACCTGCTCCACATACCTGATCAGGGCCCATAGGCATGCGCCCCATAACCATTGGGTTCATTCCCAACTGCCCTCCCATCTGGCCCATGTGACCTCCTCCCCCACCAGGGGGCATGCCCCCGTTCATCATCATTCCTCCGTACTGCCCTGGATTCCCCTGCTGTCCAAACTGCTGTTGTCCTGGAGGTCCCTGTTGCCCAAACTGCTGCTGAGGGTATGAACTAATGAAGAAGAGGAAGAACAGTTGTGTAAGTGTTGTGAAGCTTTCTTTGTCTCTCTACTTTCCCAGACAGCTAGTTATAAAGTGGTGGATGTGTCATACCTGTTCCGTCCCATGCCTCCCTGCGACCAGCCTTTCATATCAGCCCCCTGGTACATAGGACCACCCTGTGGGTGCTGTTGCATCATGGGGTTCTGAGGCCCCATGCGGCCAGGCATCATGGCGTTCGGAGGACTGCCGCCTGACGGGCCAAACGAGGGGTCTCCCTGCTGGCTCATCCCTGCGGAGATCAATCCTGAAGTTTAAACTCACTTATATCTCCAGAGAAAATTAATAACAGAAATATAATGTCTTAAAAAGATAAAGAAAGAACCATGTTGTGCCTTCTTTCACCACCAGGGAGCAGTGGTCTTCTGTTGGCAGGGGACTCACCGTAGCTGCCACCGTAGCCAAACTGCTGGGGACCGGGCTGACCCATGCTTGGTCCTCCCATAGGGTTTTCCATGCCACCAGGAGCCGTGACATTCGGCGGAGGACTGAACCCTCCTGCAGCAGCTGCCGCCGCCTGCTGCTGCTGCTGCATTAGCATCATCATACGCTGCCTCCTCATCTGCATAGTGACCGCCTCCCTGCTTCGCTGAGCAATCATCTGGGCATTTAGGAAGCCCGGCTGCACAAAACAGCACATATTACAGCTTTCACAAACCAATCAAACTGTAATGCTTTAACTGCAGGCAGAATGGTTGCAGCTGACTATTTAAGTTTAACTACATCTTATAACAGTTTTTAGATTCACAAGCTGTAATTTAAGGTGTATTGCATAAACATTATTGTGGTGATTTACTCTTTGGTTTTGCTCATCTACCTGCCCTCCCATTCCAGGCTGCATGCCAGGCCTCATGCCAGGGTTCCCTCCTGGGTTCTCCATCTTCATGGCCATGTTCTGCCGCGTCTGATTCATGAACTTAAAGAAAGCACAACATTTAACATAAGACAAGAGAGCTAATGACACTGTAGTATCTCTCCATTAACAGATTAATTATTCATGGATATAATTATTCACGGTAATCTCATGTTTTTTCATACAAAAGCAGAACAAATATGTAATATATAGAAAACCTTCATGTCATTGTGTTTGTATAAAACAGTGACAGCAAGTGGAAGGAGGTTCTCCCTGTTTACGCTTATTGAACTGGTACTATTGCACTCATGGGGGTTTTAACTGTAGCAGCGCTGTTAACTCCAGCAAAAGATGGTGTCTCTGCATCATTTATCATATGAGAAGCTTCACATAAAACTTTACGTCCCTTTAGAGTTGCAGCTCTCTTCACAGCACATCACTTCACCATAAAGTTAATTTCCAGACAACAAGCGAGTAGGAAATATAAATAGTGTGTACTCATACGCCGCTTTTCCAGTCATGTTCCACTCAAAGCGCTTTAACACCTCATGTCACGTTCATCCTTTCACTCATACAAAATGGTTATACATAAGTACCCCTTTCTCACACGTTCATCTCAGGAAGCAACACGAGGTTCAGTGGGGTTCAGGCATGCATAAAGCCACCGGCTGCTCTTCAACCCAGACCAAGAAAACAGTGAATGAGAGAAAATACTGAGACAGAGAGCAGAAGCTTCAGTTCAGACACTTCAGCTGCTTCTTATCACAAAGGCAGGTTTGAACCATAATGTTATTTATTTAATAATAAATCCTGTTGGATTATTTATTACGCCTGATCAGAAGTCAGATAAACTCACATCGGCTGTCTGTGAATGGAGCTGTAGCCTGTTTGGTGCTGAAGGTGTTACATGTTACTAGCCTGCTTGAAAAGTTACCATGAGGTAGGTAATACAACATCCATGTTGATAGTCTGAAAGTAGCTTTTAATTCCTGCCACACACAAAACCACGTTTTTTATAAGGCCATTATCTCCTGTATTGTGTTTTATTACTATTACAATCCCTCAGTAAATTTGCAATTGCAAAATATTGATCCAAATTCTGCCAATCTTTGCAAATCCTGGATGCCCTCCTGATGCCAACATCCCCCCATTTAGGAAGTGGTGTTGCTCAACCTGTCACGAGCCCTTCGGAGTAGCTGGAGGCCTGTTTCATGCCAGCTCTTCTCTCAGAGCTGCTTTTTCTGTCATAAAAGCCACAGAGCCTGAAAATACTCTCCTATTTCTCTCCTATGACGGTAAGATGGCTTGTAACACATGAAACATTGTGATGGAAGACAAGCAAAAGTCATCAACTCAAACATTATTCCACCTCACAACATCCCCACAGACCGTCTGAGAGGGGCAAATAGATGAGGAACATCACCACGATAGATAAATAAATAAATAGGATGATTTCTGTAATTGTCGTGACAATACAACTGTTTGTTTTCCTTCATGTGTGCTGCAAGCGTTCGTACCTGTTGTCCCTGCAGCCTCTGTTGCAGCTGAAGCCTCATGGGCTTGTTAGCGCTCATCATCCTGGGTCTCATCATGTTGGCACGAGGATGTCCCATGCCCCCCATTCCAGCCATACCAGGGAAGTTGCCGCCTTGGCCCATCTGCGAGAGCATGGGCCCGAAACCTCCCTGCTGGGCTTGACCCTGCATGGGGTTCCCTCCATAGCCAGGCTGCATAGGCATAGCAGGGGGTCCGGGATAGCCCTGTCCATAGAGAGGCTTCTGGTCAAGCAACATGGACGGGTCCTGCCCTGGAAAAGGCTCCAGCTGTTGCTCTGCTCCCTGGTTCTGCAGCACAGGAGGAGGTTTGTCAAACTTCTCAGTTTAAATGATTAATTTCCAGCTGCTTGGCTCGGAAATGGTCTTTTTCTAAGCAGCATAGAATTACTACTGTGAACTCATTTATCTCCCTTCAGTGAGGGAACAGTGTGAACACAGTGAGTTATGACTGAAATATTGAATGGAAAGATGGCATAATAGTTACTTAGGAATCACATTGCACCAATTTCCTTTTCTTATTTTATATCTGAAATCTAGAAGAGCGCCAGATGAGTATATTCATTTTGTTCTACGTTCATACCTGGCTGACGAGGTCTGGGATGCCGAGGGCTCTGTCTATCTCCTCCAAAGCAATGCCATCTGTATTATTCAGTAGTGAATCCAGCTGGTCCAGAAGCGCCCTCTCGTCGCTCTGGCCCTCGCTGGTGGTAGGAGGCACCAGGAGATCATCCAACGTGTTGCCAAAGTGCCGTCTTAAACACACACAGAAACACACATTCACATTCTGCCCGCAAGTGATGCAAACCGAAGAAAGATGCGACACTGACCTATTCCCCTCCATGCTCATCATGGGGTCCGGCCACGAGGGGGACTGGTTGGGCTGGCCCTGCTGGTTGAAGGGGCTCATACCCATGCCCATCTCAGCAGAACCTCCTAAATCATTAACAAAGGACAGATTTTAGTACACAGTGAAAAGAACTGTAATAGTTTGCCTAAAAAGATCTAAATTAGTATTTTTCTGATGAATTAATAACTCAGGAAGGCATGTTAGGTCCTCTACTACATGAGAGCAAAAGGGGCAACATAAATTACTTGCGACACAGAAGGTGTGTGTTTGCACATGCTTTCGACACATATAACAAAACTCCAAAGATTGTCATTTATAAGAGAAATAATTCAAGCCACAAGCAATTCTACAAGAACATAAAACATGAGAAGAAAACTGTCCACTGTGGAGCTTCTGTCCCTTTCTCCACATCAAACCACACAAACAAGGTGTTGTATGAAAGCAGAGACAGCTGATTACACAGTCTTTCGTCTAATTTTGTGCTTATGAAGATGACAGGATCACTCATTAAATAGATTAACTGGATTGCTATCTTCTTGTTTTCATGGTGTAAATTAGTTTTCTGGGCATTTTCTACTGTATTCCTGGTGAAATCACACAGAAACACATCTGATTCTGACACTTTTGTAGTTACCAGATGTGTCTTGGCTTTCTTTTGAGACTATACAAAAGAAGCCTTGTAGTTGGGAGGACATACTTAGTTGATCTGCTTCGTTTGGACAGGAGGCAGAAAAAAACAGACTTTGTGATAAAGAAGTTGAGTTAAAGTACTGATGCAATGGTGTTAAGACACCTCCAGTCCATGAGAGCTACCATCCTGCAACATTTAGATGCTTCCCTTCTGCAGCACACCTAAATTGTGCACCTCATTAGCAGGCCTCTGCAGGGCTGAATAGCACGTGTATGAGGAGTTTCAGCCATTTCATTCAGGTGTGATGAAAGAGTTGCAGGAAATTAGCCCTCGAAGGCTGAACTTGGACACAGCTGCTATAAGTCCTACAGTTTAAGTCCTACTTAAATTAAATTAAAACATGTAAAAAAAAAACACTTCAGCAGTAAAAGACCCACAAGTTTAATACTATTACACACAGTATCTCTGCATTATCTGTAATTAACTGATATAACCAGTCTTCTACTCCAAGCATCACTGTGCAGCCCCACAGAGCACCTAGCACAGGGGTAGGCTACTTTAATTACTCATTGACCTGAGTCAGGTGTGATGCAGGAGGGAAACACTTGCAGGAGGATGGCTCTCTAGGACTGGAGTTGCCTACCCCTGACCTCTCCCACCCCCCACCTCTCCTTGCATGCTGTTGCTTTTTTGTCACATGGCTCTGTTCCCGATAACTCAAATGGCTTACATTGCTGCCTCACCAAAAACCTGGCAACTGTATGGCCGACATACCCATATCCATGAGCTGCTGCTGCAGCATAGATCTGGTGCCTGGTACACTGTTGGAGCGGCTGACCATGGGTCCAGACATCATGCTCTTGCCGTTGTTGTACTCCATGCCTGGTCGCAACATGGACGGGTGTCCTGCTGAACCCATGGGACTGGCACTAGAGCGGTGCATGCCCCAGTCCCCTGAGCCCCCCATTGGAGACCTCTGGGATACCATGCCTCTATTCATTGGTCCTGGTAATTAAAAAAAGGAGCATCAGAATCCCTTCATGTGTGGCCCAGTCTTAGTCCTCACAGCTACATCTGTCATTATCAACAAGGCAATAATTTACAAGTGATATAGTCAAGCACAATAACGCAAACCCAGGAATGAATAATATGGGGGAAGGGGGGGAGGAGGAGGAATCAGCACTGGGTCACTTGAACACACACCCATGTTTCCAGGATAGACGTCTGGGCTGCCCATCATGTTCTCCTGCTTGATAAGCATGGGGCGTCGACCCGCTCCTCCAGGTCCACCAGGTGGCTTCCCTTCCAGGGACATAGCCCTCTGGAAGGGTCCTCGAGGTCCCGAACCCATTACTGGACTCCCTGAACACAACAAGCATAAAGGAGCAAAGATCCTCTTCAGATGTTTATTGCATCTCTCTGTGATGTACCATTAAAATATTATGTATATTAAATACATAAAGATAAATATTTTATGATGCACTTTTATAAGGTTTATGTGGTTTTTGGAATCTTTTCAAATGATTAAATAAATGCGTCAAATAATCAGAAAAATTAGTTTCAATCAGGCTTCAAAAGGTAAAAATAACAGACAAAATACCAAACAATACGAATCCTTCAGTTTAAAAAAGGGTTGAAATAATAAAGAAGGAAAATTATAAGTAACAAACCTTCACATCCTAATTGTTTAATTTAGTGTCTTTTCCTTCACAGATCCCAACTATAACACAGTAACACACAACCTGCGCAGGAGCAGTAACTCAGTAACAGCAGAACAAAAACTAACTTTTATCACGAAGGGGCCAATTCAGATCTTGTGCTTTTCTTTGTAGGAGTTTTAGTGTGAAGGAAACAGTGAAACATTCCTGTTTATGAATCAGATTCACAACATCTCTGCTACAACATCCATAAATCAACTTTACATTCATGCAGCGAGTTGTTGTTGCTCCTGTGTTCAGACTTTAAACACCTGTGTAACAAAGTTCATTCCCCTCTTCAGCATGATGAATGCTTATTTATCCAGAGGAGAAAAAAAGGCATTTTCTGCATCACTCAGTGAAGATGGGATCTACAGAACAGCATCTCCACATGCATCTTATATTTTTAAGAGATAAATATAAAAGTAGTATTGCGGTGGGAGTTATTTAGGCACAAGTAATGCTCCATGCTACGGTTTCCTCAGTTTTTCACAGCAGCAGAGACTACATCACAACTTCATGAAAGCGCAGCTGATGAGAACTTGTTGGACATTTGCATTTGTTGTTGCTGTGAAACATCCCAGAAGGCCAGGTTTTATTACTGCCACACGCAGCTTCAGTGGCCTTTTATTTGATATCATCGCTTGTGATGTTACAACAACCCGTCCTGTGTGTGACTGTCACTTCTCATACTTTTTTTTATTATACTTGAACCCCTTACCCTGCAGGCTGTCGTCAAGGCAACCCTGCGGTTTGTTTGCCGTGTCGTTAGTCCGTCCACCTCCAGCCTGATCAGGATAAAAGTCAGAGCTTGAACCCCTCAGATCTCCCAGGATGGACTCCAGGTTGTGTAACTGAAGAATGAAAATAACATCAGTTTGTAAAATGATACATAAAAAATTAATAATAGTGAGATTAAAGCTAGAGCGAATAAATATATTCATCCACCCTTCAATTTTCTACCGCTTAATCCCTGAACAGGGTTGTGGGGGGGTGAGGGCAATTCCAGCTGACATCAGGCATTGGACAGGTCACCACTCCATCACAGGGCCAACATATATAGACACACACACACACACACACACTCCTATGGGCAATTTAGAGTCTCCAATCAGCCTATCCCCAAGGTGCATGTCTTTG
>JBAMHV010000014.1:6003627-6028449 GCA_037177535.1 Pseudomugil gertrudae
GATAGGCTGATTGGAGACTCTAAATTGCCCATAGGAGTGAGTGTGTGTGCATGGTTGTTTGTCTCTGTGTGTTGGCCTTGTGATGGACTGGCGACCTGTCCAGGGTGTACCCCGCCTCTCACCCATTGTGAGATGGGATTGGCTCCAGCCCCCTTAAGGGAAAAGCGGTAGAAAATGGATGGATGGATAGGAAACAGGTGCAGGTGAAAATAGTTGCAGCTATCTATAAAAACATGCACACAAAAAACAATTTATTTTCATACTGCAACAAAATCTGTGATGTATCAGAATCTGTGACCACAGGGCGCGCTTGCATACGTTTCTCTGCATATACGTCTCAAAAGATGAGCAAAGTCTTGAAAACACTTGAATAACAAACTAATAAAGACAAAAAAAAAACTGGTTTGAAGTTTGAATTAATCTCTCATGTCCCTCCTCTGAAACATGTGAGCCTCACAGAGCCAGGACCACAAAAGTCACCAGAATGTGTGACATGGGAAATTCATCGAAATAAAATGAGATTACAATTTAAGGGGCTACTAAAGGTTTCCTCATCAATCATATTATAAGTGTTTTCAAACCTCGCTCGTCTTGTAAAACAAATATTATGCTGCGGAATAAGGATTAGCGCCCCCCTGTGGTCACAGATTCCGATAGGTCACAGGTTTTGTTCTAACCCTTCTAGACTAGCTTTCTTGTTATTAATTTAATAAAATCTTCCAGAATAGTTTTTCAGGCTTCATGAAGGACTTTCCAAAGTTCTATGGATGTTGCTTTCTTTCTGCTCCATCCTGACACTGATTTACAGGCTGGTAGGAGGAGCCACGACTCCATTAAACCAGTTATCATTTGGAATACCTTTTCTCTGGTTTAACTGGTTCAACTGCAGGTCTAGACGGGTCTCTCAGGCACTGTGTCAGCTCTTTGCTGGATTTTATCTAAAAACATCAATGATGTTTTTAACCTGCTGTCGCTTTATGATTTTATTTTTGTCCCAACACTTCTTTTATGCTCCATTTTTCTCAGATTTTATCAACACACCCCACAGAGATATGCCGAGTCTTCAGCAATTGTTGGTGCAAAATACAAATTTATGTCAAACTGTGGGATTGTTGACACTTTGGACAGATGTCATTAAAGAAATGGCAATGGTGTTACCAATAAAGTTTCCCATGGCTTCTTTGCTACATGTTATGCAGAGGCATACAACTATTGATTTAGGCACATTTTCATGGTTTAGGATTCTTGTACAAATGTTTTAGGAAAAGAAAATCACATTTTCCTGAAATGATTAGGACAAGGACTGCACTGAAAAAAAACGTTTGAAAGACCTTCGGAAAGCCTGGCGGCTCAACAGCACTGAACAAGATTACAGGAAAGTCTGGATCCTTGGAAGCAAAACATACGAAATGGGGGCACATGGCTTTTGCAGTTTGTGTTCCTAGAAGCAGGCATTATGAGAAGAAATGACTACATCTGGGCGAGGAAATCAGCAACGACAAAGAGTCCACACAGATCTGTCAGAAATGTTCTGAGCTCGTGTTTTTCATGTGTATGAAACCTTTAATGCTCACAGTAAGAAAAGGTTTTTTTTTTGCATTTTTCTGTTTAATTTGACAAGAAATGCCATAAAATATAAATGTTTTTCAGCAAATGGATGAGACATAAGTTAATTATAACATAATGATGGTGAAAAATGTCAGAAATTTGAAACTTATTGTTAAAAAACACTTAGTTTAAGTTCTGGGAAATATGGTTGAGCAGGTTGAAAAGTGTGAACGCACATTTATTGATCCCCATCTTCCAAATAAATTGACAAAAAAAGAAACTTATATTTAATAATCACTTTAAAACATACTCTCTCTTTTCTTTCCTTTTTTTTTGCCCTCAGCACAGTTTTCACTCATCGCAGCAGACATTGCCGTAATAGCTGCGTGGCCACTGCTCGACAAACCACTGACCCAGTAGCCCACTTTCCTGCATTTCACCTCATGTGTTGATCTCACACACTCACCCCAGACCGGGCGTGTCGCAAGTGGAGAGCTTGCGTTTCCGGCTTTCTGAGCTCAGAGGCTCCATGGAGTTCTCCCCCAGTCCGCTCATCGTGTGCACATATCAGCACCTGAAGGGGAAGAAGCACATGCATACAAGCAGGTGTAAATAAGCCAGGCAGTGACGGGGATTATATAGTCCCTCTTAGCCTTTTAGCTGGTATTATACAGGTAATTGTGAGTGGAAGGAGATGTTCACTCTCTTGAACTCAGCAACATAATTGAAACAGAGGCCGATTGTAAAGCAGTGCACAGTAAGATGGAATATGCTTATATCATGCAAATCATTTTCTCCTGGCTGAGACTGACAAACAAACACGTCTCGCCGGCCTCCTCCTACTCCTCTTTCTCCTATTTGGAGAATTTGAGAACAAGCATGTGAGGTTGTGTTTGTTTGTGTGTGGGCTTGTGCATGCATTAGTTCATCAGCTCATATGGTACATCCACACACACACGTATCGGATTAGCAGTGTCTCTGATGATAAGCCACGGTGCACAACTAACCCCGTTAGACAGCCGTCTGTCTCCCATAATGCATCACATTTCGTCTCCAGGAAGTGAGCTGATAAAGGTTGTGGGAAAGAGAGGCAGATGGGATGAAAGGAGGAGAAGCAGGAAGGGAATAGAGAGAAGGAATGGAGGAAATAAGCCAGAGAGGGAGGGAGGGAGAAGCCGGTGCAGTGAAGTGAGCGCTGATTGGTCACTTTCTTTGCCACAGTGACAGCAGCTGACACTGGGGAAAGGTAGGAGTGGAGGGAAGGAAACAAGGATGGAGGAATGGGAAGGAAGAAGGGAGAGTACATGAAGGGGGAGAGAGAGTGCAAACATAGTGAGAGACAGGATATGGGGAGAAAATGCAGAGGGAGGGGAAAAAAGGAGGGGTAATCAGAGCGGAAAGAGGCGGAGGCAGTGGGAGGGAGCTGAGAAAAAGAGATAAAGGAATGTCAAAGAAAGACAGGAGGGACGAGGAACAGGTGAATGGAGGAGGAAGTGAAGGAGGAGGTGTAACATTCAGGCTGTCTGGAGTGTGTTTTCAAAGCATGTGTGGTGCACAGAGCTGGCTGAAAGCCTCCGTACCCCTCTTAACCTTCACAGCCAGAGCAGCTTTTTCATTCCATTGATTACATGGTTATCCTCTGACCAGAGCACTGTCTCTCCTGCATAGCAAATCAGGCCAGCGGCAGGGGAGTGAAGCCAGCCTGTTATTTAATCATCATTCACCATCATCTCAGGCTCCTGTGTGTGCGATTAGATTAGTCCAAGAAAACATCTAATTGTGTTTGGGCTTTTTGTTTGTTTGTTTGTGTTTGGTTGGGTATGTTCCTGGGTATGTAGTTGCAAGGTTGTGCCAGGCTGTAACGTGTGATGAACTCGTCTTCTTATTGGGACAGAATCAGTAGGAGGTCTGCTTCCATCTATGTTTCCAAGACGAGGCATAACGGTGTGTTCTCCTGCCAGGCAACAACAGGGATACTCAGGACTATTCTAACAAGCAGGAGATGCTATGAGTGTTGCTCAATCCCTCCTACTTTGAGTTTCTTTCAAATTTCTTCTTTAATCTCTCCCTCGAGTCCCTCCCATCAGACTGCCTGTCTGCTTTTGTCTTTGCCTACCTGCATCTCTTCTTGCCTGTCTCCCAGTTTGCCCCCCCGTGTGCCTATCTACCCGTCTCCCAAGCCTGCTGCTCTTCATTAGATAAAATCCCCGCTTGGTGCAGTCTGATGAAACCTACCGCATGGGAGACGAGGAGCAGAGGAAGCGAAAAGTGGCGAGGGGGAGGTACAAAGTCTGAGGATTCAGAACTCAAAGAGCCAAAGCAAAGTGTTGAGTAAAACTCCCGTCTTTGCTCCTACACCGATCAACCCGCCCGCCCGCCCATCTATTGATGGAGTTCTCAAAGGGAGAGCTGCTCTAATTGCAGAGTGAATGAGGCTGCCCCAGAGAATGGTTGATTAGGAGGCTGCTGAATGCCCCAGGGAAATGGGTCACCTCCAGCCTGGCGCGGGCCGCCCGCTTTTCCAGCACAGGGAGAAAGTCAATTACACGCCACAGGCAGTGGGGCCTGGTGGCAGAGAGGCGGCGGGGCTGTGCTGGGTACAATGCAGCAGCAGGGGGCAGTGGGAATGAGACGTGCAGTGAAGGAAATGGGAGAAGGTGATGGGACTATTGAGGGCAGCAAGGAGAGATGGGCATCAAGATGGCAATTTTCAACTAGAGAGAAATGAGTCTGTGGAGGAAAAAAAACTAAGACAGTGAGACGTTTTGTTTTTTTTATCCTGCTCCTGGTTAATGCATATTTTTACCTGAATGTACCACTAACAGCAGATGTTATCAGATTCAGTTAGACAGAGATAAAAACCCACTAAAAGGATCCATACAACAACCCTCCCTCCTCTCCCTCCATCAAACATACATGAACATTACATATCAGTCAAATCAGCAATACAACAACCTTTAGGAGGAAGCTGGAGGGTGTGGTAGCGAATCTGGAACTACACGATGCCAATCACGTACTGGAGGTGAACTTTGAGTCTTCTGGCTGATAAACGGGAGTTAGAGGAGCTGGACACCTCATTTCAGCCCCGTATGTATGATCGTAAATTAATTTAAGCTTATATATTTAATAACATTGCTGAAAAAAAACACAAAGACATCAGTCAGTGAGTCATTTCAGCATTTCTGCTTTTTTAGATACGAATCAAAGCAATGCAACAGCTGTGGTCCTCTTCCCAGCAACAGGCTGCCGTCCATTCAGGTATGCAACCCTGAACTTCACTGCTTTAAGTCTGACTTGGCCCTCAACCGTGATCTTGATCTGGGGGATTGCAGTGTCACCTCCTTATATGCTGACTCATACTTTCCAGGTCATAAGGAGGGAGTGGGAAAATGTCATCACCAGGTTGTGAGGGTCTCCAGAAACTCCAATATACAGAATAAAATATCACTGACCGTTGATGTGAGTGGGCATGTGCTCTGTCGGTTTCATGCTTTAAGCAGAACCGTGTTGTAGGCACGACACTAAACAGTGGAGACTGATCCGTCAGACCGGACCGTCAGTGTGATTTCATACAGTCTGACATTGCACACACCCACGATGCGTTCAAAATACCCATAATAAAAGGTGATGAAGAGAGGATCAGGGGACACATGCACAGCAGGGGTTTGCCTCCCTGCTGTAAACATTAACATACAAAGTGTGAGTCCCCATCGTTCATCCAAACATTATTAGACGTTTTTTTTATAAAGTATGTGTATTAATATGCATGTTACCCAAAACAAATACTGACAAGATTTTTTTCTTCATCAGAACAGAGTCTCTGCTGTGCTCATCATCAATAGGCAACTTAATATGCATCATTGTCCTGTTGCATGATCTCTTTTCAGCCTGATAACCTGGTAAAGTTTATGGTTGACTCAGTGATTATTAAGCATCTCCAGTCAGAATTCAGCAAACACGTTTAAACATACATGTTTCTGTAAATGGTACATAATGAACACAAATAAGAGAAAACTTTTGGAAACCAGCATTTTGAAGCAGCCTATTTGGTCAAAAGAGTCACAAGTCAATTAGTAACTCTCCTTCTACCCAAACAAATATTAGTAGACTTTTAAAACTAATAGTGGAGTGTGTCTGCACTTTTTCAGCTGATCAACAAATGTAGAAAAGTAGTTTAATGTCCTTTAATTGATCAGAAATCAAAGATGTATTAAAGTAAAAATACTTGTATTAAATACAATTAATCTTTACTAAACAATCATCAAAACTCTTCATTGTATGGTGTGTTTACACCTCCTCATATGCCAGACTGTATTATTTCCCTCTGCACTTCATCAAAAAACAAGTGATGTAAAGTCCAGCTCGTTTCATAGATTCAGTTCTTTTGATTCAGTTCTCGTAGAAGAGTCAACTCTTTTGTCTCCTAAAAGCTCATTATTTATTTTCACTCAGAGCATTTTAGCTTAATTTAGTAAACATGACCTGAACACAGAACCACATTGAGCACATAAAGTAAATAAAAGCAAAAAAAAAAGTCTGAATATATTTATGCTTTAAACTCTTAATTTTCCCACACATACTTGTAATTTAATCTTGCTTCCAGTTCTCCCTGTACCTGTTCTGTAATACTACGCTCCCTCCGTTCCAGAAGGTCCTTCTTTCTTTACATTTTAGCATGATCCTCCTCTTCTATGTTAATGTGTACACGGTCTGCCCATCAAAACAATAAATGCTCATGCATTCTAAAGATTCAGCTCTCTTAGACAGGAAGTGGTTCTTCTCGGTTCACTACAAAGACTCGGCCCTAAAAGCCAGCTCATTTATGAACGACACTCCGCTAAGACAAACCAAACATTTTCAGTAACATATTCCCATTGTCATCAGAGACAGTGTTTTATTAGAATTACAGCAAGAATGCTAAAAAAACGTTGTTTTTGTTTACCCACAATGCCCTACTTTGTACCCACAATCCACGTGTTGTAGTCTGCTTCTTGCATTTGGTTCAATAGCAGCAAAAGTGGATCAGAGTTTGCTTCTGTGACCTGAATCAGAGCTTATTTCTTGATTTACACCTCCTCAAACAACCCAGACAACTATACAAGCAAAGAAACAAAGATCCAATCAGAGGGAATTGTGAGTGAACGATGAGTTTATACACAAACTTCCCGTATGCAAATATACACAAGTATGCTGCTATTTTTTTTTATCTTATTTAAAACTCAAGATTTATCATTTTATTCTATTCTATTTTTATTCTATTTTATAAATCTTTAGCTCAGCTTATTCTTCTATTATGAAAGGATGCAGGTACAGAATACACATTTCACTGTACAATTATATTATGTATAACTGTGCATGTGACAAATAAACCTCTGACTCTTTGACTAACAGATTCTTTCTTACCTCCTACTCAAGCACACTACCCAACCAATGCCACGTGTTTGTTTTTCCCTCTACACGTCACTTTGTTTGAGTTTTAGTCCCCGTTGAGCTGCACTTTCCTCACATCACAGCACATTAACTGGCTAAAATGAACCTCTACCCAGACTTGTCAGGTTGGCAGGTGTTAATTTAGACCCTGCTGACAAGGATCTGATGATTTTTCATTACCTCCTGATACTTAAATGAATGAAGGAGGGTATGCAACCTCTTTTCATAACTGTATGTTAAACACTGATTAGCACAGCTTTGTGACTTTGATCATAGTGTTAACCTCTTTAGTTGAAAGGGAAATATAACTCACCCTCCACAACTTAAAACAGCTCTTTTCAACATAATTCAGAAAGATTATTTTATTTCCTCTGAACAAGAGTCGTAATATTGTCACAGAATATTTGATCACAGCGACAGAAAATGAAGTTTGCAAAGAGCTTTTGCTTTCTTAATAACCATTAAAAATGTCTGCAATGTTTAGGGAGTAATGATTAAATACTGACTGTTCATTTCATAAGTGCCAATCAGATGTTTGCGTTCTAAAAACTCATAATTAGCTCTCTGCTTACTTTTTGGGAGAAGGAAGGAACTTCACATAACCTATATAAAGTTCCTGCTTTTCGTGCTTTGCACAAATGAGCTACAACATGTTCAATCTTTAAGTTCTAGCAACGCGTGTTATCGCTCTTCCCAAGACGATCAGCAGTTCAGCATCAAGTTAAACTAACAGCATGCAGAATCAAAATGGATGAGCGGCAGCTTAAAGACTGAAAGCAAAAATGAGGTTTGGGAACAGAGAAGAAAAAAAAAGTGGAGAGACGACAAAACACCCACAGCAGAGTGAGTCACAGCAGAGAGCAGAAAAACAATGCAACAAACAAGACTGAAGGAAAGACGTACGAGGGGCTGACGAAGAGTGAAAAGGAAAAAATGAGCAACAAAACAGCCTCGATCTGTTGTTAATCTAAACTGTGCTTCATCTATGCACAGGCAAGATTACTCTGATCAAAACTTCATGTTGGGATCCTCCAGACTGGATTCCATTGTAAAGCTTGGTTCAGAGTCCAGTGGAAACTCTTCCACTTAAACCAGAACATTTCAGCTTATTTACACAGTACAAAGATATGTGCTGAACTGTTTGGCTGTAGCTCTGTGCCTGTTTATACATATCTCTTTTAATTGTCTCTGTGACAAGCGATAAGACCTTGGAGGAAGGCTGCCGGTTGTTGGTGCTGAAAAGGAGGTGAAAAGTGAGAGGAGGAGGGGGAAAGCGAAGGTGACAGAGTTAGAGGGGCAGGCGTACTCAGGCTGGGTGATGCAAATAACAACAGCGTCGCCTCCCCCGCCTACTCGCTAGCCCGTCCGCCTCCCTGCCACTCTTTCATAATCTCTGTTGACAAAACAGAGGCACACGGCCCCGGTGTGGTCATGCAAACTCACACCGGAGACACGTCAGGAGCTGCAGCTGCCTTGCTTCGACTTGTCGTACAAGACGGAGAGTCAGTGCTGTTGGTTGGTCTAAGTCAGCCTGAACGGCACAGTTAATTATAAACTGCTTGTCTAAAACTAATTTAAACAATTAACTGACTGTATTCCTGTCAACTGAGCAGTTCTAGTAGATGAATTATAGTACCTGTAAGTTAACGCACGTCTTTGACTTTGTCAATAATGCTGCTATGAATGAAACGCTGCAGCTCAGCTGATCTCAGATCCTAATAATAGATATTTTAATTGAAGGAAGCAGATTTAAGACGTAGCATCTGTACTAATAATTCAGCCAGGAGAGTTGTGGACCATCCAAAGGCCCCCCGAGACACTTTTTTTGGTTGTACTTCAAGTTTTCTTCATTCTCCAGCATTTCCTCTTTTTACGATCACCTTTCTCACTGCCATTACCCCCCACCCCCTTCTTTTGTCCCCATTCCCATTTTAACTGACTTCAGTCCTCGCACGATCACATCCTGCTCGCTGTGCAACAGCAACATGTCTGTAGAGCCATCTGGGGAAGACACGTGAATGAAAGAGAAAGTGCGGTTTGCAAGCGTTTGGGCAGATTTGTTGTGTGAGATCGTGTGATGTCACCTGCAGAGGGGGTGTGTTGAGGTGGGGTTGGGAGTTGATGCTCTTTTTTAACTTCTGCAGCTGAAGCACAACGAATAATTAGATGTCTCCTCCTGCCTCTTGCTGCTCCTGGTTTTCTCACCCCTCGCTATTTCTCTCCTAACACCATCAGAAACTAAACCACCTTCCAAAATCAAACACATGCTAAAAACAAACAAACAAACACCTCCATATAATCTTTCCCTCAGACAACACACTGGGTTCTCTGCATTTCGGTGCTCAGGTCAGAAGGATGTTGCAAGACTGTGGCAACAACAAGAAACTGACTCTGACAAACTGCTCAGCCTAAACCCAGCAGGCCGTTACCATGCCAACCATACAGGATGTGAGCCCACCTTGCGAAGGCGCCGAGATGACGGACGATCAGATGCCCCCCTCCCCTCGTTCTGGGGGTGTGGTCCTATGTGGGCTGGTCAATGGAGTCTGGAGATGAACAAAAACACAAAGAGAGAAAGTTTTAAACTCACATCCACTAGTGTGTGTTCATTAGGACTGTATTAATGAATAACAAGCAGCATTATTAATCAGCAGGCTGAAGATGTACACAGGAAGCAGCACTAGTGGCCTAATGAGGAGAAGGAAACTGCAAGCGAGCCTCACTGTGGGCTTTTGTCTTCATTATGGACCTATAACGTGCAGAGAGCCCACTTGTTAAGGGTCCTGTGCATTTGCATTGACAAACAGGCTGCTCCCACAGCCAGACACACACACACACACATACATCTACACACACAAAAAGGGATGTTGAGACACAAGTTTTACAGGAAGCTAAACGGTTGAAAGCTAAAAGTAGGGAAGGCACGTGACCTGAACTTAGCCACTTGCTCCTAACTACGACAGAGTGCTTCTACATCTTTTCCACTAAATGAGCACTTCAGAACCAAAACGTGGATGAAACCATCAAGACTTTATTGGCAAATATATCCAATGCTCTCAGAGCGCGAGTACAAAAACAGACTATTAGGCTAAATCGCAGTGCTAATCCCAATAGCACATAATAGGCTAATTTGTGTCTAATTTGTGTAACCATGGAGAACTCTGGGCGTTTCCATGGCACCCTCTCATCAGTGAAGCACATAGCCAGGATGTCTCATGTTCATCCGTCACTGCGTCTCGGTGTGTGACTGATAGTAGGTTCACTTTCAGTTTTACCGAGTTGGTGGCTCAGAGCATCCAGCCGGAGGCCACGTTCAGAACCAAATCTCTGAATTCAGTTCGAGTACGTGCATGAGGACATGGCTGCTCTCATGCCTACACCGTCAGTGCTGTGTATGTTTACATGTGAGAGTGTGTTAGCGCGTGCCTGACCGCTGGCTGCACCCATGATTGTGAGCAGATGGGGACTGTCGACGCGCGTGTGTGTGTTAGGAGGAAGAAGGGGAGGAGGAGGAGGGGTGAGTGCTCTAGTTTAGGTGATGTATGGACTCTCGCACACCAACAAAGACCCTCCTTCAGCTGATGTGTTTCCCATTAATTGAAAGGGGAGAAAAATAGAGCCTGCGAATGACTGCTTAAGTGGAGGGAATTTATAGCTCAGTGACAAAGACAGACTGACTCAATAATTTCTGCTAAAGTTGTGTGGGTGGGTGGGGGAAGAGAGAGGGGCGGTTGGAGTGTCGTTCAGGGGCACGCTCTTTGCAGGGACAAGAGAGCCTTCAGTGTGATCATCGCTGCTTTATGCTCACTTTGACGCAGCCATGAAAACCAGAAGGAACAAAATGGTAGTTAACGGCATGCGGTGCTGCTCATACCAGCGTAAAGCCTTGAATATAAAAGAAGTGTGAATGAGCTTAAGATTCAGAGTCAATGGAGAAATGTTAAGCTCGCAGTCGCCAAGGTCTCTTCACAGTCTGCGCTCCTCTGAGAAAACTCTCTTCATCTCATCGCGCTCCTCAATTACTTGTCACCAGTAAGCTGAATAAACCCTCAAACTGCGCCGTATGAATGTTTGCATGCTTGCATTTCATCGGTGTTCTTAAGCAGCCTTAAGAGCATCTTCCACTTTGTTCTGATGCATTTGAGTCAGAGTTTTAATGTAGAAGCTTATACAGAAGCTGCTAACTTCATCTGTAGAAAGAAGATGATATGCACTGCAGAGATCTGATCCTAGCACAAACATGGCTGCATTTCAAACCAGTACAGGTAAAACTAAAAAAAGGACTTTCAGAGACGGGGATTCAACACTTTGCTTCCTCTCTGTAGTACGTTATACTGTATAAGTCACAGCTGATGAACCATCTTCTGCTGGGCTTCTTCTCCATTATTAAATGTCAACTTATATTGAACTGAAACTTACTGAAAGTTGTGTAGTCACCAGAGCTCCGTAAAAACCACAAAAAGTGACAGCATTCATGCTATTACTCACCCAAAAGAGGCAAAAATGTGTACAATAGGACAGTATATACTGAAAGACTTTACTCTACTTAAATAAAAATACTTGGAAAAGATGATCAGATGTTAGAAAAGGCTGATGAGAATAACAATATGGACAAAAATACCTGCAATAAAGCTAAAACCATAGTGATCCACACTGACCTGTAGGTCTCAGTTCCTCGTTGCCTCTCAAGCTAAAGCCCAACATACACACAGAAGTGCTGAAGGATTACGTGGAATATGTTGCAAGGAGTTTGTCTCACTTAATCTGAGTTTAGAAGAACATGAGGACTGGACCCTTCCTCAGCTGGTTTATTTGTGTTGCATGCAGTGAACTAACAGCACAGATAAGATAAAGACAGTAAAACCAACACACATGCCATCATCTGTTCCCTGCAGCTGAACCAGGAAAAAAAAAACTAATCACACAGTGTGCAACTTTGGACCCAAGAGTATCTACAAACTCAAATGAATCCTTACATAAAGAACAAAGAACTCAGCCATGCTGATCACAATGACACCCGAAATGAGACACAATGTTTGAGCCCAAACAAGGCTGTGTTACAGATATGAAAGGGAATATTTAGATTATCCTGTTGTGAGCTTAAGCTGGACAGATATACTAACATCCATGGAATAAAATCATCCTTCTATGGTCTGTATATAACATTAGTGACGTCATTTTTTATGTTAAAGTCGCACAATCTAGCCTTAATGCAGGACTTATACCCACCACAACACCAGCTACTGCAAACTGGATCCAGTGAGGTCAACTCTTTGGCACGAAAAACGTCCAGTTTTTTCTGAATAAGGAGAGAAATTATGGGTGAAATAATGTGTTAAAATGTAAGAAAACAAAACAAAGTTCAAGAGCTGTGTAAGCTACTCTGTGCAGGAAATTTAAATCAAAACCAAAGATGCGAGCCTGAAAGCTAAATAACATTTTATTGAATTTGAATCCAGTATCAAATCCTCTTACTGAATCCCAATCCATCCCAATCCCTCATCAAATCTGATTAGATTTAGCTTAAAACATTAGCAATTAACTCGCACTGTAAAGAGATCAAACTTGACCGTTTACTTAATCATCCCTTCTTTTCCTGACTGAAAAGATGCTTTTTAATGACATCCTGCTGAACACTCACTAACTGCATCTATAAAATTATTGATCAAATGAATCGGATTATTTTTCCTGAGCTGGCTGAACGATGGAACTACTTCATCAAACTGATCATTTATATAAATCTGGATGGGCGGATTAGTAAATACGAACCAAAACGCTGCAGCATTGGTTTACCAATGAAAACACACACACACACACACACACAGGCCGCTTGCTCTTACAGATATTCTAATAAACTCAAACTTTTCTTTTGAATTATTAAACCTCCATGAAATGCATAAATACAGCAAACAACCACAACGTGGCCAACATTACCATCAATGTGCCATTAAATCAGTCTGTAAATGTGTTCTGTGTTTTTACAGAGCCGTTTGTTATAAAATGCAACTTTAACTAAGCGAATGCGAGCGTTTTCTGATTATATACCTGCCGCTACAGCTGATCCAGACTAGCATGAGCATAAAATGAAGGTTATGGTGGGATGTTTTTTTCTTATGTGGCAACTTGTGCAGGAGTTCGTCTTTAATGTGAGACTGGTTGTAGCTGCTACCAGAGCAGACATGGCTTTTAAGAAATATGACAGCAAAGTCAGATAAGCAGGTGATGGGATGGGATTATGTTTTAAAAATAATCTTTTTTTTTTTTCTTTAGAGAAGGTTAATTTATTCCTGTGAACTCCTGATTTACGGCTCTTTTACATAGTTTTCATTAACTGAGTAGTGATGTCGAACTGGACTTAGTTCAGATCACCACTGGTCCGGTTGACTTTGATCCCAAACGTGCCGGAGCAGTGCATAATAACCCATAAAGCAAGGGGAAGTTTTATTTTTAAAATACACATGCATGAAAAAGACATTAACATTAAATAAAGCATGGTGTTAAAAAGATGTTATGAAACACCATGAGCTGTTGTTTCAATAATGCATTACCATGTTGTTTATCAGCTACACGTGCACTACAGCTTAAATGTCACAATGAATCTGCAAAGTCAGAAAACATCAAATCACAAGTTTCTACAACGGAAATAAGAAGCGTTTCACATTATGAGTTATCTTAAGCAAGCATCTGTGTCGTAACCCTGACCACCTGAACTTCACATCCCTGATCTAAAGTCTAACATGCTGCCCGTGCACGTTCAGCCAGAGGATTTTAGATGCATCTGTAACGGCTGCTTGGCTGCATACGCAACAACAGAGCAAAGAGAAAGAAGCATGAGAGTACATTACAGAGAAAGTGTGTGTACTCTGGGTGACTCTGCCTTTGTCTTGCTTCACCCATTCCCCCGTCCAGTAAAGCCCGGCGCTCACACTGGGGTAAAATACGAGCCAAGCCACATTTTGGCACATTGCCTGCCCTTAAACAAATCAGACCACAGAGGCTAATAAAAAAACGTCTGAGTGCAAAGCTCGCCTACACAGACGAGGGGGTACCAAAGAGGGGAGCAATTCTCAGCTCCCCTGCACAAGAGCGAGCGCTGCTATTCACACTGAACAAAAAGTGCCCGTCTCCATCACACACACCCCCTTTTCATTGCTTTAAATACGGCTTTGATGTTATATTGTTCTTAGCTGGCCTTTGTTTAAAGAAAAAAAAGGCTCATTGGAAACAAATTGCTTCTTAGTGTGGCAACAAAGTAAGGGTGAACTTTCCATCTTTAGACCAATTACTTCTATCACAACAGAGAGTTGGCTGCTTCAAACTTCACACTTCAGAGAAGGATAAGAGGGAGAGGAGCCGATGAAGAAAAGCAGACCGCTAACTCCAGAAATAGGCCAAGCAGGTCTAAAAACCTAAACTCATCCAGCACATCCCAGTCATGTCGGCCGCCATCAAACTTATATTTACATACTCATAAAAAAAAGACTCATTTGAATGAATGATCTTTTCCAAGAAGGTGAAAGAAGCAAAGCCCAGAGAAAACTGCTGCATTAAGAGCAACACATTCAATTAACAATAACTTTATTCATTAATCTGCAGCTTTAACAAACAGTTGTTTCAGATTAAAGTATGAAGCTGCTTTAAAGTCACACTGGTATGAACACCAGAAGATGGCATGTAAATTTACAAAAACACTTGTTTTCATATACACTAACTGGCCCGTTTATTAAATACATCTGTTTACATTTCCTTTTTAACAAGTCTTACAGTTAGGGATAGTTTAACCAGCCATCAGTTATGTAGCCAGGGGGACATCCCATAATGCACCAAGCACTTCCTTTTCCTTTCTCTGCTCCTTATCTTTCATGTATGGATATATGGCAGTATTGACATCATTAACATACTTCTCCTTTTTCTAAAGGTCTTCCTGGATAAAAGCTGCAGTGTGTGTTAATCTGTCCTTCCTGTCCTCTCCATCCCAGCCGGTCGAGGCAGATGGCTGTCCTCCCTGAGCTGGGTTCTGCCGGAGGTATAGGCTTCCAGTTAAAAGGGAGTTTTTCTTCCCACCATCACCTCATGCAACTCAGAATGGGAGATTATATCAAAGACAATATTTTTGTTTCCCTTAGCTAGGTTGTTGATCATAATTTGGCTCAAATTGATGTCTGTGAAGCTCCCTGAGAAGACATTGTCATGACGTGGCGCTATACAAATACAACAACATTGAATTTAACCCTCTTGTGACCGCCAACCAAATTTTTTATCTGCGCAAATACTTCAGGAATTACGGTACTGACGCTCCGCTACAAATGTGTTACCTCTGAATCTTGCCTGTGATTGGACGGTCGTAGCACGGGGGTCCTGTGTTCTACTGTAATGTCAACAATATGAGTGAAGAGGTCCATTTTTCTGCTTTCTGGTGATTTTTGAACCCTTAAAAAGAGTTATACGGTTCAGACATTATGATCATATGAAGTGCACATGTCATCCTGTCAGTACCAACAGGTCTGTCTTGTTAACACTAATAGTTAATTAGCCAATCACATGCCAGTAACTGAATTCATTTAGGTTTATATTCTTTGTCAGGATGACTTGCTTAATCACAAACTGAGTGTTAGATTGGAGAAGAAAGGAAATTCAAGTGACTTTGAATACATGGTCGTTGGTTTTAGTATTTAAAAAATATGATGAACTAAGATTTTCATACAGTCAAATATGCAACAACTAGCAGTTTTCTGGATCTTCTATAGGTCAGAGAAGAATGGGCAGACTGGTTTAGGATGGGAGAAATAGAATAGGCATTCATATAACCTGTTTACAGTCACAGATGCAAAGTACCCTCTCTGAACACACAACATGTCAAGTCATGAAGAAGATGAGCGAAAGCAGAAGACCACAACACTCCTGTCTGCTCAGAACTGAAACACAAAATCACCAGAACTGAACAATAAAAGATGGAAAAACATTATCTGGTGATGTTTTTTTTGACACACTGGGCTTTTTAGTAATGGCAAAGCATTGTTTTAACATCACAACCAACCTGGGTATGATCACTGAACACATCCATCCCTCTGATATGACCCAAACTGGTTTATTGAACTTTTACCACCCTCCAGTCACCAGATGCCAACCCAGTGGGGTGTCTGTTGGATGTGGTGGAATATGGTGTAAGTTCTCATTGTGGATGAAAAGCTGAAAAATTATGGGATGTTATTGTGTCAACATGAAGCAAAATCTCTGTGGAATGATTCCAACACATTGTTGGACCTATGCTACCGAGAATCAAGACACATCAGGAGGTAAAAAGAGCCATTCTGAGTAAATATCAGACAACCTTATACTAGCAAGGTGCACCTTATAAACTGGCCAGCGAGTGCATTTTCTCATTTCTCCATAACAGCTTAGACATTCCCGACTCTGAAAACTAAACACCATCTTTGGTTTTCTACGGTGATTAAAGTAATGAGTCTGGATTAATTCCAATAGGGTGTAGCCAAACACATAAAAGTCCTGAAACACAAAAGCCAGTAAACCATACAAGTCCTCATTTGTCTCAATCTGCTAAACTGTGAAGAAAGCTGCCACAGCCACACAAGGATGAACCCTGCGTGTTGTGGCGAAGGGCTCAGGGTCGCATCATGTTTAATGCTGGTTTCTTACGTGCATCAGACCCATCAGCTGAATGTGCTTGCACAGCCAAACACCTAACTAGGCTCAATTATACACCGCGGTGGAAGGCATCAATTATGCATGGGCTATATGCATTATCATAACAAAGACAATCATTTTCCTGAGTTAATAAACAAGACAAGGCTGTCATATTGAAAAGCACTGAATGACTCTTTGCTAAGTAAATACTGGAAATATTACTGCCATCACAGTATGTAAATCTCATAATAACAAGCACAACAGAAGTGCAGAGACACAAATTGTAATCTGTTTTCTGTTTGCAGCCACAAATTAAAAATGAGACCTTTCAGTAATCCCTTCATTCCTAATTCATGCTAATTAGTGCAATAGCTCAATCAATAAGACACTTCCCCTCCATCTTTAACCACACTCTTGATTAATAATCTGCTGCCATGGCAACAGGCCTCAAACCCCAATCTGCACATAACATGATGTAAATGCTCATATGGTGCGTTTCCATTTTCCAAAACCTAAATATCGTAACAAACATCCGCAAACGGAAACACCTGCATTTCGCTAAAAGGTTTTTGTGCTGTCAAGAGGTAGTTTTTCACACATTTTTATTTAATAAAAGTGTAATGGAAACACTTTATTTGCATTTACGCATCCCCAGATTTCACGTAGTAGGTCGTGTGACTGGTTAAGATGACGCAGGATGGAGTGAACAACTGGGAAATGCAGAGTTTTAGAAAGGGAATGAAAACCCCAAAATAACGCTTCATGGTAACGTTAATGTGCGGCTTATGAGCGAAACACTGCAAATTGTACTCGTAATTTCTTGAAGCTTTACAAATGGCTTTTATTTTACAAAAACCAGTAATGGAACCGCAATGGCCAGTTAATTGATACAAAGGTGCTACAAAAAGGATGCATCTTCAAAGGAAATCTTAACTAAAGATTGTCCGGTAGTCTCAAACTCCTGTTTTCAAGATTTTCTTTAAGCAGCTTAGCGGCTATCGCATCACAGATATCCGGTTGCTCTGTATGAGAAGAAAAAAGTTTGCTCAGGTCCAATTAAGTTAGACTTCTCGATTACTGCGGGAGAAATCTCTGCTTTTATGTCTAATGAACCAGGTTTTTCATATTCAATGAGGAACCTCAGAGTGTGTTGTACATGCGACTGGGTCTGTGTTTTTAAATGCCACATGTAAAGACGTGTTTATCTTTCTCACCACCTGGTGAGAAACCTGGTTTTATTAAAACTCTCCCTTCAGCCTCATATCAGATCCAACCAATCACACAATACTTCCCAGAGCTCCATGAGGAGACACTTCTGCTTGGCTTATGCATCGATAAAGGGTCGTAAGATGTCAGCAATCACATCAGCGAGAACAAAATAACGTCACTTTGTTCTCGTGGCCTCGAAAACCAGAAGATCTCGCTTCTCGGGGCTTTAGCTTCAGATAACGATGAGGGACAGTAGTGATACAAGAACCATGTTTGTGTTTATGTTTTCAATGACAATCTGTTTCAGTTATGCCTGAAACTGAGGTGGTTAAGCTTGGAAAAGTGACACAGGTTTCCTTTTGTTTAAGAGCTGCAGGAAGTTACTGTGAGGCAACTGGAATAAAGCGAGCTAATTCATAACTCCACTCTCACTTGCCAACATGGCAGACATGCAGGACATCAGCCAATCAGAAGACTTTTCCACCAGACTTTCTCTCATTTTCAGAAGGATGCTTCCCCTCAGGAGAAAGCGTGCCCTTGTTTGAAAATCCTTACAGCCTTTTTGGATTTATGATGGTTTGTTTAAGAACTGAATGATTGGATACGGCCGTGCTACGTTTGCTTTAACAGCTGCATTACTCAATGTGCAATGTGTTTTTAACATAGTTAAATGCAAAAATGAAAGACTTGTATCTGTTGCTGGTCAGTTTGCAGAGAAACTTGCACGAGAGAATCACCAACTTTCTGCTGCAGCCCGGATTAAAACGGCACATCTGCAGATTACTTCACAATTACGCCGATGAAGAGCATCATACTTCTGTTAAATGCTGCATATTCCCGTGTGATCAAGACTGCAAATTCATGATACAGCATTATTTTTCTCACAGGGATTTAACATTTCACATTAAACGTAAGAAGTTTAAATGTAAAAGTCCAATGAACTGATCTGGAATATCCCAGAATATCCCATAATATTGTTTTCTTGTTTTGAAAAGGGTTTAGATGGCATTTAAAAGTAACTTTAAAACCAATACTTGAAGGCTTCAGGCAAAAACAATAGATAACCAGAAACATGGTGGTATCAGCAGTTTTGATGTGCAGTCCAGGATAAAAAATCCCAGTTCAATATCAAAACAATGTCCTGGAATCAAACAGTGTTCGAGTCCAGTGCAAAATGGATTTGCAGTCCTCCACCTGAACCCAGCCTGACTCAAGTCTTCATTTTGCCACACGTATGATATGAAGCGGTAAGAATAACTTCTTAAAACTATACGGTTGGAAATGACGGCATCTATGCTGTGATGTCTAAATTAAAGCTGAATTTACATTCGCACGGCGTCGGTGTACGGTAGGGCAGGTTCATCTGGCACAGATGAAATGTGCTCTCCTACCCCAGCCCAAGTTTACACAGTCGGGTTGCAGTTTCTCTTCTGTCTTAAATACACAAACTTAGTTCCAGAAACGTAGAAAACCAAACCACAAACTGAAAAAAGGATCAAACATAACTGCGTCGCAAGCAGGGGTGCTTCTGGGGTCCGGACGAGGTCCATGTCAAGCCCCCCGCGGACCTAAACGCAGCATATGGCGGCAACGTCGTGGCAAACCTTACGCAGCACGAGGGTGGATTCAACACCAGATCTTCTAAATCAGGGGTGCCCAAACTTTTTGCCTCTGAGGGCCAAACTGAAAATGAGTCAGTGAGCCAGGGGCCAAACCTCGCAGGTTTAAAGCGTCTGTACGCCACTTCCTGTGGTTCTCCATGTAGATGTGTTGAGTCCGAGAGGCTGCGTGTGCAAAGGCTCATGGGGGATCTTTCCAAGTTAATAAAAATATATAAAAGTGAGGAAAATATTGACTTTTCTACTAATGTGAAATACACCACGGATTAAACTTTTAATTATTAAAGTTTATATGAATAGAAACACAATGAGTGAGGTGTTTATACCCATACAACCCTTTAGAAACTGCTAGAAACTTAATGGACATGAGTAAGAGATATTATCATCATCCGTCATTAAGCTCTGAAATGTATTTTCAATAAAATCTGTAGGTTTTTAAATATAAACATTTACTAGTGGGCCAAGAGCAAGTGTTGGTGGGCCAATTTTGGTTCGCAGGCCCCATTTTGGGCACCCCTGTTCTAAATAATTTTCTTGTTCATATGCTCAGAAAGTCTGGGGTTTTGGGGGATGTAAAGTTACGGGACTTAAGAAAATGTTCGTCTTGGTTCAAAACTTTTCATTCTAGGAAATAAAAGATAGAGACAAAGTAACAAATAACAGATGAGTGTTTTCAGAAACCTGCCAGCTCACAAACATCGTTTACTTTAAACAGGTTATAAAGCAGCGTTATGGAACATTTCACTCTTTGGTGCTTCTGAGTGACGAATAATTCAAGATACATCATGCTGCATCCTGCCTCTCCAGCAGTTAAAAGTTGGTTTAATCTTTACTCTTTGATGGTCCGGTGGGGCAAAAATAGGGGTGAAGTGTGGTTTCTCAGCCCTGAGATGCTGCAGGGCAACGACTGCTGCAGGAATGTCTATAATAAATGTCACATACCATCAAAATGAGTCAAAGTTTAGGGTCAGAAACCTATGCAGTGTTGTTTTAATATAGGAATAACAGGAAAATGTCAGTATGAAAAAAGCAGAAATCATTTTACAGCAAAGTGAAGCGTGTGTTTTTTCTTATTCTAAAACCAGCCCACACTACGGGTCTAATGCAAGCAGTCACATCTTCAATGTCCTTTGTCAAATACAAGTATGTTTGTGAAAAGTGTGTTTGAGAAAATGGCCCAAGATTAAAAGATTACACAAAAAAGTCATACAAAAAACCTGAATGGGTTGAAATAGGATGAAAGGGGAGGATTGTGTGTACACGAGAGCGGTTTGCCACCATAAAATGTTTCTCTTACAAGATAACAGTTGCATGGAAATCAAAGTCGAGCTGTGTCTGGTTTAAGTTGCTACAATGAACATCTCATTGCTGATACACCTGTGTATGAGGTCAGTCAGTCAGATTTATATCCATAGGCTGCCTTTTGGATGCAAACCTGTCCAAATTCATGTTCTATAACCATGCAAGCTCTACACACACTAAGTCCATGATATTGCTCTTAAGGGGTTGAACAGGTGAAATATTCCTCTATCAAAAGAGGAAGGAGAGGATAGGCAGAGTGTACATATCATTGGGCATTTATGCATCTGTACCAGCAGCATCAATGTTCCACCAGAAACAGGTTGCATGTAAAAGATGGAATGACCCAAACAGAGCACATTGCTGTAGTTGTGCTAAAACTCAACTGAACCTTTTGCATTTAACTGTGCGGTTTAAATGAAGCCTCGGTGTGACTGGTTAAATGAGATTTCTCCAGTGGCATTGGGACATAAACCATTGTTGAGATCTTGGAGAGAGACCACCATCTTTTTATCCACCTCTATCTTCCTGCTTGCGCCCTTTTCTTTGTGGCAAGGAGGAAGATTCACCACATGAACATTCTCCTCCCTCTATTTATTTGCTCAGAGTCCAAAACTGCACAGCGTAAGGAAAAAATGATTGCAGATGGGAGGGGTGGAGAGAGAGAGAGGGGAGGAGGGGGGAGAAAAGGTGCACAAACATACACTGCAGATTCAGCTGCACACACGTGGTTGGGACATGCACCGCACACACTCCTGGTTGAGCATCTAAATCACATTAGCCGCCTGCCTGCCATCCATCACTCCCACAGACAAAAGCACATGCAGGAGAGGCGGGGAAGCTGCATGGCAACATGCATAAGCACTCACACACACACACTTCCAGTCACACAACAGCCAAACACACCTTGAAAGCAGGAGACAGCATGCAGGGGAAGGCAGTCCCTCATTACACACACTCACAAATCAACTTCCATTCGCTTCCATGCACATCACTGTCGGCTCACATCAGCTGCACTTTTGGGGATCTGCTCATTTGCTCTGCTGGTGCTGCTCAGCGCGCTTTGCAAAGTTACACCAGTATCACAGAAAACCAACAATCCTACAATAACACAATGGAGGATTAGGAAAAAAAATGCACATCATGGTGGCTTTAAATATTAAAGCGGAAAGAGCCGAGCAGTGGCAGAGCGACATCTGGAGAAATCTGTTCCTTTTCTTTCTGTATCAATCTTATTCCCCATTAGAGGGGGAGGGGGGCCGTGCCTTGGTGTGCTTGTGTTTGTAGACAAAAATGTTTGTTGGAGGCATCTCTTATCTTCAAGATAGTGCGTTATCAGTGGGGTGCTCCTTACCTAATGGGATGCACGGTGAAGTGTGTGTTTTAAGGGCTGTCTCTTGGGTGAAGTAATTGGCAAGCGAGACATCGGAGAGTGGGATGTGAGGGGCAGAGAAGAAAGTAAAGGGGTAAAGGAGGAAGATTAGGGAGGCTGGACAAACTTGAAGCCAGCTCCATATATTATTGGGCCATATGGTGCCCATGCACAGCGCAGCTCTCATCGAGTCAGTCTCTCAGCTCCCTCAGCCCTCCCTCCCTCGCTCTCCCTGGCTTTGTCTGGTTAACTCAATAACTTCCACAGCTTCAACTTTTACTTCAGTGTGTTTTTTTATTTCAGAGCAACGACACCAGAGAGCCTTCTGCTTTTTTCTAATCCTGGACAAGTGGCTCGGGCTTTCCTCCGTAGGATGCTGCTGAGACCCATCACCTCATAGTTAATCCAAAACAAAAAGCATTACTTCCTTAACCGACTGTCTGCATGTGCCAACCCACATGTGCAATTCAAGCCACCGCAGGACTCGACTGCTCTCACTAAACTGTCAACTTGTGAACAGCAGCAACAATTAGACAGTAATCCGCTGCACTGTGTAGTTACCAAACGTCTAATGAGTGAATGCAGCTGCAAGCTTGTGTGTCTATGTGCATGCTTGTGCCTCGGCTGGACTGCTCTTTTAGTTGGCCCACGAAATCATTTAAAAATCAGCTGCACACACACAGGCACCCCCAGCTGTTTGATGTGTAATGAGAGAAACCATTAGCAGTAAAAATGGGCTCTCCCTGCCCTGCTGCTCAGCAGATCTTAGTCAGAGCCACAGCTACACGTCTATTTATACATTCACTCCTCTTTGGATTATCTTCTCTAAAAGAGCACAATTTGTGCATAACACAGTCAACAATCCTGCATTCCCTGCCCTTCTCTCCCCACGTCTTCTGCTGCTGCTGTATCTACCTTTCTCTCTCCTCTTCCCATCCCCCCCTCCATCTCTGGCAGTCTCCTCCCACAGTATACCCTTCCCCCTGCTCTTCCTGCTCTGTGCCTCCCTCTCCCTCATCAGGCTATATGCAGCAAGGCGCAAATTCATCAGGGGGTAAGAGACGGTGAAGAAGAGCTGGGGGAAAAAAATGAATTTGTTGGGCGGGGGACAAAAAAAAAAGAGTAAAGCAAGAGTGCATGAGTGGGAATGAAAAGAAGAGTGATGAAAATAGGGGGTGGGTAGTTGAGAAAGTAGTGCCGTGGATGAGGACGAGGAGGAGGAGGAGGGGGAAGCTCGCTCTGGATTCAGCGATGGGCGTTCCTCTCCACGGTTTCTGTGAGGTCAAAAGTTTACAGTGGTTTTAATTTCACCTTTCTGCAGCCAATCAGAAAGCGTCTCCAGCTGCTGGGGGAACTTTGACCCGCTCAGAGAATGTGACTGGAAAGATCTGAAACACACCGCCTCTCCTCCACACACACTCACAGATTTTCATCACTTTACACTCTTTTATCCCACACCTTTATTTCCATCCCCCCCACACCCCACACATACGATTACAGAAGACAGTTACCACCGTAGAGAGGAACACAAAGTAACCCTGTCCTTTTTTTCTCCTGCTTTCCAGAACAGATGCCACCTTGATGGTGGCGTGTGGGTTGAAAACCACAAGATCAACAAATTCCCTTTTAGAATGATCAAGTTACATCATAACTCTCACGCAACGCTGAGTCCACACTCATGCCAAGGTCGCTTCAAAACAAAAACCATATAAATACTTACAGTGGAGACACACCCTGCACGCTGCCAGGGTACTGAGTTTGTCTCTGTGTGTGTGTGTGCACATACACAGGCATGTGAGCATAGTGTGTGTCGACCAAGAGGAAGGAGGCTGCTCTTAGATCATACCAAAAGGGAGGGTTGGCTTTGCAAATGGAGAGAGGGCATAACAAGCAATGGGAAATATAATGGCTGCAAGCCACTTGTAAGGACACAGTTATGTTTGTGATCGTAGAAGTGTGTGTGTGTGTGTGTGTGTGTGGTTCTTTTTGTGTTTCATTCCTCTGCCTGCATGTTAGCATGTTTGATTATTTCAACAATCAAGCCACCAACAAAGATACCCGTTAACCTATTCTCCACAAATCAGCCAACAGTTTCCTCCAGCCCGTTCTTCTTCCATCCACCTAACTGTGATAACGAGGCAAATGTAGACACACACACAAGTGTGTGCACATCCTCAGGAGAGCAGCAGGCTGTGAATCTGTGTGTGCAGATGAAATGTAGAAGCAGGGAGATGTACAACCACCTTCCACCTGTGGATGCCTTCCTCTTCACAGGCTTTGCTCTCTCTACAGAAAATAAAATGCTACAATTAGCTGGACTTTGTTACACTGCACTCTTTTTTCTCTTTTGTGGTTGTTGTTTTAAGCAGAAACTAACAAAATAATTTAATCCTGCCAACAAGTCAGTGGAGCCAAAACAAGATGCCTCCTCTCAGTACTAAACAGATCTGCTGTTCGTACTTGCACTGATAGACAATTTGTTCAGTAATGAGAGCGGATTAGTTTATTTTCAGTCAATCCCACACAGACCATTCTGATGCCATAAATAAGACAGTTCTACAGCTTACAACAGATTTATCATTGGGTGAATGCCTTCAGGCATTCAACCTATTGTTTTCCTGTTTTTATTATTATTATTATATCTTCCGCCGTTTTTTGCCGCTTCATATCTTCAGCTACGTTCAGCCAAATTCAACAAAT
>JBAMHV010000014.1:6033528-6046460 GCA_037177535.1 Pseudomugil gertrudae
TCAGCATTACAGTTCATCAAGTTCAGCATACAGGCATTCACCCTGCTGTTCTGCAAGAACAGCAATTCTTCTAGTTTATATACTTATTCAAAATGAACTTTTGAATATGCAAAAAGTGTTTGTTCCTCATTTTAAAGGTTATTTCTTTATTTTATTCATACGCTCAGAAATACAACAGTTGGAGTGTTTTTATAATGATCGGGTCATTTAAGGAAGCTACCCTAAAGCTTATAATAATACCAGCGCATGATATTTATGTTCCTATTCTGATCCATTACGCATGAAGCTGAGACCTAAACATGCAGTTCTCTTGTCTAAAATATAAAAAGCTCAATTCTTTAAATGAAAAAGTCACATTAATGTTGGTTTGTTGTCATGGACGGGGATGGAGTAGTTCAGCACATTTCTGTGGAATAATGTATTAGCTAAACTGGACTTTCACAATACATGTAGGCTTAGTCTGTCTGAAAATATGACTCAAATCAATTAAGGATCCGAGCACTTTTGTGTGCACAAGCACAGCTAGACTCAGTTAGGACTCCACACGCATCCCACCGTCCCATTTCTAGTGACATTGTTTTCAAAAAGTATAGGAAATAACACAGTAGTATACCAATAGATATAAAGTATAGGAAAAAACACTGTGGTATACCAATAGATATAAGCATTTGTACAGTTTAATTAAAAAAGCTTTAAGCAGCACAAAAAGTTAAGAAAAAATATCTTTTCCTGATTCAAAGATTTATACATGACTGACAAAATGAAAAAGTTGATGGTTGGGGTGGTGTGTGTGTGTGTGTGTTTAGAAATATCATCCATCTTAAAAGCATTCCTGGATGAATACAATGCAGTGGGTCTGCCACACACTGCCTGAGGCCGAGAGGTCTCGGCGTTACCCTGGGTTTTAAAGGTTACACCGTAAACAACATGCTTGAAAAACACTTTACAATCTTAACTATGTTTCCCATTCTTCTGCTGCTTCGCATCTCAAACTGCCATGTAGCTCTCGTGGAACGCTCTCTCACCCTTAGTACTCTCTGGATTTCTTCTTTCATTGGTTTTTAATCTACAAAAGGAGAAAAGTTCAACCGCAAAGCAATTAAACTTTGTGGAGGAAATAAAATGAGCAGCACGTCCTCCTCGCTTTTATCAAGAACTTCAACTGATTTTGTTGGTAAATACAAAACTAAATGAGCACAAAAGCGCACACGTGTTTGTCGTACCAGGATAATCAGGCAGCAACAAGTTACCCAACCCCCCACTTTAACCCCTCTGGCTATATTTCTGTGCTTTTGTGTTGCTGAAGTGTGTCGGGACAAAGGTTAAATGCAGAACAGTCACAAATTAGTCCGGACTTGTCAGGGCTTAATATATGTGTGCGTGTTTCTGAGCAATGCGCTGTCAAAAGGATGCATGAAGCATCAGTGGACATACAGCAGGCAGAAAAAAGCAACAATAACACAAACCAACAAACTCCATATGAACCAGATGTTTTACCACAAAATGTCATCCAGTCCAAGTGCTGAACTGGGAGCAATGAGGCGCTCTCCAGCACAAAATCAGGAGGTATTACAGAAATGAAGCTCCAATCCAGGTCTTCAAGACTAATAAGTACAACAAGTCAGTTCCGGTTTCTTTGATATTCTAAACCAGAAATCTCCAAATCCAGTCCTTGAGGGCCGGTTTCACGCAGCTTTTCCCTGCAGGAACACACCTGATTCTAATGAATGGACCAATAACAGACCTGGAGATCAGATTAGGAGATTCCTGTCCTAAACTGATCAAAGTTTTTTAGAAAGACTTTTACTCTAAACAGGACAATCTGCACAAGTTCCATCATAGATGTGAGAAGAATGTAAAAAGTGGTCTTGAGGGACGTCCAAATCCTGCTTAGGGCGCTTTTCCATTAGTACCTACCCTGTTCTACTGACCCGGGAGTACTATACTCTACTAGATTGCTTTTCCATTACAAGTCGTGATCCTCTAATGTGTGAGGGGTCATCCCGCTCAATGCAACTTTCTAGACACTTTGCACGGGGTCTGCAGAACACCACAGAAGAAGACAAATACCATGGAAGAAGACCGACACGAAGATAGAAGACTTCCTGGTAACTTTTTACCTGGGGCTCAGATTATGGTTATTCATGGGAAATAGACTCATGGAACAAATCAAGAGAAGTCGTCAGAGGGCAAGACAAAACACCCTGGATCACATCACGCCAATCAATGGACACCAGCCTGTGTACGTCACCCTACCCGCACGCCCAACACGCTTGTTACGGAAAATGCAACTGCACAGTTCGACCAATCCTAATGGAAACGTTCTGTTTCTGGGTATAGTCGTTTATAGCCGGCAGGGTAGAGTACTAGTGGAAAAGTGGCTTTAGTGTCCTACCTCTGTGTCATGCGAGTGTCAAAGGCCGCCCATCACAAATAGCCTTCTCAGAAAAATAAAGGGAGTCCCTCTGCTTTTCTACGGCCCAGTATAACAACTAAATGTGGTCTTTCCCTGCACAACATGGCAAAACTCAACTCACTTTTTATTGGTCATCATTTGGTTCCTGAAGCGTCAGTTTTCCAGAAGAAAACACGTCATGATATACCTTCACAGCCTCTACACTGCGATTGCATCACACTAGTTTGGATCATTACAAATAACCTGTCAATGTGGCCTTTTGTTGTTTGGCGGAGCTATGAAAGTAGCCAATCAATGTATGGATCCGGTTTGGTCACGTTGTCTCCTGCTACATATTTTCCATTACAGTAACATCACCATGCACTCAAACAACTGGAGTTATGTTTCAACTATTCTTTGCTTTTCCTGCGGATCTTTTACAGTAACGTTTCATGTTAAGATAAAAAAACAACTTCCATCTTTTTTAGTAGCTTATTTTGTCGACAGACTTCAATCACAAGGTGAGTACACCACATCTTTTTCCACGAACACCTGCTTCGTCAGAAGCTGGAAGGATTTTTGTAGGACACCCTGAATACACATTTTTGCTGCTTCCGTCTGGTTTCTTTTCTGGTCTCTCACACATCAAACCAGTGATCTTGTCTGAATCTGCTTCCACCTACTCAACAGGACTGAGGTTTAATTTTCAAAAGGTTAAACCTACAGATGGCTTCCTGTTCTGACTCAGCATGTTGAATATGAATCTTACAGGACTTCTTCTAAAGGCTTTCCACTTGCTTTGTTAGAGGACATTACGTTGCTTTTTTTTTCATTAACAAGAATCGTGTGAGTCTCGTGACAGCAGAAGGTGAAGCTCAACATCTTAACACGATGGATGTGAATTTAAAAACTATCAAATCTGGAATATCATCACAAACTGAAACAAAAACTGGCAAATAAACTAAAAATCCCACTAGTTCCTGACAAATGTCAGTAATGAATAAAGTAATGATGAGGAAAAAAAACATTTTTAGTCATGAGAAGTTCCAAATCCTCAAAGTCGACTCCCGTGCAGCTTCAAACTCATGAATCTTTTATGTAAACTGTCCTTCTTGGATCCGATTTCCTTTTCTGAATGGTCACCTTTTATTCTAACCCAGCATTTTCAAATTGCTGCGCTATTTCAGGTCTGACTCCACGCTAAGCACCTGAGCACACCTGTCCAGCTCTCCACTCCACTCAGATCATCTTAAGAGTTTCCCAACATGACAACATTCAGCTCTGTGTTTGCAGAGCAACGCTGACCAGCGCTAAAGGTCGAGCTAAAGGTGTCCTGCTGCTCAATTATTAATGGCTTGTTGTTGTTTCCTCCTTTGACCCCTGCATCCATCTCCTCTCCCCTTTCTCCTGCCTTGATTGTCCCATCGCCCCCACTCTCTGCCCTCCTCCCCCCACCTCTTTTCTCCATGTCTACCAGAGAGATGCTGTTATTTTTAGCCTTGGTGAGATAGGGAGAGAAATCGTGACGGGCTAACACGTACTCTCCGTGAGGCTTGTCACTGACGTGTGAGAGAGACAGTTTTCAGCTCACACGTACCGTAAAGCGTGCACGCCTTTCCAACATGTACATATAACATAACCTATACCTACATGTAACCTATAGTATAGATTAGTTGCCTTTGTTACAAGAAATATAAAAGTAATGACAACTTCTCCATGCAAAATGTAGGCAAACTAATAAAAACTATTTTAAAAGTTACTTGGAAGGAAGTTAGCCAGTATATGTGACTTTCTGTATTGTATATAATGTATGTACTAATGCCTCGGCATGCTCTATCTTTCATTAGTCAGGCTTGATCAGCTCAATGAAGATCAGCAGCAACCTGGTGGCTACCTGAGTGCACATCAGAGTCCCAACAGAAGATGATATTTCATCCAGAGCGTCCTGTCTTAACTCTGAGCTGATAGATGCGGGAGCATGAACGCACAGGAAGCTCTTAAGAAAGCAAACCTTTTCTTTCACTTTCTGCAAACAGCTTTAGAAAGCATCTCTATGTCCCACACTGAATCAGACCGATGTCTAAATTCTGGTCTCTTTCGCTCCACTGCGAGCAAATGTCAGCACTTGTTTACTACAAGTTAGATCTCACATGATTAACAGATTCGCTGTGGCCGAGGGAAAGAAACTGAGGGAGGGCCGAGTGACTCTCAGCAACTGGTTCAAGCGTAGACACTCCCTCTCGCTGAGCTGAGGCCAAGGTGGGGATCGCTTAGCAGAATAACAAGAAATCATGGTAATAACTGTTTAGTTGATGCTCACAGCAGAATGTGAAAATCAGCAGTTTGACTACAGCCTGGTCGCCCATCTTCTCTGCACATCATGTGAGATGGTTCCTGAGCGAGCCAAAGGCCTCTTACACAACAGCGTCGTGGACCTGAACTGAAATTTGGCGGCTCGGTTTCATTTGACTTGTTCTGTCTTGTGCACTGTTTATAAGATTTTAATTGTCTGTTTTTGGTTTTATTTCTTTCTTTGAGTGCAGTGATGACAAACGTCCAATGGATGTGGAGCTGCAGCCATATGTTGCATGCTTAGTTGATTAAATGCTTCAACCCACCATGCTGGGTAGGAGGTGATGGACTTTGGACTTACTGGCAAACCATCCACATACATATGGCGAACGCCCATTTTCAGGGTATGTCCGGCATGTAGGCCGTGTGCTGATGCAAGGTAATGCGTGAGGTGCAGTTGTGACTTAAACACCAGGGGCACTTGTGTTAGTAAAATTATGAACACAAAATGGCAGATAGTTTCAAAGAGCACCTCTCAAACCTCTTAAACAACCTTTCGTTTAAAGAACCGTAAAAAACTAAGAAGACAGAATGAACTTTCACCAAAGTCTCAAACCTTGTTAGCAACGACCAGCATTTCAGGACTGCTCCACTCCTGCTTCCATTAAAGCATCACTGTCCGGAGAACAGTGATGCTTTGCTTGTCCTGCTGGTAACACAGGAAAGTGTGTTGGTGGAACTATTAGCCCTGCCACACAAGCTAGAGACTAGCATGGTGCCAATTTCTGGCACTAAATTTGAACAGGACGGTGAATTCAGACTGAAAAATGTTGGATGAAAATCTGGAAAGTTTGTTTTCAATGGACACCAATAATGATGATATGATGATAATAATCACCATAATGTCATCAGTGGGCAGATTATCTGACTGTTGTGTTGCTTACTGTAGATAGGCAGGAAGGTAGGAAAGAAGGAAGGAAGGAGGCTAGGTAGGTAGGTAGGAAGAAAGGAAGGAAAGAAGGAAGGAAGGATGCTAGGTAGGTAGGTAGGAAGAAAGGAAGGAAGGAAGTAGGCTAGGTAGGTAGGTAGGAAGAAAGGAAGGAAAGAAGGAAGGAAGGTAGGTAGATAGGTAAGAAGGAAGGAAGGAGGCTAGGTAGGTAGGTAGGAAGAAAGGAAGGAAAGAAGGAAGGAAGGTAGGTAGATAGGTAAGAAGGACGGAAGGAGGCTAGGTATGTAGGTAGGAAGAAAGGAAGGAAGGTAGGTAGGTAGGAAGAAAGGAAGGAAGGAAGTAGGCTAGGTAGATAGGTAGGAAGAAAGGAAGGAAGGAAGGAAGGTAGGAAAGAAGGAAGGTAGGTTGGTAGGAGGGTATGTAGGAAGGAGAGAAGGAAGAAAAGAAGAAAAGAAGGGAAAATGAACTAAAGCTTGTTAAATTTGTTACATATTCATGAGAATTGAGAACTTTTTTTTTGTTCTTGCGGCTGTTATTTAGAAAACATCATTTTGTTCTTGCGGAAGTGACTGAAAACAGCTCTCTGCACACTGGATGGCAGAAGTTTTTTTTTGTTGGGCTCTGAGAAGTATTGTGTGATTGGGTGGACATCTGAGGTTACTGCCCCAAGAACAAATTCTTGCTTCTCGTGGAGTATGTAACCATCTTAAAGCACGCTGTAGTAAAAATGAGGCAAAAGTTGAGCGTGACACAACTGTTTTTCCACACAGCCACCAAAGCTGCTGCAACCAAAGAAGTAGGCCATGCACCACCTTCCTACCTTGGTCTTCCTCAGATGAAGATGGTAGGCTGATCGCAGACCATTTGTTTGAAATAAAAAGGCAGGATTGGCTAATGCAGGTCAATAATTCTTAAAGTCAAACCTGAATGATAGCATTGTTGTAATGTTCGCCTGGCAACTGTTTTAAATGTCAAAGGGGAAATTTGTGTCAGTTCATGTTGACATCCTAATGTCTTATTCAAAAACAGTTCAGCTATGCAAGTTTATAATGGAGTCTGACAACTTCACTGTCAACTTTCAGGACAAAATCTGCAAGTTGTTTATGTAAAGTCTGCCCACTGAGATTCTGGTTAAACTGGTATCCAGAGAGCAAAGGCTCAGGAGTGGAGCCAAAACCAGAACAGTGTCTGTGTGAGTGCACTATACAAGTACCAGAAGTACCAGAGGCAAAAACTGTCAAAAAAATTAACAAATAAAGAGGACAATGTACACGGGAAACCTGGTTGTTAAAATGTGTGAAACTATAAAATAAAGACAAAACTAACTTTAGATTTTTTTGTTTGCCAAACGATGATCTTTTAAGCTTGGTGACAACCAGACTAAAACATGTCTGTATGGACAGTCATGTTCTGAATGTTAGACCGAACTCTTTGACCACCTTCACACCCTTTCCACAATGCGCTGGACAAACTCTGGAAGACATTCAGCAACAGGCCAACTCCACCAGGCTGCAACGCAGAGCGCCACAGGAAATCATCCCTTCCTGTGAATGCAGCACTTTGCATCTGGGGTTCATAAAGCATTTGCAATTCTGTTTTTATTTCTGTATGCAAATCTTTATTCTGGGTGTTCAGTATTTGGTCTTTTACGAGGCATTGCGTTCATTCTCATGTTTCTAATTCATTTTCTCACCACACACCAACATCATTACTGCTTCTCCTGAATTTTTTTCACACCTTTTAATGGGCTTTGCTCTTTCCATACTGTTTGAGTTGCTTTTAAAATAAAAATGTAAAAAATGACACAGATATTGGGCCGATACAGAGTTTTAAAATCAAACACACTCGACTCTCTCATCATCATCATCATGGCCTGGACAACAGGACGCAAGCTAGTCTTACACATTTACACACTTATGAGACTTAACGGTGTTAACTGTCTCCGTGTGTGTGTTCAGGTTAAGCAGGAACTTTCCAGCATGGACAACATGACATACACAGTATGAAGATATTCAACAGTATGGTTGAATATCTTCCCTAAAGTGCTTCGTTTGTGTGTTTTCCTTCAGTAACTGCACCTTTAAATGCTTCCATACAGCAGAAGCATTATCAAAAAGAACTTAAATACCATACAAATAAAGTCCTTAAAAACAAAACAGTTAAGTTACCACATTCATTTATCTTCCAGTTTTACCTTCATGCATCTTTTTTCCTTTATTTGGCACATCTTTAATTCCATACTTTTGTGTGTGTGTGTGTGTGTGTGTGTGCGAGCGATGGGGTAATGACACAGGGGGTGTGATGGCTGAGAGGAAGGCAGAACAGGAGTGAATTAAGTTGAGGAGGTGGTCACGTAACAGTCGGGTTCAGGCAGAGTTGAAGCCACTTGCTTGCTGTGCTGCAGCTGGTAACATTTACCTCGACTCCTACCCAATAAATGTGTGCACCGGTGTGTGAGTGTGCATGAATGCATGTGTGTACGGGCACACAGAAGAGCTCTAAAACACATAAACTTGCCCTAGATTTATACAATGGAAAATGAGTAAAAAGAAAAAAAAACTCTCCCTTATTAGAAACACACCATTCTGAGGACCCTTTTAACAACAATCTTATTACCTAACAGCACAGAGAAACATGAAAATAACCCCATGCTGACCCGGAAAAATCCAACTCTCCATCTGAATGGGGCGCTTGGATCGGTGATGGATCGCGTTTTGCTTGATTTAAAACAGTGACGCATACAGAAACACACATCTGTCTTTCACCATCACGTCACAGACCACAAACAGCGACATAATTCTTCACTGCACTTCCAGAAAATGGGGACTCTGTGTTGGTTTGTGAAAAGTCAGTGTGCAACATAAAGGCCAAAAGAGAAGAGCAGCAGTAGCAGAAGCACCACACCGGGCACCAACACATGTCTTTACTGTGTGCTAGCATGGTGGAAACCAAAGATATTTAAGTAAATGCTGAATATATGCAACAACAAACGCTTTTATTACTTCATTTTTACATTTTGAATGAAGAAAAAAAATGTAAATGTCTTCAGATTCTCAGCTACGTCTCACTTCCTGTTTCCTGTCTGTGATCCTGTGGGGACATACGATTAGATGCAAGGTCATTACATATTTGCCTAATAAAATGAGCACATTTGAATGAGCACATTTTCAGATAAAAACTCTTCAGCCATTTTAAATACCATATTTACTCTCAAGCATGGCTAATCCAGAAACCAGTTTCCAGTGAGTGTGATACCAGTAAAGAGGTGGGGTTTCAAACATAGCCTGACACAAGTCCTGCATACCACTTTCGTCTTACCTTCTTCTCTCTAATACCATAAAAACTTGCTTCAGAAGTCATGAAGCGCTGCAGAGGAAGCAGATCTTAATGGAACAGAGGGGTGGAATGAAGTCAATTAGGTCACTGCATGGCAGGAGAATGATCCACTTGAATAGAGGTGAAATTTAATGAAAGAAGGGATCTGCTGTCGTCTGTGTTATTTTTATAAAGCATGTCATAGACGTTTCATTCAAGCCTCAAGAAACTGTGTCAGCATGTGGAATAAAAAGGGGCATAATACGTCTCCTTCACCTCCTGCTGTTTTAGACTGAGAGTTAATCTCCTGGCAAGAATTTGCTCCAAATTTTCCTGAATCCTGAGGAAACTCTGGCAGCAGCGTGTACTTTTGCACACCTCTGTGACACCGTCCCAGCACACGATCTGGAGGAAGCAGCTACTCTTTTCTGTAACGACCCTGCAGCTATAAACACACACACAGTCTTTCAGAAACATTTAGCACAATAATAATGACCCATCTGACGAGCAAACTGACACAGATGCTCTCGATACGCTGGCTGTACTTGGTGGTTTTGTGTGGTCAGTCATGGCCGCTTCCATTAAGCTGCAACCAAGCTGTGACGCATCACCTCGGCTCGTTTTCCTATTTGAAGTGCTTTTATTTCAGTGTTTGTTTCGATTTCAGTCGTACACGCTGAACAAGGACATGGTGCAAGTGTGCCAAAGTGTCAGCTCGGCTCATAAAGATGATCAAGGTAATCTCTGGGTTTTTTGGTTGTTTTATTTCAACATGTTGAAAAGGATGGTACCTTTTGTCTGCCTGTAACCACCAGTGAATGTATTTACACACACGTTTGTTTTGCTGTTTGGTAAAAAAATAATTAGCTAATCTGCTTCTATTTAAAAGGAATGAAGATGCTTTAACAAGTAAAGATAAGTTATCTTTAAGATTTGATCACAAAAAGAAGCTATTTAAACAGGAACTGGCTGAGAAACGTGCAAGCCGAATCTCTAATGAGCAACATAAAAACCCCACATGGAAGAACCTTCTCAGTCCACGGATCTCTTGCATACATTTTGTCATGTTAAATATATCAAAAAGCTTTTTATAACGAGTGTAAAGTCAGATATGAGTGACGCAAAGCAAAGCTAAAACAAAAAAAGCAGCATTTTAGATCATATCAGAGAATTATACGAGATCAATGCTGCGTTAAACTCTTGGCGCGAAGCCGTTCCAAATTCTCCACAATCCTTTGCTACGTCTGTTCTCAGGGCTCAGGATAAAGCAGCGTATCAAACCATCTAGTTCTCCTTCCAAATCCATTCAGAAAAACTGTCACCATGCCCGTTTGGTGGATGAAAAACAACTGAAAAAGTATTTTTAAAACAACATCCTTACGATTTCCAAATGCCTAACTACATGAGTTTTTGTTGCGAATGATAATCTGTTCACATGACAAACGAGTACGCCGGAGTTTTTTTGCACAGCGCTCTGCAAAATGAATCTGAGATTGCTACCATCAGACGTAGAAAAGCTTTCAGAGTACAATGTGTGTGCAGCAGCGAGTCTAGTCAGCGCCAACAAACATGCAGCAGAGGCCCCCAAGAGATGCTTCTGCAGCCCTCTGAGGAGAGAGCAGAGGAAGAGAGAGGAGAGGAGGTGGAAGGAGCCCCAGGTAGCCTGTGAGAGAAAGGAAAACACAGAGCCAAGAAGAAGCTGCTCGCTTCCTCTGCAGCCACCTAATCCCTCCGTCTCCCACTGACCAGCTAAATATTTTATCAGCTGGCAAAAAAAACCCTGTAAGCCTGAACACCGAGGCCTTTGTTTTTCTTTTTGTGTTTCTTTACTGAGCAAAGTAACCGTGTCTAGGTGAGAGTGTGTACATCAGCGGGATGGATGGAGGAAAGGCTGAGCTTGTTCTCCCGCTTTGATTGGTCACTTTGAAGTCGTCCCTCTGTTTTGTCTCTTTCTGTCTTCTCTCTCTCTGCGTGTGCATCCTATGTGCAAAGCGCTGCTCGGTTCAGAGCTGGATGAACGACCTTGAGCAGGCGCGCAGGGCTGTGTTACCATGGCGACGAAGCCTCGCGCAGCCAGTAACAGCTGGATGCAACAGCACTCCCTGAATTTTAGCGGGACTTGCCACGTTAATAAAAAGGCCTTTCCAAGTCTCCTCCCCCCTACCTGAACCCCCCCCCTCCTAGTTTCTTCCCCGTTTCATCTCACATACACTTTACACACACGCGTGCATGCGATAGCTGCAAATTAAGCCACAGCTGCAAGAAAAATACAGTTTATTTAATGGACTAATTGAGCTTAAGTGCAGAGAGTTGGACGCGTGTGGTCCTGGCAACCAGCCGGTTGAATACAGAAGGAGAGGTGGAGGAAGGCAGTGGAGAAAACAAAGACTGAGGTGAAGCAGTGGAAGAGAAAAGAGACAAAAAGTCAAGAGTGAAGCACAAGTTACAAAACAAAACAGAAGAGGAAAAAAAGCGCACTGAGATAGGCACTTGACATTCCTCTCACAGAGGAAATAGCTCTCAGAAAAATAAAGCAGCAGAGGACATGAGCAGCACTGAGGCATTCTGGAAGAAAAAAAGGAAACAGAAACTAAGGATACACTGCACATGTCTGACAGTCCATCAGCACAACTTGCATACGGTCTTCTCTTTCCAAACCCTCCTTCACTTCTTACTCTGTCACCAAGAATAAAACACTTTCAGCTTCCCTTTTTTTTTTTTACCTTAAATGCATTTTTCTACCAGAAATGGCTGAAAAGGTCACCTGGAGCACAACAATGAGCAGCTTCAAGGCTTGTGTTTGCCACAAGTATGTTTGGCAAAACTGGTTTAGCAACTTGCTCGGTTGCAGAGTTAAAATGACTTTTTAGCCATTTGTAGTGATTATTTAGTATGTTAGTTTCAAGTGACTTATTTTTATATTCAGAAATCAGTGACACGTTGTCATCATTTACTCAAGATCAGATCTTACATAATACATAATAATAAAAAGAAGAATGACAATAAAAATAATAATACAGTTTATTTAAAGCACCTTTCAGGAAACCTAAGGTCACTTTACAAATACTTGTTGTGAGTAAGTCAAAAGCTGGATGAAGAACTTGTTAGACAGCTTTGTTTAAATAAAGTTTCACCCAGACTTCCTTTTTCATGCAAAGACTTATTAAAATTGCACACGAAGTTATTGTTATATGAGAAATATAGCAATAAAATGACACTATGCTTGATACTACCTATTTTTTATTGATGCAATCAAGGGAATTATGTCAAGTGATCTGATACATGATATTCAGCAGTAGCATGGCAGAGTGACCTTATATGGTGTGTTTGATTAAATGTCTGTATTAATGGCCATGTGTGAACAAACTCATCTGTGTCAGCGTTGCACATACTGTGGTTTGTTTCTGTTACAAACCTCCCACCTTGTTCACGCTGTGCTGACATGTCAGTTTTTAACAATCTGGTTTAAATGAGCATTTCACCAAGAAATCAATAATGTCACATTTCTTTGTATAACATAAACCAATAAAACATTATGGGAAGGTAAATGTAGGAAGATTTGCTTTGCCAGCACCTCTACAGCAAGTTCATGTGGATCAGGAAACATAAACATGGCTACATTCAGTGGTTTGCACCAGTTAAAACTGTTCCAGAGAAGCACAGCTGGTCAGTGAGTGGCAGGGCCATTGGCACCAAAGCTCCCTCAACATCCATCAGGGGAACTTAAAGAAACTTTTGCACAAGAAGGCGGCAGAATAGTGTTTCCTTAAGATAAACCATTTACAGTCCTGTCCTTGCTAGGCTAGGAAACACATTATTATATCACGGATAAGTGTGAAAGAGTGGACATGGTAGTGGTCCCACATATTATGGAGAGAAATAAGTATCATATCATTTGTGTGTGTGTGTAAACTAATTTGTGTGTAACTTTGGGTAGTTGTGTGTGTAAAACATGATTTGTAAACCGTGTAAACCATTTTG
>JBAMHV010000014.1:6046567-6075975 GCA_037177535.1 Pseudomugil gertrudae
ACAAATTAGTTTACACAGATTACAACACATGTATTACACACACACAAATGATATGATACTTATTTCTCTCCATACACATTCAGTTACACCCTACTCACAACGGCTAAAAAGCTGTCTTCTATGGCTAGTTTCCCATAAATGCTTTATTGCAACTCAACTAAGAACCCATTCAGTCCAAAGAGTTGCTGTAATCCCCAATAGATGCAACTCTATTGAATTAAATGGATTTCGCTCCACCGCCAGTTACAATGGAATATTTAGATCTGCAACATCACCTTATGATGTGCCAAGAAGTTTGATAAACAAATTGGAGAAATAAATTAAATCAAACAAACAGTAAATATTAAGCATATTAAGTCATAAGTCATATTAAGCCATATTGAAACTGTGTGTAATGCATCAAGGGGGTGCAAGGCAGTTAAACAATGTCTTTGAACACCAGGCAGAGGAGCTTACTTTACCTTACATCTCCACTTGTGTTATAAAAGGTTGTTCTGTCACCAACCTGCATGGGCATACTCTCCAGGAGGTGTGCCACAGAGTGCATGTGTTAGCCATGTTATAAAAAGCAGATTATTATTATGATTATTTCAGGGTGAGACACTAGCTATGCACTGAGTGGAAGGACTGAGGGATGCTACTACACTTTGTATTATACCATCCTAACTTCATGCTAAGCTGTGATTTAGGTTGTGTAAAGGCAATTACACTGGGTGAAACGCCAGCATGTCGATGCATGTATGCCCTAGATGCAAGCATTCACATTCATCTGGGATTGAAAACTCAGATTAGAGCACTGTGACAGCATTCCTAAGCTTTCATTGCCTTCTCTACAACAACCCATCTTCATCTCTTGTGCTTCAACAGCCTCTTAAAAAAAACTTTACTCACACAAACAACACGGTAGTTTGCCAATATTACAAACCTACACGCAACTCACTCGTACACAAACCGATGCTGTTTGCAACAGTGCTAGCAACATTAGCATCAGTAGCATACTTCCCACATCCAACACCTATTAGTGCAGGAGGATACAGAGCGATACATACAGCAAGGCACCGAAAATCAACCTGATTTGTAAGTAACAAGCATTCCCTACTAAAAACATATCTTCCTGTCATAACGGTCCACTTTAAAGTGAGTTTTTGATGTTTCCATTTCATATGATTGACTCTACATGCTTTACTGCACTGTTTAAATGGATTTTCCCAGTTTCATGTAGGAGGTATGATCTGACATAATGCAAATGTGTGTCAACCATGTCACCACGATCTCTTCCTGGATTGTCTTGAGTCAGCTTCCTGTACAACCACTGGAGCTTCAGCTCTAAGACACAAACAAACAACTGTCATATACTGTAACTTACTACAGACAATGAGAGCAGCAATGTGGCAACATAAGTGCAAGATACAGAAGAATTATTTCTCATACAGGTATTGCAGGAGAACGTGGTCACAAACGAAGCAACAAGTGATTCATATGCTTAGTTTAATAAATTCAAATCAAAGCTTTTAAAGTGAAAAAAGTCAAGGAAAGATACAGTAAAAAAAAGTCTTATAAGCAGGCAAAATGTGCATGATGTAGATGTGCATATTAACAAAATGTGGCCGGATTGAGCACAGTCTTCCAGTTCATTAACACAACAGAATATGGAGTGATCATTATTTTATCTGAATTTAAGGAAAGCTAATTCAAACTTGAAGGAATTTAAAGAAAAACAAACACACAGCCTCAGATGATGCTCCTGCTCTCTAAACCTTTACATCCTGAGTCCAGTGAAAAATATCTCCTCTCTGTATTTTTGTGCTTTCCTCTATTCCGACTACATCTCAGCTGCTTGCTGCACAAAAGCATCCACACGGCACGATGCTGCCATCGCCATGCCTCCCTAAAAGGTTGGCCTTTACCAGACGGTGCTGGTCGTCCGATTTATTGTTGGGAATTAAATCTGCTCCGTTTGCTCAGAGCTGTTCACTTCTTGTGGTATCTGTGAAAGTTTAATGATTAGAGCTGCACGCGGATGTCTTTCTGCTCATCCATAAGCTGCATTTCTACAAAAAGCTCCCTGGGATATGTTTAAAGGTCCCACTGTGTGTGTTTTGACTGCAGGGAGCTGGGTCAGAGGTATATCAGTGGAGGATCAACTTCAACCCCTCTATGCTGCCTCAGCATTTTCACACATCACGTCGTGCCGGAAAAGGCCTGCGGAGTTCTAAAATGCTTTGCAGTCAGACTTGTTGATGCTTTGTTGAAAATATGTTCATCAAAGCAGCTTTAGTGGGACATTATATCACTTGTGGTTATTCTTTATTGTTGGAAAAGAAACTGTGGAGCATCCAGTTGAATGAAAACACAAAGGTAAACGAGACTTTCTTTTAAAAACAACCGATCCTCCGACTCTTACGGAGAGTGAAATCAGTGAAATATGTGTGAGATTAATTTCCATTTTGCACATCCTGACAAATCACAGACACACACACACACTCACTCACACACACAACCAACAGATAACACTATGCTCTGTTTGGGGGAAACCAGGTGACACACAGATGCATACCAGAGAGAAGACAGCATAATAAAGGATGTGAACCATCTGAAGCAGGAAACTTGTCTGTTCCACAAAATAGGAGACAAAAAAAGGCAACTATAGCTGGACAGATTTAAGGAGGCAGGAACAAGACGACTTAAAGACCAAGGCGAGCATAGAATAAAAAATCCCAGCATCTGGCTCCACCTGAGATCCCACACAGACCTCACACACATGAACATATACGGATATTCAGCCAGCGTATGAGCTCCTACCTCTCTCCTGCTCATCCGTGGAAGCCCACCCTTCCTCCCCCCAGCGCCTATCTCCTTCTAACCTTTGTAACCCCAATCCCACCTCAGCTAACATAATGCATCACTGTCATCTTCCTCCTCCTCATCAATGCGTTCATCCCACGATCCGCTTTGAGAACTTCTGCCTGTCCACAGACACCTTCGCTTCCTTGAAAGCAGGTTGTAGGCATGCACGTGTGCAGCCAGGCCAGAGCTGTCTGTGAATTCATCAGGGAGCAGGTGCTTTGTCTCCTCACCTGCAGAGGACTACGCATGTCTAACACACAGAACATAAAACTGAAACAGACAGTTGAGTCCACGGCGATACATTTACATACCCAAAGCCTGAGTTTGAATAAAACAGAAATTTCTTGGCACCCAACTGTTAAAATCTTAAATCACATGATGCCTTAAATGGAAATTATATTTTAAACAATACATTTTATCAAAGTAAAAGAAAACCTTTCTGGATTTAGTGTCTTAAATTTGCCACACACACATATATAGCTCATTTAAATTTAGCTCTGAACTCCTGTGTAGTCTGTCTCACATCTCTAACCTGCCATCCACACTGGCACAAGAGGACCACATGCATTCCACTTGTTTGCGCACACTAAACGCTGCAACGCTCCAGTGAAACCAGTGCAGTAGTGGGACTAGTGTCATGCTCAAGGACACCATTTTCCCCCCACAATCACACATATACACACTCAAACAATGACACTATCTGGGTTTTCCGTGGATGAAGCCTGAGAGGTGCAGGGCAGCGGGCACGCACAGGTTTAGTGCCCCCTGCAGATACACAGCGAAGCGCATTTCTGAGACCAAAAAATAAGGTTTCTCACATGGAAACTCGGATTATTTGTGGATTTAGAGACAATGCAACTGTCATTTACTGCACTGAACCTCACAGTGAGGACACACGGTACGGGCTCTGCACTTTTTATAGCTGTAAAGCTGGCTGACATACGGATAGTCAGCATCGTCTACCTTTCCAAAGCTTCCCATGTTTGTAGCTTTAAAAGCGTTAAAACGCATAGATATAATACTGCAAACACAATACATAGAAAACACAACTGTGTGTGTTTGAACAAGCTTGATGAACAAACATTTCGGTCCAAATTCCCTCGCGTTGCGACAGCGTCGCGCTCAGCTGTCGCACGGTCCCGGACAGTCCGCAGCAAACAGGAGAAACTATTAAATATCACCATGTGTGTGTTCAGGCGTGAGTAAGAGTGTGTGCTCTCCAAAAAAACTTCCCGATGCTCCGTTACCGATCAGTTAGAAACACTTCTGTGATCCAGCAGCTTCTGCGTAAACGGAGCAGCTTGAGTGGCCGGGTTAAGTTTATTAGATACTAAGCATCCATCCGCTTCGCAACGCGAGCTGTCAAACAAACATGACACATGAACGTGCACTTTATCACGGTGATGAAGGAGGTGATTCCTCGCTGTCATGCACCAAAAAGACCATGCACTGTGCCCTCCGCACGGCGCCGATGCCAATATTGTGTGTGCACTGCCGCTGGAAACCAGACTCACTACATTTCCGTCTTCAAATCGAAATGCAAAGATGAGTTTAAGCAAGCTGAAGGCTCGCGAGCAGTCTTACCTTCTAACGTATCTCTCTCCAGGATCGATAATTTATTCTTTACACCATTAACTCTCCGCCATCTTCGGCACTGTTTGTTTAAATGGGAAACACTCCCGAAGCCCAAGAAGCCAGTTCTGTAAGTTGAGGCGGCGCGGGGGGTTCTGGGTAAAGGAGTTTGTTCTCGAAGAACGACGAGCTTCCGGGTGTGTCGTCCTACGCGGAAACGGACTACACGCAGACTCCACCACCGCGCTGGAGGAGGAGGAGGTGGAGGAGGTGGTGGCGGATCAGGCACCGTCTGTCTAGCAGTCTACAGACGGATGTCAGCGAAAAGAGACGATGCCACGGCGCGTGAACGATCGGTAAACATGGGGAAACCACGAAACACGAACAAGGAAATGTTTTTTTTATGCTCCAAAGGGCTCAAACAGACACTATGACGAAACTTGGACTAATTGAAAACAATCAATAAAATGAAACCCTGATCGCATGTGATTATTTAAATAACATATCAGAGTATAGGATGTATATCTTCTTTAGTTCAGTTTGGAAGACAATGATCTGTTGTTTCTTTAGATGTGCCACGTTTGAAATCTGCAATGAAAATGTTTATTTAAAGTGTTTTTGGATAATTATTTAGTTTAACTATATTTATGTTATATTGTCGTTCAAAGTTTGCATGTTTAACTCCATTACATTTACAGTTCGTTATGTACACACACACACACACACACATATATATATATATATACATATATGTCAAAATATAGTAAAACTTTATTTATACAGCATTTTATAAACAATGTTACAAAGTGCTTAATATAATAGATAAGAACAAAATAGATCAACAACATGAAAAATGTATTAATTCTAGGTTGCAATTCACTGTAATAAGCAAATTACTCCAGAGGGTTTGTGGTAAATTTAATGTCACAATGATTATAACTACAAATATACATGTAACAACAATAATAACAGATTTTTATGTATACGGCTCCCCTCCAACAAAGTTATACATTTTAATATCTGATTATTAGCAATACATATAGTGTATTCATCGGACAATAAAAAATGAATGTTTAAGTTGGGATTTATAGCTATCAGGAGGTGTGTTTGTCTAAGTCACTGCTTCTTAGTTCAGATCCTCAGGACCTCCTGCCCTACATGTGGGTTCCAACAAACCTGATTCAGAACAATGAGCGTCTTTATCGAGTCCTTTACAAGCCTGTAAACAAATCAAATCAAATTAAATCAAACAAGCATTTCACATACCATGAAGGTAACCAAAGTGCTGTACAATAAAATAAATAATAATGGCATAAAACAACAATAACATAGACAATACAAGACAACAAAACCAGGCCTAGTGCTCGTGCTCTCCAGAGATAAAAGCCACTGTAAAAAGATTAGTCTTAAAAGAGACTTAAAATCATTTAAAGTTCTGGAAAACCATTCCAGAGTTTAGGGACTGCTGTGGTAAAGGCTCTGTCTCAACAAGTCCTCAGGAAAAGCATTTGGTCATCTGATCTCAGAGCTCCACCAGGACGATGACAATGCAGAAGCTCAGAAAGATACGGAGGTGTGAGACCATTTAAAACATTTAAAAGCAGAGTAAAACTTAAAAAAGCATTCTTAAAGAGACAGGCAGCCAGTGAAGGGAACACAGTACAGGAGCATCAAGCCATTCATTTTATTCACGTGTGTTAGGGTTACTGCTAAACCATGCTGTGGGTCACGAGGACTTGGATTTAAAAACAATGGATAAGTGTTGATGAGCTAAAAGTGCAGGATCCACTGGAAAAAGCCTGAAAAACCTACTCTGTCATAAACTGTGATCTGCAGATGGCTCAAATGACACTATCTGCAAATCTCTATGATCAAAAGAGCAAAGTACCAGAAAATCTGCAAGATGTGTGGAGGCCATTTAAGGATTTAAAGGTAAGCAGTAGTAATCTATCAGCAAGCCAGTGAAGGGAAGCAAGCACAAGGATGATGCGCTCCTTCTTTCTGTAACAGCAATTAATTTTAGTAGTCAAGGCAAAAATGACAAAAGCCAGCAGTTAAAACAAATGACCCGATTTGAGACATTTGAAAATAATAATAATAAAAATAATAATACCATCCATCCATTTTTACACATGCTTTATGCTGCTCAGGGTTGCAGGGGTTTGCTTGTTAACACCTGTCACTGAGCAGTACACCCATCAGCCATGCATCACATGACCAACACAGAGACAAATCAGACAACCAGTCACATTCACTCTTTTAGATTTACTAAATCAACTTTACATCTATGAATGGATGAACATCTGTGAAAACCTCTCCAAACACAGAGAGCATGCAAACACCACACAGAAAACTCAGCCAAACTCATATTTCTAACCTCTGCATCCTACTGTGTCATCAAAAAAACTGACATTTAAATAAACATCAGACGTTATTTGTTGTCGTCTTTCTTCATTTTCTTAAAAAACATATAGCTCAAACAACTCTGTGCACAGTCAGAGAAAAAGTAAAGAGACTTTGTAAAACTCTGTCACCCTGTGTTTATCTTACTGCCGGGATAGTGTGCATGGCGTTGGCAAAGAGGCTTTGAAAGCTACCAATTACTTCCCACTGGGGGAGGCTGGATGACAGTAAAGTTACCCAAGAGAGAAATCTGGTTTCTATAGCCCTTCGTTGTATCATATAAATAAGCTTTACTTACTTTTACAGACCCTGCACCTGCAAATAATACGAACAATAACAAGTGATAAACAGAAGCTTTATTTAATGTCATAAGTTGCACATCCATACTTTGCTCATTTAAATGAAAATAAATTTTTAACCTTTTTTTGTCATGAAAACTTAAACATAAAACTTTCTTTGACATTTTTCTTTGTAGACTGTAAATATTCTGTTATATGTAACATGTCTCTGCCTGAAATGTCACTTGGTATCCTGCTTTTATGCAGTCGGCCTTTTACTGAACTGGCTTTGTTTTGCTGGAGGGACACTGGCTTCTCCAAGCCACCTATGTGTTATAGATGAGGCACATATGTGGGCTCCATATGCGAGCTGGTAGTGTGACGTCAGAGCCGGGTGGCCCCTGAACTGGGACACGTCAATGCAGCGTCCCAACCACTGCCAAGATATACAAGGCAGGGACAGAAAGCACCAAAGCCCATCACCATGGTGATCCTGGACTGACATGAGCACAGATAGCTTGTGAGATACACATAAAAATGTGCATGTGCATACACACACAGTGGAAAGCATCCTTTTTGTGTTGATAACAGTGGGAATGAAAGATGGTTCGGAAGGAGACAAGATGATGAGATTGTGGAGGTAAGTTTAAGGCACTTTGAGAAGACTCAGGGACAAGATCACAGATAATGGCAGATGGCACCTATTACCTGAGGAGAAGGATAAAGAGGGGATACATATAGGTGTTAAAGACACATAAATAGGAGAGAAGAAAAAAGTGTGAACTGTGTGACTGAATAAAAGGGCATGTGTTGAAGTTGAAGAAGTGAGAGATAGTAACCTAAAACTACACAAATCTGATGCATTCAAAGCAAAATGACAAAATACTGTATAATTTATAAGAAGGCATCCTGATGGTCCAGTCATCAGGCAAAGAAAGCTCACTAATGCAAAGAAAATGGGATTATAACTTAGTGGAAGAGGGAAAATGTCAATGTTCTGCAAGAGCGGATATCATTTTGGGAAAAAATGCAATGGCTGAAGCCTTTTGTTGCTGTAAATATAAAAACAACAAACAAACAAGGAAGCATCCTCACATTTATTTACTACAGTGGCTTTCACATTGTGCATGTACAGACAGAAAAAAGTTTCTTATTACACACAGCAGCCACTGAAACAAACATTAAATCACAAATATAAACTAATAAAAACCAATGGAAAAAATATGTGGCCATTTTTAAGACATTAAATTCAAAGCCGATATGAGATTTACTGATAAGTAGATTATAAATAACTGCAGGAATTAAAGACTTAAAGAAGTCAATGAAACTGACACAGAGCAGAACTGAAATCCTTACTGATGCATGCATTACTCACTCAAATACTTCATGTGGTTCCAGATCTGTGTGAAATGAACGCATTCATGATAGGGTGCACTCTGCGAGGATATCTGTGGACCGACCAGTTTGTTATGACTGTACCGACTTGTCTTAATTTATTTTGCCCATGCGAGTAATACCTCTATCTGCCTGCAGCTGCATGGGCATGTCTGCAACCAAATTCAGCACATTAAAGACCGTTCACAGACAAGTTTGTGCAGTTACAGCAACCTTTGAAGGAGCATTGAATAATTAAATGCCATTGCTTTAACAGATCGATGAAGCCCTGTGTTGCCATTTGACCAACTCGATACAGCGAGGCTTTTATCTTGTCTTTAGTTTTGCAGATAGTTATTTCCATAAGGTTTTTAATGGGACAAAGGTTATCAACAGTTGATGGAAACTTGGTTTCTTTTAAACGGCTGCAAACCCAAAGCTGTGAGAGATGATACAGATTTGGATAATTTCTTGTTTCTCAGAGTTGAATGACAGAGTTCACAGCGCCTCGTGAATTCTTGTCCAGTTACTTGGGTTCAGTGTGTTCTGCAGAGGTTAAGTTGAGGTGAAAATATCTACCACAAAGTAGTTATATCACTTCAGTGATTCCCCTTTGCAATACATATTTAATACATGCCATGTGCGTCTTATATACAAAGAAATGTTTTCTGCAATTTTAAGAAAAGTTACACCCCACATAACTCCTAACCACTGTTAGGTGCATTTCATTATATTATTGGAACTATTGGAATCAATACAGCCAAATGTTGAGTCAGGAAATGAAGCCTGAAACTGTATTATGCAACAAAAAAAGGTAGGCTATATATTAACTCTGTGGAGAAACACAACCCTGTTCATCTCAGATTACAGAAAGACACTAAACATATTCCATAGTCAGATGAGTCCATAAACACTGTAGAGGATATCATTGGTTTTTTCTCTGATATAAACTATTTTGTTTTAAAATGAAGTCATCACAGCTGAGTTAAAGGAATATAAGGCTTAACGGCACTATGGTTTTTAATCAGCCTGGCTACAGTGCTGAAGATAAACCTGGGATTGTTCTTGTTCTCCTCCATCATTGATGAATAATAATCTGTTCTGGCCTTACGCAGGGCTTTCTTATAAACTATTAAACTTTCTTTCCACACTAAGGGAGACTTTTCCAGGCCTGATGAATGCCATTTCCTTTCCAAGATCCTTGATATCTGTTTGAAAGCTAGAAGCTGGGAATTAAACCATGGAGCATCTTCTGAGAATTGATCTTCTTTTTTAGAGGAGCAACATTGTTTCATGATGTCCACATTAAAGATGTTACTCATATTAACACATGGTATTGTAGGAAATACTGATGAAATGGATTTCCTAAATTTGGCAACAATACTATCAGACAAACATCTTTAATCAATTTCCTTCTCAGCCATCACGTAAAGTAAATTCAAAAGTTATTAAGAAATGATCAGACAGAACAGGGTTATGAGGAAAAACTGTTATTCACTATCAATGTCCAATGTCAGAACAAGATGATGATGAGAATGAGTAGGTCTGTGGTGAAAAGCCTGTTGAATTTAATATAGAATTAAAAGCAAAACTATCTGTTTTATCATTTACATGAGTGTTAAAGTCGCCCAGTGCAATTCAGACTTCTCCCAACAACAAGAATAAACACCAGACCTGTATGGTGAGCAACAATGATACATGTTTGAAGCGATCGTTAATACAACAGCATATAATGGAAATATGAAGCTGCAATCATTGTGACATCAGCATTCCTTAGTCTGGGTAGTGGTCTTGTACTTGCATGTTTTACATTTGAACCGTTCTTTAACACATCCTACTCAAACAAATTGCTCATTAGCAGGCTTGCAAAGAACTTGACGAGCAGTTTAATCAGAAAACAAGTGAAAACAGGTGTACATCATCGCACCACCACCATGCCTGACAGCTAATTGCTGTGCATTATGGCTTAACATCTCTATTTGGTCTCACCTGTCCAAAGGGACTTTGTTCCAGAAGTTTTGACATTTGTTCAGATGCAACTTTGCTAACCCAAAAGGCTGTCATGTTTGTTTTTGAGTAAATAGATTTATGATGGTAATCCTTCCAAACAATTCATACTTTCCCTGTAATTTAGGTGCACAGTTATGATCTTTGATATCCCCCATGCTATCTGAGGCCTGTAGAGATCTACATTAAGCCCTTGACTTTTTGTTTGGTTTGATATTTTTCTATGTTTTGACCTTGGGATGAACTTACATTTGCAACTGTCTCCTGCATGCAAATGAACTTTTTCACTTAGAATTATGGAAATGACTGTGTAACCCCATCCAGACAACAGGTCAGCGATATCTGCTTCTCTAAGCTCACCAGTGAGATGTTTTTCCTGTTAATACACCCAAATGTTGCACATCAGCAAACTGACATAAGCTTTTGCAGAAGTATTCAGTCTTGCTGATGATCAGTTAATGAAGATGCTTTGATAAGCAGCACCTGACTGTAACCTACCCTTTCAAATCTTGTGTAAAGGTTTAGTTTGTCACACAATGCTTCTGCTTTCTGGTATAAATAGATAATGATAGTGTAAAATGTCACATGTTGGATGTTGTGCATATCTGAGGTTGTTCTCATTTGAAATAATAATAGACTAGTTATATGCTTTTCTTGCCTAAAGTACATTTACATTATGATTCATATTCACCCATTCATGCTCACATTAAAATAGCATTTCTTTAGGGTTAACTAGGTCTACTCTTCAAACACACACACACAGATGAACATGTCTTGCTCAAGGACATTGTCTGTGTCCTTCCGAATGACTAGTTTTTCTCCCGATCTTCAGTTGCCTTGATAAGAAGCATGTGATTCTTTTTGTGTATTGATCTCTGGATCTCTACTTAAATCAGAGGATCAAACACTCGGGTTCTTTGTTGCTTCTTTATCTCAATACATTCACAAGGCGTTTTACGTTTACAAATCAAAATAAAATAAATAATTTTATTAATGCAAATAAAAGGCCAAATATTGTAGAAACTTTTTTAAATTGTATAAAGATCGTTATCATGTTATGTCAGTAATGATGTTTGGATGAAACCTTTGGCTTCCAGAGGGTCAAAGGAGATATTTGGAAATATAAAATTATTTTTAGGGCACAGGATAATGACTGGTAGTAATGATATAATGCATCAGCTGGTATGAACCAGTCTGGGTTGTGAAAATACAAGAAAAATCTGTTTAAATATGTCAAAATACATTTTAGAGGGGACAATAGAGAGCAACACTGTAATCTGATTACTACTTGGGACTTGTTTACTAATTTTGCTCACAATATTTTCCCTTTAAAGAAAATTATTTGATAACTCTGCATATATTTCCTTTTGTGTTTTAAAGGGAAAATGAACATTTCATTGTATCAGTTTTCCTCCTGATAAAGTGAAACAGTTCAGAACTGTTTTTCTCTTTTTCTCATTTAGTGACATTACTGTAGTACTTAATTCTGATTATTTGAGGGGGGGGTGTCTTTAAGAGTTCTTGAGACTAAAATGAAATGGCAGTAAATGAAACAAAGAAATACACACATTTAATTTTGCTGTGCAACAAACTAAGTGCCTCTACATTCTAATTGGGTCTTAAAAGATGCAGAAAACACACACGCTGCCTGATGTCAATCTATTAAACGGTTAATAAAAAGGTCATGCGTCATTTACTGGTAAGCATTTTATTATGCACATGTTTTCTAAGTGAGAAACTAGGAGACTGCAGAGCAAATGGTGGGAAGGTGAGAGGAATATTGAAGCTTTTTAAAATTCCAAACAGGTAGCAACGAGCCTTCAGGAGGGTAGTGGAACATCTCCCAACACGCACACATAGATGCCAGGCGTCGATACAAAACCTATGCATAATGAGTCGACTAGTCACTTGTTCACTAAATATACACCTAATAATTTAAATATTTAATACAAACATCACTGTCAGAAAAAGATGTCTCTAAATACAAGTGGAACCATAATAGTGAAGCTGTGTTAATTAGTGTGATACCACCATATGGTTGAATCCCACGCAGCCATTATCCTCTGTCTCCATTTCTGTTTGTGAACTCTTCCTCTACATCATACAATGCAAAATCAATAAGACAGGATTGAACAGATAAAGCCAAAACGGGGGCAGTTGTTGAATCACTGGTTTGAAAGCCTCGGGGAATAATAAATTAATATAAAAGAACCCACAAAGGAAATATAATAACTAAAAAAGAAATATGGTGTCTGTTTGTCGTCTCGGTGTACAAACCAGGTGTCAAAAGAGTTCAGGCAGCAAAAGAATTGATGAAGCAGAGTAAATGCATGTGGCTCAGTGCTGTCAGCTGTCCCATTTACTGACTGTGTTTGTGTGTTTGTGAATGCATGTTGGCTAAGTAGTGATGTTCCAGACAAAGAGAATGTAGTTGCACAGCTGCATGTAGACTTAAAAAACCAGAAAACAACCGTTAGTGTATAGAGGTCATGCATTAATCATATTTATCCTTCATCTGCATTTTTGTTGATTTTAATGTAGCTAGGTATGGAGGCTGCTGGCAAAGGTTGCACATGCAGGCTTACCTTTGAGTTTATGTGCTCTGGCTACACAGCATTCATGCTACGGCAAGGCAGTCATAGATAATATGGACAGGCAAACACAGTGTAAATTGAAAAGAAAAATAGCTAATTAGTAGGTTAGCTTATGTATGGTAAGCAATATTCACAATGTGAACCAATCTTTTTAAGAGCATATATTTGGAGCAAAATCCAGATTTTTTATATTCTCTGAATTTTCAATGGCTAACTGAATTGTTGTGAACTTCAGGTGTGTCCTTGTTTTATTGAATAAAGTGCAGTGATTGGCCTGTAACTTTATGTTGGTTCACATCAGTTTATAACTGGTTCATGTCTAGCAAATGGAAAACCTTTTGAGCTTCAATAAATAAAAGATCAAATAAGAGACAAACAAAAGATGCTTTAAAAGTTTTAACTTCTGCAGCTAAACCCCAGTCTCTTATAGTACGTATATGGTACGTAAGGCAAGACAAGTTTATTTATAGCTAATTTTATGTACAGGAACATTCAAAGTGCTTTACATGAAAAATATACATGTAACCCAACTGACAATGTAATCAACATTAGAGATAAGCTACTGCTTTAACTCTAGTCACGTTGTTTTCACCAAAGGCATTGCTGGGAGGTTCGAACAGTGACCTTTCTGTGTGTAGTTTGCATGTACTTCACATGTTCTTCACGTGGCTTCTCCGGCTTCCTCCCACCATCCAAACACCATACACTCAGTAAAATCAACATGTGAATGGCAAAACAACCAGTTCATCTGGAACACAAGCACTGATGCCAGACATCTGAATGCAGCTTCTTTCAGCTCATCTCCGGGTTTTGATGTTTCCTGTACATAAATTGTGAGGTCCTCAAAATGTATTATATAGTGACTCATGTAGGCTGTGATGGACTGGTGACCTGTCCAGGGTATAGGCTACCCCACTTTTTGCCTGTTTATTGCTGGGATAGGATGAAGTGATATGGAAAATGGATGATTCTCGATGTCACCCAAGTTGCTTCATCATTCCTATGTTGCTTCTTTATTTACTTTTCCATTAATGTACATTTTCCTAAAACGGCTGCTAGATTATTGTAAAAATGTTGCTTCCTGTCACTGGAAATGTTTATCTTTAAGCTCATGGTGAATGACAGGTTCAGAGTGAGATTTTGATTTCACTCTGTATGGGCTCCTGTGATTACTGCTTTTTGTTTACTGGAGCTTCATCACAACCTTTTTTCATTGACTGAGCTGAAGTTGATTTATAAAGTTGAGAAAACAAAACCTTTTATTGGCTTCTTCTGTTAGATTTACAATATTACTGTCAAAGGAATTACATCCTGAATACCTTTTAAGATCACTGTATTTAATATCAGTTCAATCTCATCACTCCAAACACTGTTTATTCCAGTATTATGCAAGTACCCGTCTGAAAATTAAATGTTTAATTAAATGTTTTGTAATCAAAATGTAGACAAATAAAACTGGGAGCTATCAGGAGCGAGACTAGTCAAACATGAGCAAAACAGTAGATATGCTGACACATATCCAACTCACACTATTCTGCCTGAGTGTTTTGCTCTGCCAGGTTAGATGCATCAACTTGCTGACACCTGTAATCAGTCTTGACTCTAGTTTGAACAAGTAACGCTGATTTACAAGCATGCTGCAACTTCCTGGGTAGCATTAACTACAATAGATTGGCTGTGATAAAGCAAAGTCAACATGGTGGTGGTATAAGCAAGATGCAGCTAAAAGTATTAGCTGCTTGAACCACTAAGTATTCACAGAACCCCTTTTGCTAAAAATAGTGAGGTGCGAAAGAGCTTCAAAGCCGTTTTATTAGATGATGGGATAATTTTTTAAGGGAAAAGCTTCTACATACAGTATGTTAATTGGATAAAAAGATGTTTTTATAAGTTTAATAAGGCCAAATGAGGGACTTTGTCCAGGAATTTTACTTGTTTGTGGATCCAAATAAAATCTGGTCCTGAACTTCATCGGTTCTGGTGTCAGCATTCCTCTTTTTGCTCTAAGCATTGTTTTATATTACCAGTTCTGCAGGAGTTTACGTTACTGGTTGCATGGATGTTATTGTGTCCTTGCCTGCATGAATGCAAATACTGACTTGAAAACTGATTTCCATTTAAATTAGTTTTATTCTGTTTTCAATCATTTTTTACACTTTAGGACTTTTAGTGTTTGTCTGCCAGCCCCTCACAAACATATAGATTATATATATACACTCTCTCTCTCATACACACACAAAGGGGACATTGGAACACCTTTTAAGCTGGAAAATGCAGTGGAATGGTGACTAGAGATTAAAGCTAGTCAATACAGAGGGTACTGCACTCCCAGAAGGCAGAACAGGAGATGCTGGGGAGCGCTACAAGATGGCTACCTTGGAACATACCATGCAGAAGGCAACCATGAACAGACCCCAAGGAAAGCAGCCATAAGCAACTGCAACAAGACATGTCTTGAGAAGTCAGCTTATTGACAAGAACAAGATCCGGGCAATCAACAGCTATGCAAGTGATCAGATACCCTGCTGGGATAACTACCTGGCCAAAGAAGGAAGTTTAGTCCACAGAGGTTAAAACATGACTTTCATGGGGAAAAGGGAGGGGTTCTTTCCTAAATCCAGTGTCCAGAGGCTATGCACTGAGCTCAATGAAGGACACTAAGGACTGGTCAGCATCAGATTCACAATCCAATATGAAACATCCCAGCTCGTAAATACATCAGGAAGATGGCCCCATGGAATAAAGCAAGTAGCAAATGTCTTAGTCAGTAGAAGCTGGAAAAGGAGCTGGAGGAACCATAATGGGAGGAAATACCCCTACATGGATTGTACCACCAACAAACAGGTAAAGTGGGAGATATAAACAAGTCCCACTAATGGTTACAGAGAGCTGGACCGAAGGACAGCACAGAGGTGCTAATCCTATCAGCACCAAAGCAAACTAGACCCAAAGCCCAGGTTCCCAGTTTCAAGCTGTGCAAAGAGCCTCTGAAACTTCACTTCACAGCAGGTGGAAGAAACTAGTGTACAGAAATATCTCCTCAGAATATGGATTGGAGACCCCCAAGTCAGAAAAGCAAAACCTCCCAAGGTGTTGGAGAACAATAGAGATCCATCCTGTGGGCCAAACAACCGGACAAACCAGAGAAAGCCCGTATGTGAAGGAAACAGTAATACACTGGAGGAGTGGCCCAGACAGATACCTGGACAAACATCAGACATCTCTGCCCAGAAGAGGGCAATCCTAGTTTAGATTCTGAACTGAGAAGCTTCAACCTGCCAGGCCTCTAGGAGAGGAAACAAGCATAAGCTGAATGAACAACCACCCGCAGGGAGATGCGGTGGGTGAGTGAAGATGGATTTTTTTTATATTTAAATGTGTTTTTATATCAGGAGCACAGACATACATCACCACACCTTGAAGCTGGATGCTGGAGTGACACAAGCTACCGTTTCATTCCCATTTCTTTTTGTTGTTTTCCAGCCATCTAATTTATAAGCCTGCTGCTGTGTATTGCCTCTTTATTTCACCTTTCCTCCTCTTATCTGTTCCATTTAGGCGGCCTCTCTCATTTCCATTCGCAGGCTCTGACAGACACTGATATGGCTCGCCTGTTCACACACATCTTCATTGTTCACTTCGATTTTTTCCCCCTCCACATTTCCGTTTCTCTACTTTCTCTCGTCTGCTTTTTGCTCCAGATGTTTCCACCTCTCTACACTTTGTCCTTTATTGGTCTGCACCTGCTCTATTGCTCACCTTTCATACTCCCCTCTTGTCCACTCACCCACAAATAACCGTGAGGTCGTGAGCTCCTTAGATCGTCACCAAGATTCATGGATCACCGCAAGCAAATGTGACTGGGAGAGCAGCTGCTCACCAATTTGCCTACTTTAAAACCAGCGCTGGGGGACCTTGGCCCCCCGTCCTGAAAGTGTTCTGATGTCTCCCTGTTCCAACACCCCAGACTCAAATGAATAATTCACTGTGCAGATCTATTGGATCTATTGGATTTGAATCAATTGTGCTTGATCAGGGATACGTGGAAAACCTGCAGGATTCCAGCTCTTGAGGACTAGGGTTCCCCACCCCTACTTCCAAGAGATCACACAAACATACACACACATGCTCCTGTCCTGCTAATTGTCTGGCTATTAGTCTGCAAGCCTGGGATTGCATGTCTTATTAAATACAGAATTTCAAATGAGCTTCGTTAAACAAGAAAGTACTCCCATTTTAATGAAGCTAATTTATATGGAAATTACACATAATACTGATGATTCAGCAAGAGATTTATCCTTATTGGATGAAGAGGAGGAGGAGTGGGGGGGTTAGATTTTCCTTTCAGTACCCAGTAGCTGCTTTTGAACTTTTCTCACAAGTTTGCCACCAAAGCCACAAGAGGGTTCGGGGTCATGTACGTGTGGGTCGGGATACCGCCACCAGTGTGCATACGTGCTTGATGGAGAGCATGTGAGTGAACTCCTGTCCTCATGCTCACCCTGCAGAGCTCCAGCCTGCCTCTCTGGTTCCCACCGATCCATCAAGCTGTCTGATTGCACAGAAAAAAGCCATTAGTCTGAAACAACAAAACACATTAGCCGTTTCTCCAGAGCAGGTGTCTCTCGTTTGTGTTGTGCTTTTTCTTCATTCTACATAGATGCAGGTGTCATATTCACACCATCCTGCAATCAAATAGCTGTGAACATGCAATATTATACTTAAAACACAGATTTATAGTGAAGAGAGGGGTATTTTTAGTCATCATTGGGTTTGCTCTGTCTCATTTATCACAGATATTTTGTGGTAAAATTATGTTTCTGCTTTTCTCAGACTGACTAGTGATTTATTAATGCAGGTCTGAATGCAGCCATACCCCTACAGTCTGCTTGTCCCTCAGGCAAAAAAGCTCAGTGTAGCCCCCTGGTGGCAATGTCTCCCCATCAAGTTTGTCCCAAAAATAATTCCTTGGGTGAAATAGGTGGAAAGATGCATGAAGCAGAAGAGATGAGGAGGCTTCAAAAGGTAATACCTTGAGATTATCCTGGCTTTCCCCCCAGCTGTTTGCCTCAAAAGGGGATAATTATCCACAGCTATCATGGTGTACAGTGCACTTTGAGGCTGCAATGTGTTGTTTTGTTTTGCAGCACTCTCATAGAGGCAATTCTACTATTCAGCTTGTGGGAAGTATCTATAGTGCATATGTGTATAAAAACGTGTTCAACAGGTGATGGATGAAGAACATATACCAAGCTGGAAAGTCAAATAAAAGACAAAAGAGAGTCAATTCACTAAATATAATAAAAGCTGATTATCTTCTGTGAATTTTTAAAATGATTTTTTATTATTAAGGTCGTCTCATGTCTCATCCTTAAGGACTGTTGCCACCTAGAGGTTGCTCGTAGAATTCACTGCAGTCTTTGTTTTGGTTTTCAACAACACAGTTTCAATCCAGCAGCTGCAGTTTGCAATTCTCTGAATAAAAGTTGATGCAAAAACAGACCAAAGTGAGCAGTGTTACGGTGCATAATGCATACAATAGGTAGGGGGGGGTAAAAAAGTGCATTCCTGTGGGATTATACTGGCTATTGTGTCGTGAGGGGGCCGTGTGCTGCTGTGTGGCTCATGTTTCAGAACCTGAATGTAACACAGTGTGGCATTCAATGGAAGAAGCTTGGTTTCCTTTCTTTTCTTTTTAAAAAAAGCTTGTCTGCAGTGGACATATAAAAAAAAAAAAAAGAGTAACCTCTTCATTTACTGTTTAAAATGATGAGCTGACATGTTATTGGTTGTGAATGCTGCTATGTACATCTGCAGCAGTGTTAACTGAGTACTGTTATACAACAAAGTTCACTTTAAGGCCATGAAGTTACATAAACCATGAGGCTAAGATAAATGTACAGTCTTACCACAATGTACAGACACAGTAGTAGTTCAGCAAGTGGTCATCTCTGTTATGTCGTGTGTGTGTGTGTATATATATGTATACACACACACACAGTCTCTCTCAAATGTATTCATACCCTCATTAAAGAAGGAAAAAAAATAGTTTGTCACTGAAATAGGTTGAAATTGACAAAATTTTAAAAAACCTTTTGTAAAAATCACGACAATTTTCTAATTCTGCCTTAAAAAAGATATTTAAATAAAACAAGCAAAAAAGTTTGAGAAAATATATGGTACATCACTCACACTAATTTTGTTGTAGAAATCACTGCATCCAGTGTTTTCTGCAGCTCTCCGTCACACATCTGTGACAATGTAAAGCACTTTGAGCTGTCCTACATGAAAGATGCTATATAAATAAACTTGCCTTGCCTGACTTCTGCACGTGTTGACTGTTCATTTTTTGGTTTTTCTAACTGAATTAATTAAAAACCAATGTCTTGTATACCTAAATGTAGCTAATTTTGACTAATTATTGCTTTTTTCAGTCTCCAGTTATTTGAGTGACTATTGTAAAGTTTCCTTTTCTTTAATAGAAGGGGTATGAATAAATTATATGACTGTGTATATATATCTACATACATACAAACATAATGTAAAAAATAAGACAAAATGATTCTGGATATGGATGCAAATCAAATATTCACATGTGTATACTGAACAACAGTCAATTTCAACAGTTTTCTCTATAAAAATAGCTTAAAAATATGACGCATATTTTTAAACAATGTAGGGATAAATCACATTTTTTCTTTTCTTTTTTTTTTGTTTTTACTTCTGCAACAGTTTAATAAGAGGCTGGTACATAAATCCTCTGCTTTTCCTTTCCTCCTATGACAATGCAAGGCCTTGTAAGACCATCAAAATCCCAAAAAGGAGTGCTAAAGGTACGGCATTCTTCTTCTCCACCAACCCAAACTCCCGACACACAGGTAGCACAATCCTCTTTCGTTCTTCTTTTTTAGGTTGTTTCATGCACAGTGGCTCAGCTGTAGAGCTGGAGAGAAGAACGTGGCCCTCAGTTCTTTTCCTCAGCAATGTCAGGATCATTGAAAAGGTGAAACAGGGAGGAAAAAATCATGCCACATTCGGCAAAGTCTCTCGCACATGGGATTAGAGCATATGATGGGACAAACATTAAACACAGAAGTCTCTTATCATCAATGACCTATAGAGCAGACACCATACACCACAATTCAGTGTTTTTACACACAGAAGCGTGTTGAGAAGAGAACCCGGCCCCAAGGAGAACTTTGAAGAAGAAAAAAAAGACAGGATGTGATTGTAAATACAACCAACTGGCAGGAATCAATGAACAGATTGTCAATTTTCATGCTCTGCACAGGCTTTTTTTTTTAAACAAGACGAGCAATGCACATCGTCGTTAACATCATCTTTCAGGCCAAGTTAATTCACAAACCCACAGTCAGTTACACAATATAGTACACACATAACAGTGCGCAGGCACACAAACACAATCCCTCACAACAGACCATAGGATGAAGCTATAGTGTGAGTGGTAAAAAGCTTGTTCCCTGATACCCAAGAATAAAAAATAAAGAGAGAAGGCAAACTTAACACAACACAAGCAGAACGAGTGATATAAACCACCACCATTGTAAGGACACTTGAAGAAAGATCGGATTAACTAAATGCAGTTGCTATGTACCGCTGTGTTTGCTGGTAATAGCTTCTCAAAGCATACAAATTAAAAACTACCTGTAGTTTATGACAAAAATAAATAACTGGAACCTCTTGCAGCAGTTGTAAAAAGGCCACTGAATGTGTGTTTGTGGTAGTGTGTGAGAGAGACGCAACCCAACAGCACATGTAGGACTTCTTAAAACCATCATGCATTACCATAGAGACTTAAAAGCAGCCTTAATAACACAGTTTCTTGCTTAAAACTTGCTTAAAATGTTCAATCATGCCATTTTAAAGACTACAGCATGACAGATTTACGGTACAGCTTCTTTATGGCGAGCCTCCTTACTGGGATGAGGCTGCCGACACAGGCCGATACCAGGTTTGAAGGTCGGTCGTCACTTATAATATGTAAAGTTCCTCAATCCTGTCGCACAACAGATTTCAATGGCAGAAGCGTTCAAATAATGTCAGTAAAAGCTTTACTGTTCAGGTTGCAGCTAGAATAAATATCTCCCCCAACGTGAATCATGTCGCATCTTTTCCTGAAAAACAAAATGTCAAATAAGGCCCAAACTTACGATGATACCCTGTTGAGTAAATCTCATTTTCTAAGTTGCCCTGAAGTCAAAAGTGGCCTTTTTTTTTTTTTTAAAGGTTCTGTGAAGCGAATATATTCTAGTTAAATTACAGAAGAGCAACTCGGTTTAAAAGTACCCGACTGGTGATCGTAGTTTTACACAAAAGGACACTTTGAAGAGCTAAATCCATCCAGTTAAAGCATCAAACCCAGCACTAACCTGTCACATCCCATCTGCAGCACATCCAAATGAATAACAAACACTTTTTGCAGACAGCAACACTGAACTTTGTCAGAAAGGGGTTTCCACCCCAAAGAGGCAGGGACATAAGGTTTCTTAGTGCGCTTAAACTCTGGAGAGCAAGAGAGAAAATTTAATGTTGTGTAGAGACCTAACATCACTTTGTCATAACGTCTTCAGCTCATCCTTCCCGAGTCCTTTATCTTTACGAAGCTTTGGCTTTTCTCGCCCGGGGGGATGTTTTGTCCTCAGACTTTACAACTCCATTGGAAGCACCTGTTAAGACGACAAGTTCACCGGAACATTCCCGATTAAAGGCTGAAATGGGAGAGATTGCAAACGTAGCGTGCAGACTCACCCCTTGTAGGTTCCCTTTTATGAGGCTTGCTCTTTGGACTGGCCATCTTCTTTTTTGATGCTTGGTTCTGGCTGTGCTCTCTCCACTTTTTCAGCTGGAAATTGATGAACTTCCACATCATCCAGGCTTGTGTCAGGCAGATAGCTGCCAGACAGGTCATCCTGAGGAGCAAGACACAGTTAACTCCAGTTAATAATGTGGTTTAAGAGTGGTTACCGGGACTTACCTTATGGTGAGCACATTGAAGTTTCCGTCTGCTAGGGAGAAGCCATGGTTTTCTGTCCGGGGCAGGCCAAAGCCAAACGTCAGAACTGAGAGTGTGAGTGTGAGGAGGCGCGCGATAACGAAAAGTAGCGCCCACAATGTGAAGCTGGAAAGAATAAGTAGCTTTGTTACATTACACAGAACAAGAAGCTGATCGCCCAAACCACAATGCAGACTGAGCAGTGTGTGTGTGTGTGTGTGTGTGGTACCCTTTTTGCTTGTTCTCATCACTGAAGTAGAAGAGGCGTGACGCATGGAACAGAAGCTCCACCAGGTAATGAGGGACCAGCAGCACCAGGCCCAGTCGGTGGAGGCTGAAGGGACAGCAGGCATCTCAGAGTTAAGCTCAGGACTGACTGTACATAACAGGAAGTTAAGCTCAGCAGCAGTTACAAACACCGGCACCGCCCAAAAGGTTCCCGCTGTCTGGAATAAAGTGATCTCCAATAGCGTTAGCTCACTTTGTAAGGTGTTAGCAAAACAAAGAGCTTCTTATCCCAGTTCAGTCCAGACTCGAGGAAACAGATGTTTTAGTAGCCAACTATAAGAGCATATTCAACATTATCATTGACATTTTTAGAAACTATTATTGATAATGAGATATCTATTTAGATCAGTATAGAAGAGAAGATAAGTGTAAAGACTCCACATACAGACAAGCACATATGACTCTCTATGCAGGGAAGAGACAGCTGACTTGGTTTTATAATGTGCTATGAGAGGATGAGAGAGGTCAAGGAGGCTGATGCAGTCAATACTCCTTCATCCAATAGAAATAAAATCACCCCATTAGCTACAAAATGCCATGCAGTAGATCGATGTCTTCTAATACCTGCAAATAAAGTCTGTAACACCTGCTCTGCTTCCCATTAATCTGGTGACAGTGTGTCATGTGTCAACTACCTCCCCACTATTACCTCTGCTCTGCCATGGCACCCTGTCATTTATTTTGCTCCACTCCGAGCCAAATAAACAGAAAAATGGACTGAAGAGCAGCTCAAGTTCATGCTGTCTGATCACGTAGTGATAGTTTGAACTGCTCCTACTGTCTGCTTCAATATAATGCTCCATGTTTGTTGACTTTGCATGTATTTTTCAGCCAAATGAAAACTGTATCTTTGGAAGGCCTTGGGGAGTTTTGTGTGATGCCACATCTTCAGTTATTTTCTAACCACTGCCATAATATGGAGACATAAGCGTAACACTTTCCCTTGAATTCTTATCAAATGCTGACTGAAACGATTCTCGTAACAAGCAGATGAAGCCATAAACGTAAAGAGAGAGCTTGTGAATGGTCTCATGTTTCATCCTCAGGCCAAAAGGGAATTGTTTGACTCACTTTAAGACGTAGGCACCGGTGATGTGGACAACATAAAGGCAGATGTAATAAAGCTGGCGGGGGATGTCTTCCTATAAAGATAAAGCAAACAAAGAGGGCTTGTGTGAGTAACAGTAGGAAGCATTGATGGTGCAGCTTGCTGGAAGATATGCAGCCGTTTTAGAAAGTTTTCCAACTCTAACATTTTCTGCATTTCTACATACGCACAACCTTAAACCTTTGTGTTAATGTTTATGTGGGATGCACGCTGCATGGCAGCAACTGGACTTCTGAGCAGACACCATGGTGCGATTCAGCAAAGAAACACAAGAACAGGAAGCAAATGACAGAACGAGAGTCCAAAATAAAACATAACCTCAATGTTGGTCTGAAATTTACTGGAGGTAGCTCAGAGAGGAGACAGGATGCAAGACGGATGACACACAAGTGTGAAAATCAAAGCTCAGTAGTACTGCTTTAATAACACAATGTTCTGTTTACAGTGCTTAGTGTGATTAGTAAGTGATGCTGACACAACATCTCCCACAGCAGTAAGATTAAACCATACCATGATAATACCACCGCCATGTTTCATAGATAAAGTACTAATGATGAAATTAAATGTTTCATTTTTAATGTTAAGTTTCTCATTTAAACTAAAAAGGCTCTAATGTGGATCAGTCAATGAAGTCGGAGAGCCCATTGACTCATAAACAGTAAGAAATAGCAAATATGAGAGGAGATTATCAATACTTATTAGTTACCATACGCTCCTTTGTGAATTCACGGATGACCACATTCCCCACTATGGGAGTGATCTTTACTGGTTGATCGCTTACAGTATTTATTTATAGAGGTGTACGTCCAGGCTCCAGAAAGTAGAAATCCTGTCCTGTTCCAACCAGTCACCAAATCAGCTGAACTTAATGAGCAAAGTTTATCTGCCAGGTAAACAAGCCTGTTAGTGAAAACATGGCAGGACAGGTGTACCTGGACTGTACACCTCTGCCTATTTGTGAAATGAAACTCGAGAATGTAAGAGTTCAGTGCAGGGGTCTCTAACTCTGGTCCTCGTGTCTACCATCCTGCAGGTTTTAGGGTTTCCCACGGCAACACACCTGACCCAAATCAACAGCTCTCGAGGACCCCTGCTTTAGTGGATGTGGCTCCACAGATCTCTGCTCAGGAGCACAAACATTCATTTACACACCAACTAAAGCATCTGGCCCCACTTCCCCTGTTAAAGTAACTTTTATTCCTGGAGATTCACGAGCTGTTCCCGATATATAAAATATGTAATATTGGATCATTTCCCTCGTGCATATTGTTTGAACTTATCTGGTAAATTAGGTTTGTTATATCCATGTAGGAGACTTACTGAGATATCTTAGCAATTCACATACAAGTAAAACATCTTTGCTTGTATTTTGAACAAACCTAAGTCAATGTACATTTCTGAGAAAGCATTTTAAAACAACCCCCATGAGATAAATAAGTAGCTGCTCTGATAACTTGGTGAAATGTCAAAACAACCTTACCTTCCGTACTTTTTGAAAGTACAGCTCAGGAAGTGCGTGCAGCCAATAGGCAATTTGGCAAATATAGAAGAACTTGACCTGAAAACTAGAGAGGGACGTTTGAGGAGAGAACAAGAGAATTGGGTTTAATTTAAGTTATATCACACAGGAACCAGCTCGTCTCTTTGTTTGTCCAAGTATACAAAAAATGTGTGCTAATTTACTTAAAGTTGCTGCAATAAGGTGTAGAAATGTGCACTTACACCATGTGAGTGTGTGGGTATCCTTCCCATAAGAATGTAGGATTTGTAGCAAAGTCCTCCTGTCAGGAAAAGAGGAGACTACATAAGATGAAGCCTAACGCTGCCTGAGACGGAGCTTCTGTACGTATCGTGAGCCTCATACCGCCGTTAGGATGCTGCAGCCCCAGACGAAGGACAGCAGGTAGAATGCTGCGAGTTGTCCCGACTCATTGAACTTGCTGTGTTTGGTTTTTGACAGGTGCAACCTTCGATTTATTTTCTGAAAATCAGAATAATTAAACATGGTTTGCGTTTAAGTTCACAATTAAGAGTTTTCTAATTATAAGTTAAGAAAAAATAACTTTTTGGTCTAAAGATGCACATTTACAGTGAGTGTTCATTTAAAAATAAGTTATATATGTTGGTGGAAATACTTTACCTGTTTACTAACAGTAGTGTGGACGTGTGTGTGTGTGTGTGTGTGGAATATGGTTGCATTTTATAACCTGCAGCACAGTTTGCATGTAATTAATTTCATGCAATGTTTCTGGGAGATCACTGTGTGACAATACTGGGGCTAAAATAATGCATACTTTCTCACAACACACAGTACAATCCAATACTTATCTATCTATATACTTATCAATACTTATCAGAATGTGCTTTACACTGACGCAGCTCCTTCATTAATAAAATATCCTAGTTTAACTTTATATGAAAATTATGCACAAAAATCATCTTATATATTTTCTGCTATACCGAGCCAACTGGAGCCACATCTAATTAGACATCGATTTTATGTTCCTGATTTTTGTGAGTAATTCTGTCTGAATAACGTTGGGTTGCACGTTGATGCCTGGCAAAAAAATCTTCATTAACTTTCACTGAATTAAGCAGAGGAGAAACTTTAAACTGAGCAAAACATGGGTCCATGACTCTTGTCAATAATAATGAAAACCTGATCATGTCCTCTCATTTCTATATTCCAAAGCAAGTCTTTGTTGCATTATGCATCAAAAAGAAACGAATATCCACACAGGAATAATGATCAGAGCGAAGAAGCAGAAGAAGCGTGAGCATTGTCTCAGTAACTTTGAGCTCAGACACAAAGGGAAGCAAAACTTCACTTTCAAACAGCGCTCCAAAATGAAAGCAAAGTAAACATGCAAGCTCCTGAGGTTACGTTAGAAAGCATCCTGTGCACATTTTTGGATTGTGCTTCAAGACAGAATAAAAAAAAAGGAACAACAAGAGCTAAGAAAACAGTTTCAGAACAGATCGACTCACATCGAGGATGTATTCTTGTATCAAGGCATGAAGGATGACTGCTATTAGCAGGTAGAAAAACACGGTGGCAACATCTTTAGGACCATACTGGTAAAGATTCACCTGCTCAATCTTCTCATCTGCAAAAACAACCAAAAGATAAATATGAGCCAACAAGAAGATTATAATAGCCAGTGCTGGTCCAGATCATTTGAGCTCACCAAGAACTTGAGTTACGTTGTACTGGACTGTGATGAACATGATGGCAAACTTTGCTGTGACCTGGAGGACAATGAAAGCAACCAGACTTATGTGTTGTTTAATACAAAGTAAATCTCTATGATTAAAATAAGACTGTAATATGCATGCATTACATATTTTGCTTTGTCCAGACAGACATGCTCTCAGTCAGGGATTAATTGATAAAAAAAGCCACTAGCTGGTTTCATGTTTGCTCTGCAAACTTTGTTAAAGTTGATAGTATTGTGCAACAAATGTCTGAGAACTGAGACACAAGGAGCTGCCAAATAAACCATGATGTGGTCCACCTCACTGCTACACTGGGATCAGTGACATTACATCAATGCCCAGACTGGTTTTATTGGGAAGGAGTTCTAGGAAGTCAGAAAGCTAGGTTTGGGTGGGGACAGGTTTGTGGGAGGAAAGTTACCTTGTTTCATTCTAAGGAAAATACCAGTCAGTCCTTGTGTAACATGTTAGCTTGCACAAGTCAAAATACATTTACTATTAGCATTTGTGGGCAGAGGGGGCAGTGAATTGGCCGACTGGTAAGAAGACATGGTACCTGAGCCACCATCTTTAGCAATTAGACTCATAATAAGGGAAGAAGACACGCTAGCGCCCTGCCACTGGAGTGTTTCTTGTACATGTGAGCTAACTGTCGTTAGCAGCAGCAGCTAACATCACTCGGCTAAGCGCAGCTCGTGCGCCTTCTGTCCACTCACACAGTACCTCAAACATCAGGCCGAGGAGGATAATCATGGCCAAACACGAAACCATATCGGCATGATTCTGGATCACAAATTCGTGGCTCAGCACCGGCGGGCTCTTGTTCTTCTTACGGAAACCCATGGCTCATCGACACGACTCTGCCTTCTTTGGCTCCGTCACTGGGTCTCTGGCGGGGTTCGACCAACAGCGTCCCCTGCTGCACTGCTGCTTCTGCGGCTCGACCGATGGATGCTGACCCGCTGAACCGCTGCTGGCGTGTTGAAAAGCAGTCATGAAGATGCGTCGCAACAGGCCAAACAGCACAGCTCAACACCCACTTTCCCCCCTGCCTGGTAAAGTCAGATGACGGGCCATCCCACTTCAGAACCCCATTCATGAACCGCCCAGTGACGTAGAAGGAGAACCCATGACGTACGTCACGTAAGCGCCGGTTCACAGCGGTGGATAACAATTTAATTAAAAAAAACAGAAACCTCAAAAAGAGCCACGTTTTGAGAGAAATTAGTAAAAATGCCAGATTAAAATAACATTTTACCCACGGTATTATAATCTACAGTTTAGTTTCTATAAGAAAATAAGATAACATTATCATAATAAAGTTAGTACATAGTAAATAGTAAGAATATTAATTTGAAAACCTTTTAAATATGTGGGTGCTTGTTTCCCTATATCAAACACAGTTGCACAGTTATGTTTTATCATGCAGTTTGCCTGGTCCAAGATTTGAAGGATAACATTTAAATAGATTTTTAAAATATATCTATGCTACTTGATTGGCTAATTCAAAATAATTGTCCAAAAATTCAGATGACAGATCATTGCTTTACATCACCAAGGAAATAGATTTTTTTTAAAGATAGCTAGGACATTAAATGTTGTCAGATACAGTTGGAAGTGTAGTTTGCATGTTTCAAATTGATGGAACAATGGCTACACTACCAGGAAATGAAACGATTAAAGAGTTAGACCAGCTACCAGTAGCTGCTAGCAGATTGTTAAAAAAGAAGCAGGTAGTCAAAAACCTTCGACTGACTGCAAAAGACCTGCAGCAAGACTTGGTGAAAGCAGACACTGAGGTTTCAGCTTCCACAGTAAGGAACACACTTCATCCTGGAGGGCTCCATGCCCAAACTCCATACTGACCCAAAAGCACAAGATAAGTCATCTGCACTTTCCTTAAAACTACATAAATAAGCCAAAGAGGTTTTGGGATGCTCCTCTGTGGAGGACTTTTTGGGCCTATGAATCAGCAGTATGCAGCTTTGCATATCAGCTCAGAGACAGAACACCTTGCCTGCAGAGCAAGGCGGTGGATCAATGATGATCTGGGACAAGCTACATTCTTATGAAGGGAGGGATTGAATCATTTTGAGACTGTAATGGCCATTAAAAGTTTCTATTGAATTTAAGAAAACACTTATATTAGTTCCATTGACCTATTTAATGGTTCTTGTTTGTTCTCTGCAAACGGCTAATAGTTTGTACATTTTACCTATAAACCTAATTTGCAGTGGGGATTGAATAATTTGGACTTTTACTGCTTTATAATATGTTTTTGCTTAGAAGCTGTTTTCTTAATATGTGTCTTTTCTTATTGTTATTGTCCTGAATTATTTGGATGAGGACAAAGGCAGATGGATCAGTAGCATGGCCTTACATGATTACAGTTCAATGCAAAACACAAAACTATTTCCTTGGTGTATTTGAAAAAAAAAAAAACAAAACACATGCACAACAGCAGGATTACAACTATTTCAGTGCAGTTCAGTTTCAGATAAAAACAGACCAGGATATCTAGAGAGCTAATCTTCAACAGAAGATTTTTCTACTGAATGAAAATTCCCTATAAATAGACTTAACAGGGTCGAACTATAAGAGTGCCTCATGTGAGTCTAACATTTAAGATAACAAATAAGGATAGAATTGTTTTTAGTAAAAAATGTGAAAAAAATATATATAATGTATTTTACATAGACTGTATATAT
>JBAMHV010000014.1:6085387-6133542 GCA_037177535.1 Pseudomugil gertrudae
AATAAAAACAAAGAAATGGACTCTAAGAACAAGCAGAATATGTCTGAGGAGGAGGCTCAGTGTTTCCTGGCTTCATGGTTGCCAGTGGAGATTCAAAGTAAATTAAACGGGGCAAATTGGACAAAGTCTGTGTTCAAGAAGCTGCAGCGGGACACGTCCGCAGCGAGCGACGGCCACGGCGAGAGCTCCGCAGCAGGAGACAGCCGCAGCTACGAATGGCGCCTTGATTGGCTGATCAACAAATGATAAAAGCTTAGATAGATTTCATAGATCAGAACAGGAAGCTGGGACACCGCGGTAACGAGCGATCCGAAAGCAACCCGCATTTTCCTGATCCTATTTCTGATCGGTGAACTAAACAACCGGCGCTCTGAACTCCACCATGGTTGAGTTATTCCTCCTGTCCATGGTGGAAAATACCATGGTGAAAACTCATAACTTCAACACCACGAAGTCTGATAAGTGTTGCTGTTATAGTGTTGCTCATATGCAACTGGAGAATGTGACGTTTATTATTACGCACGTAAACATGATGTAGATTACGTAATGACGCAGAACCGACTAGGCTCTTTCGGTCGAAAACAAAACTGGTTCTTTGGAAGCACTGGAGTTGAACCAGCAAAGCTCTGGCTCTAGCTCAAGAACCGAACCAGCACGGGAACCAGCTTGGTCAATAAACTCCCCCAGAGAATCACATCATGCATTGCAATTACTGTCTGACAGGTTTGAGCTAAGCTACATATCACACACTACTTTTTGTTCTGGTAGTATTGATTTCAGTTGTAGCCTCAATGTGACAAGATGTTCAAACACTATTATTTGCATAAAACACCTTTATGTTGGTTTTATTGCCCCCGTTTGCCTCTTACCCTACCTTAATGCTGCCTTGTTTCTGTTGCACTGCACCTTTTTTTGTGTTCCTGCGTGTTTTTTGAAACCTGCCCCCCTGTTTCTCTTGCCTGCATTTCAGTCAGAGCTAAGACATGGTCCCTTTTACTATATGAAGCAGCCAGCACTCACCACAGACCCTGTTGATGTTGTACCGCAGGACGGCAGGAATGACTTCTACTGCTGGCTGTGCCACCGCGAGGGTCAGGTGCTCTGCTGTGAGCTCTGCCCCAGGGTGTACCACGCCAAGTGCCTCAAACTGCCAGCCGAGCCCGAGGGCGACTGGTTCTGTCCAGAGTGTGAGGTATCTTACGTATGTGTGTGTGCACAAATAACTGTATGTAGTAAGAAATGTTGCACCGAAGCTGTGCGAGCATCTTGAATGAGGGAACCGATAAATCAGTGTAATTGCCTTCTTGAGCCTGTGGCAGATGCAGAAAAGGAAAACCCTGTAGACTTCTGGTCCTACTTTTGGAAGCGTAACTGGTAGCTATAAGAGCAGATTAACCTGTTTATAGATGGTTTCTGTGGAACTCTTTCTAGTTGCATGTTTTTAATGTGCACCAGCTGTATCAAACAGGCGCATTTAATGTAACCCTTTAAGCTGTGTTCATTCCTTTTTGCTTATTTAATTATATAATCATGATTAATGATAACCGATCATTTTCTTTTTGTTGCAGAAAATAACAGTTGCTGAATGCATTGAAACCCAGAGTAAGGCAATGACAATGCTAACAATAGACCAGCTCTCCTACTTGCTGAAATTTGCACTCCAAAAGATCAAACAGCCGGGGGTAAGGGGTGTTTTTTCTAATCTTTTATCAGCTTTTGTAAGTCCAAGTGTGAGTTTTACATCTTATAGAGAAGTTCTGCAGATAGATCCCCATGCAGCTATTAACCTGTTTCATATTCGTCTCATCTGAGCAGACGGAGCCTTTTCAGAAGCCCGTGTCTCTGGAACAGCATCCGGATTATGCAGAATACATCTTCCACCCCATGGACCTTAGTACTTTAGAAAAGGTACTTGTGTATATATTTGATGTAAAGTACTTCCTGGAAAATGCAAAGGCAGACTCGGAGTACAGTAAACTGTAAAATGTAGGTGTAATGAATATTTTTTGTTCCTTGATTTTTATATTTGCTTTTTGATAGAATGTCAAAAAGAAAATGTATGGCTGCACTGAGGCTTTTCTTGCTGATATGAAATGGATCTTGCACAACTGCATCATCTATAATGGAGGTTCGCTACTTTGACATATGCATACTCCTTTTTACTGTGCACATTTACAAAGAAAATGTAATGTATGTGTATGACTTTGTTCCAGGTAATCACAAATTAACCGCTACTGCAAAAGTCATTGTGAAGATCTGTGAACATGAGGTAACGGACGGCTTCTACATCAACATTTTGTAAATGTAATGCGGTTATGGCTGAATTAAACACCTGATCTTTATAATGGACATTTTAGATGAATGAAATTGAGGTGTGTCCAGAATGCTACCTGTCTTCATGCCAAAAAAGGGACAACTGGTTTTGCGAGCCATGTGTAAGTATTTACGTTCTTATACACCATATTTTTACAGCATTTATGTATATTTATTTACTCTGCTTTTGCTTCAACAGAGTCAGCCCCATCCGCTGGTCTGGGCTAAGCTGAAGGGTTTTCCTTTTTGGCCAGCAAAGGCACTTCGAGAAAAGGATGGACAAGTAGATGCGCGCTTCTTTGGGCAACATGACAGGTTAGATCAATTCTGGGCACTTTAAAAGACAGGGGCTCTTTGAGTTGGAGGAATGAAATGTATTAATCTGCTCTGTGTTTTTCCTTGACACAGGGCCTGGGTTCCCATCAACAACTGCTACCTCATGTCCAAAGAGATCCCCTTCTCTGTGAAGAAAACAAAGAGCATTTTCAACAGTGCCATGCAAGAAATGGAGGTCTATGTGGAAAATATCCGCAAGAAGTTTGGAGTCTTTAACTACGCGCCTTTTCGAACTCCCTACACACCCAACAACCAGCTGCAGATGCTGCTGGATCCGTCCAACCCCAGTGCTGGCACAGTGAAATCAGAGAAACCGGATAAACTTCGCTTCAACTTTGATATGACCTCATCTCCTAAGATGATCCTCAGCAAAAGCTCTACCCCCAGTGGAATGAGTCGGCGGGTGTCCGTGACAGACATGCCTCGATCTCCCATGAGCACCAATTCCTCGGTTCACACGGGTTCTGATGGGGAGCAAGAGCTGGAGAAGCCCAGCAGGAATCCTGCGCTCCACTACAGCACTGGAGAGGAATCGATGGACTGCACTGGTACTTTTCTTTCACTGCTGTCAGTGCACTGATGCCACTTTAAAACAATATTCCTCACAAGGCCTTTATTTTGTTTTTATTTGTCTGTTTGCCATAGCATCCCCTGCTTCAGGGAAGTTGGGTCCGGCTGGCAATATAACGGGCAGTCCGAAGCCCTCAAACCCTGGACTGGCACCAAAGCAGGAGAGAACTGCAGGAACAGGCGGCATCCTCAATCTTAACTTGGGTCAGTACAGTAAGCATGAATATTTACCATAACAAAGCCCGGCAATCGGCATACCATCATTAGCGTCGTGCAGGGCAATCCATGTACAATAAATGAAACGTGTTCTCTCAGATCGAGTCAAGGCTGAGATGGATCTGAAGGAGCTGAGTGAGACTGTGCAACAGCAACAGCAACAAGCCCAGCCGGCTGCTGTCACAACCCCAAAAAGACCCATCAGGAGTCTGGACAAAACTATTGAAAGCTGCAAGGCACAGCTCGGTACATACAGCGCTCTCCGTTTCATTTGATTTGTTCACTGGCATTTTTATATACCAAAAAAGGAAAAAATAATTTAGCTAAATATGACATCATTATCTGATACTTAATCTTTCAAATTAAATGGATCAATAGCTTGTGTACAGCCTGCACACCTGTTATATATGGCACTGTGTAACTGTTGCTGTTTGGGGCTGGGGAACATTAGTTTGTCAGTAAATTATCCAAAGAAAATCTGAATGTTTTGACCCTTTTTTTTGTTCTAATGGCAAAGATATTACAATGAGAAAAATAAAGAATCATTTTTTCCCACACAGGAATTGATGAGATTTCTGAGGATGTCTATAAAGACGTGGATCCCAGTGACTCTGAGGACTCGGAGAAATCAGACTCAAGTGACAGCGAGTATATCAGTGACGAGGAACACAAGCCAAAGAGCTCTGCCCAGGACGACAAGGACAAAGCCGAAAGAAAAAGATCCAAAGCAAGCACAGAGGGAGAGAATAAGGAGGGAGTTGCGGGGCCAGGGGATAAAGCCACCCCTGAACCCTTGCTCAAAGAGAAACATGGCAGCAACGGTCCAGATAAAGATCTGCAGGACAAGCCCAGGACACCACAGTCTCAGCCCCCAACGGAGAAGCCTAAAGCCTCAGAGGAGGGCAAAGCGGCTGCTGCCACATCAGTGGCTGAACAAGATTCAGATTCTGAAAGGGAGCTCGTGATTGACCTTGGAGACGAACATGGAGGCCGTGACTCAAAGAGAGCGAGAAGAGATCTGGGCTCTTCTGGAGCCAAAACTCACAAAGAGCCCAATGCTGGCAAATCAGAAGGTGAGGTTTCTAATCAACTTAGGCTGATATTGATTTCTAAGGCAACTAGTAGGATTTCATGTCCTATATTATAATGTTGGAGCATGTTTGCAGAGAAGTGTAGGTCATAAGTGCTTTCCAGTACTCCATGATACATTCACCATTTGTTTTTCTGAATGTTTCGGCATCCTGTTCTGTCAAACTCTTATTTATATTTGCTGCTTCTTGTAAAGTTGACAAAACATTATCTCTTTAAGTCTTATTTTGACATCAAGTGTCAATAATGGTCATGAGCTGGTGAGAGTTCCTGAGATTGGCGGTTTTTGGACCTTGTGGTAACGTCATCCTCCGTATAATGTGCAAATGAAACGCACGGATAAAACGACAGCTTAAAAAGATGGCGTCCAGCTCCCACTGTGTGGAATCTCGTGATACCAGGGCAATTCGGTGGTCAAGAAAAAGCTTTGGGATTAAGTCTCGTCACTTTAAAGGAAAAATGTGGTAATTTTTAACTGCTGCCATTGCTTGGTGTAACTATATGCATGCAAAAATAATCTTTGCAGTCAGAGTTTATTTTAATGAGAACAGCATAAGATAGAAGTGCTGTTGTCTCATCTATGCAGGAATGCATGCTGTTTGCAAATAACACACTCAGACTGTTGCAAGTGACTTTAACAACAGGGGGCCTAAAGATGCTGACCTTTGTGTTAATGTTGTGCTTTCTCCAGTCACAGTTGTGTAACCCCTCTCAGTGCCTGTTATGTTTACAGAACAAAAAAGCCACAACAAATCTAAGCGGAGCTCACTTTTTAATTCTAGCTGTAGTCTCCAAGCAAAGATTTTATCTTTTCCTACCAAGGCTGTAAATGTTTATCGCCTTTATTTAATTAAAAGAAAAAAAGGTTACCTGAAATTAAAAAAGATGTTATCAAGGAGAGTGCTGCTAATAAAATGCACCTTTGGGTTTCAGCAGGGCCCTCAACGCTTTATTTTTATTTAAATAAACTGTTGTTGTGTAGGATTTCTCCTGATTTTACTGCCAGCTGTCACTACAGTCTGCACAGTGAACAAGAGAAAAGTATTGTTACTGTTAACTCTGCTTTCACTTAATCCGAACAAGACGTCTCCATTAACAAAACGTTAAAGTGGATCTGCTTCATAATGTCAGATGGCTGTGATGAGAGCAAGCTGTTGCATGTTTTTGCTTCGCCTGTTGCTTTGCTGCTGTTGACCGTTGTGTTTTTGCCCACCGTTATTCCGTAGACATATAATTAGTTAGATTATTTGAGATAAATTTGTTATTTTGCATAATTGTTCTGCTAAAAATGAACAGTGTCCATCAGTACTTTAGCTTTCCCCTCATTGGTTCAGGTTTGACTGGCCACAATTTAATCTTTGAAACTCTTATAGTAGTTTTATCGGCACCTCAGTGGAGAGCTGGAACAACCACCTTAAAGTTATGAGCTGTTTGATTCTTTAATATTTCACCAACAGTATTTTGAGCCCTCTTTTTTATTTTAGTTTTAGGCTTAAGCCAACACAACTTGTAGGGAGGAAATGATCAGATTTAGAAAAAAAAAGGTTAATAATACACAGACCTCCTCTCGGTCTACACGTGTATGCACCATCTGTGTATTACAGTTATTAATAATTGAAGGGAATGAGCCTAGGTGTAGCCTAGGGTGGAAAATAACAACATGCTTAACTGGTGACTTTACAGAGGAGTCATTTAATACTCCACATCTGGATAAGCTAGCACTGTAAAGCAAAGAAGTGCTGTGCATTAATTAAGTTAAAGCCGATTTAGTCTCTTTGTATGGGATGGTAAATGTTATGAACTGTATGGGAGCCTGTGGCACAGTGAACGCTGCACATGTCACAGAAAGGATCGATCCTGCTAAATATGACAACCCAAACTGAAAAGACATCATTCAAATCATTACTAACAACAACAATGTCTTTCAAATTGAACTAAAATATTTGTCAGCGATACCAAAAGTACCAACACCATTTTTTTTACAAACTTTGTGGATAAAGTGAAGTAAATTATCAGTTCTACTTCTTTTTAGTAGAGTTGATTTGTAGTATCACCAGCATTATCTGCCTTCTCTCATTCAGCTCTGCAAAGCCAAATCTAATCTAATAGATGATGCAAAGGGATTTTTAAAAAATAAATACAAGTTAAACTTGTTTGATAAAGTTTTTTTTTCTTTTTGTTTAATCTAAAAATGCCTCACAAATGATGAGCAATGACTGCCACCTTCTTTTCAGGTAAACTCCCTTCATCTGCCGCATCAGTTGCACCAACACGAGAAGCTGCTTCCAGCCTCAAAGACTCGCTGCAACCGTCTATCACAGCAGCACTCAACCTTGTTTCCACTGCAGCATCTGGTCAGCTCGGTGCCGCCACCACCACTACCAGTGGACCTGCCAGTGCCCCCTCTCCTGTCTCCACAACATCCACAGCACCTGCAGCGGTGAAAAAACAGCGCCCACTACTGCCTAAAGAAACGGCTCAGGCTGTGCAGCAAGCAGTCGTGTGGAGTCCTACCAAGTTTCAGACATCATCCCAGAAGTGGCACATGCAGAAGGTGCCGAAGCAGCAGCAGCAGCATGGAGATCAGGCTGCGACGCAAACACAGACCCAAAGTCAGGCACAGACACGGAGCCCACAGCCGCCACAGTCCCAGCAGAACTCCTCCAGCACCCGCTACCAGACCAGACAAGCGGCTAAAGGTAACATGCACCTGAGCATAAATTCATCTTGATTGATTGTGATAAAGGAAGAAATGTATTTGAAGATGTTTCTTCCCCTCTAATTTCTCTTTTCCTTTTTATTTGCAGTGCAACAAAAAGACCCCCCACAGACTGCATCCTCATCAGCGGCCAGCCAGGTGACATCTGCCAGCTCCTCCTTCATGTCTGGAGACTTGCAGATCCCTACAGTCTCAGCAGATGTTGCAGCTGATATAGCCAAATACACAAACAAAGTAAGGAAATCCTCAGGCCCTTTTGATTAATCAAGAAATTATAGTTTTGGATATGCTTTATGACATGAAATGGGCTGTTTTTACTTTATAGAAATTAATTACTAGTTATTTGTTCAGGGTGTAAAAATGAAAAATGATGTATTTTGGTTTTAATGTGATCCCAACACATTGCAGATCATGGATACAATAAAGGGGACAATGACTGAGATCTACAATGATCTTTCAAAAAACACATCGGGAAACACAATTGCAGAGGTAAACCACATTCAAGAAACCGTTGGTAGTGATGTATTTACTAGTTATAGTTAATAGTTAATGTATTTATGGGCGAGTTTTTAAATTGCTTTCTGTTTTTGCTACAGATTCGACGGTTGAGGATCGAGATCGAGAAGCTCCAGTGGCTGCATCAGCAAGAGCTGTCAGAGATGAAGCACAATCTGGGTAAGTTCTATGTCTCCAGGAATAAGTTACTAAGTTCATCAACCGCTCTGTTACCAGGTCGGATATTTACTTTAATGTTTAAAATGAGTCTGTATTTATTATTTTGTTTGTTGCAGAGCTGACAATGGCAGAGATGAGACAGAGTCTGGAGCAGGAAAGGGAACGTTTGGTGGCTGAGGTGAAAAAGCAGACGGAGCTGGAAAAGCAGCAGGCGGTGGATGAGACCAAAAAGAAGCAGTGGTGTGCCAACTGCAGGAAGGAGGCCATTTTCTACTGCTGCTGGAATACCAGCTACTGTGATTACCCCTGCCAACAAGCACATTGGCCTGAACACATGAAGTCCTGCACACAGTCAGGTAGCAAGCCTTCTACTGTGGACAAACACTTGCAGGTTTAGAGAAACGGGGCATTTGCAGCGGGTTTTTTCTTTACATACATACTTTATAATTGCTTGGTTAATGGAAGGTGATGTTCATTGACAGAAGAAGAAACAAATTTGAGAAAATGAATGTAGTTTGGCATTTAACAAAGTTTGTGTCCAACGTTTCTGATCTCTGATATATAAAAAAGATACTATCTTATAAATATGTATTGCATGTGTTTACTAATATTTTCCTGGATCGACCAGCAAAATTATGTAAACTCTCACCAATCTGATGTGAATTAATGTCATAGTTGTGAATTTGAGATAAATTAATTATTTTGCTCAAAACCGAAATGACTGCTTTTATTTTCAACTCTTGCAATGAGTCAGATGTAAGTTATAGAAGCTATTAACATGTTAACGGACCTACAGTCTCACTGTGAAAATGTTTGAACATGGATGAGATGTTTTTTTTTGTTTTTTGTTTGCAGAATCCAGGCTATCAACTGCATGTTGTCATGTTTAATTTTGTGTTTTTTCTGCTAGCCACAGCGTCACAGCAGGAACAAGAGTCAGAAGCCAACTCGGACCCTTCCGTCAAATCATCAGGCCACTCACCTGCTGCACAGCCTTCAGGCACGGGATCAATATCAGACAAAAGCAACTCTCCCACATACATGGACAAAAGCAAGGACAGCGCTGGCGTCACCGTGACCTAACCATTACACTACAGGCACATTTTGTGCAGATAAACTTGGTGCTTGAAGGTCCGCACCACTTTGACCATTTTTTTTTGGTTTCCATTCTCATTTGTGCAACTTGATTTGTGGACAGCTATTTTTTTTTACCCCTCATTACTGGTTTCAGGTCAATTCACCATGTGAAGGTAGTTTGTCTTTAGAAATAAAATGTGAGTCTGTATGTTTTCATATAGTCGTTTTGTGTTCTAGCTCTGTTACTACTTTTTCCAGCCCTGATTGAGACTGTGTCCACATACAAAATATTTTATACATAATCACTTTTAATGCTGCTCTGAAGTACTTCTGCTGTTTTTGTTTGTTTATTGTTCTCCATATTGTGAGACGAAACAATTGAAACGGCCTTCAACAGGTGATACATTTTCAACAAGGTGCCATCTGATATTTTAATTCACTTGAGTTTCATCTTAAGTTTAAATTGAGGTGTTTTTCAAAGAAACGGATTTAGAGATTGCATTTCAATCCATCATGTTCTGTCAGTGGTGGCATTTTTTTTGTCCATACCAGTTTTGTATTGTAGTCCTACGTTGTATAGCCCCACATTTAAAAAAAAAGAAAAAAATCTGATTTATTAAAAAGACTAAAAAATGTAAACTGTACAAAGCTTTTGTAAGAAGATACATGAACAATATTTATAGTGTTATGTTTTTATAGTATGTTTATTGAAATCACATTTTTATGTGTCTAAAACAGTTATTTGAGAATAAATGACTTCACATGAATGTCAGCTCTGAGTGAGGTTTCTGTGAACCGGTTACCCAAAGTTGATGTAAATTCTGGTCGGACAATGTCCAAGAACTGGGTAGACATAATTAGACAACTGAATTATGGCCAGATATTTCTTGTGAGCATGTTTTGTGTTGAGTTTGTGTCTTGTTCTTGTTTAAATATTGTACATACAATGGCCCTGTGAAGACAAAAATAAAAATGTTCTTGTAAACATTGGTGTTAATTTGTGCTTGAATTATATATAAATGCTATAACTTTCTAGGTTGATATAAAGTCATTTAATTTTGATTTGCGCTTGTCCCCATGCACCCTTTTTAAATAATGGTGTTAGGCATGCAACATAGCTTTGCACTTTGAGCTGCTAATGTATGAAAAGTGCTGTATAAATAAAGTTTCATTTGATCACAGATGACGACAGACTAATGAAGAAACCTCGGTACCGCTCGGTACATTCCGCCTTTGACCAATTCTCGCGAGATTCCCAACAGCAAGGCAAAGAAAATGGAAGTCAGTGTTAGCATAGTAGCACAGAGAATCTAACAACAACCAGGAATTTTTTTTTTACATCGAAGGTATGATATTCTTGTTTTTGTATGAGCTTTTGTCATTCATTTACTCAGTCGCCATTGTTGGAAACAATTGGCTTTGCAGCGTAATGACTTAATTCTGGTTGAATTGATCGGTTAGCCAACCTAGCTGCAAAACACAATGTCGGATGCCTGTAACAAGACTCACCTTTATGAAACTACTTGTTAGCGTCGCAGAACACGCTTTCAGTTTCTGTGGTTTTCGAGGCAACTGGTTTCTGCTATTTAAATCAAATGAGCATTTTTTTCGTTTCTGATAACTTACAAGTGTAAGTAAGATACATTAGTGAGGCATTGTGGACTTCTTTGCAGCAACAAAAAAATGGTGAAATCTTACAACATATATCAGTGGACAAAAGTTAATACCACTAAAATGTGTAGACATGGCAAAGGGTCATGTTAAAAATAACGGGTATAACATAAACTATGCTAAATCAATATGAAATATATGCTCAAATAGTATATTGTACTCTTACCCAAATTGGTTGTTTGAGTGTGACTCAGGGTTAGGCTTTAAAATTGTAATACAAACATTTTCTTATCATTTAAGGGAATAGAACAAAGTTGCTTGAAGCACAGACTGTCATACATTTTTTTTTAACTTTTCATTGTTTAATCTCTGCAATGGTAAGAGAAGTGCTGAAATGTTCAGTTTTTAATAAGGGCACAATACAAAATGGAAATTTTCAAGCAATATTGGGATTTTTTAAAAATGTGCATAAGCTACAGGCTTAAATGATTCAAAGTAGACATACTTAAAGTGAAAATAAAGCCTTTCCAATCAATATTGGAATATAAAGGGTGCAGTGCTTATGTATAGATATATTTAGGAATTCATTTTGGAAAAACAACTAAAATGTTAGCAAATTTATAATGCTACTGGATTCTTTATCTGGCTACTTTTTTTATTTGGCTTTTTATTTTGCATTCTTTGGGGCATTTTTGCACAATTATTACAGACAGAATAATTTTGAATGAAGTTTTTTCCTACTAGAAAACATTTAGCTTAAGCAGCAATATAAATTGAAGAGGTATCAGTTTTTCTCTATTTAGTTATTTAACATAACCACATAGAGCAAATATTACTTTTTTTTTACTATATAAATAAATTGTCCTTTTTTTTAACTTTTTTGACAGTATTGCTATTTCTGAATGCAAGAATGGATCCATCGACAGACAATTCCATTGAAGATGATTCAGGAACAGCAGGTCAGAATATTTTTAAATGGACTATAAAAATTTGATGTGTTTTAGTCTTGATTTTGCAAATTCTTTTTGCCCCTGTTTTTCTTAAGCCGAACAGCTAAACCAGTCAGAGGGAGGAGAGTTGTGCATAAGGCCCACTTTGTCGCAGTTTAAGAAGTCCTGGGGCTTCAGACGGACAACCATTGCTAAAAGAGAATTCATGGAAGAAGTTGGAGAACTAACCCACAGTCCCCTGCCTGTTCGAAGAAGCAGAAATCGAAGAACCAACCAGACATCTGAGCCCACTGCAGAGATCTGCAACACACAGAAAGCCACTCGAACAACTAGGAGCGTTTTAGAGGAACTCCAGTGGTCTGCCCCATCTTCACCTGTGTCAGAGGATAGCAAGCCAGGCTTGGAGTCTTCTGCAGAAGTTAGCCTTGATCCCAGTTTATGGCAGGATTTCGGGTCTGCCTTTCACACTGCCTTCTCCCTACTAGGGGGAAATGAGGATCTACCATTGACAGTGACGGATGCATTGCCTGTCCCTGACATTCTGGAAGCAATGGATGCTGTTGAAACTCCTAATTCTCAGGCTTTGCAGGAACCTGCGTTGCCTGATAATATGGATAACATGGAGATAACACAACCAGTTGTACCTAGCACTGAAGCAGAAAGAGAAATCAGTGATATGATAGTAATCTCAAGTCAAGAAGATGATAGTGATGACATGACTTTTCTGCAGATTAAGGAGCAACTAAACTCCACAGACAATCATACAGATGCAAGGGCCAGAGGGGAGAAAGGCGGGAGAGGAAAGGCCAGAGGAAGGGGTAGAGGAAGAGGTAGAGGAAAAGGTAAAGGGAAGGGAAAAGGGAGAGGTAGAGCAGTGGCACATCAGTCAAGCATTGCACTAGATGGGGACAGTAATGATGATGTCATATTTATTAATACAGCTGAACTGGAACATTTACACGAGGAACAAACAGAAAAGGACCCGCATAGCCCTCATGAAGTAGTGGAATCACCTGCCCAATTTGATACTTTATCTCCCGCTCAACAGTTGAGCTCTGACATCATCATCTTAGAAGGCGAATTAAACCAGAGTACTCTTATAACTCCTGGTCAGTATGATGATGCACCAGAGGAGATGGAGGTAGAGGGAGGGATAAAAGAGGTTGAGAATATAGAAGTGTTTCCAAGCTTGCCAGACACTAAAAGATACAACTCTAATACCCTGTGCCGCATCTGCTGCCAGACACGTAACGAAAGGTACATACTCATTTCTGGTAACAAGATCTCTTGGGATGAGAACTTTACATATTTGTACCATATGTCAATTTCATTTCCTGATAACATTTGTTTTAGGTTCATGACCTACTGTGACAGTTGCCAGGGCTGGTTTCATGGTGACTGTGTTGGTGTCGGGGAAACGCAGATTGAAAGGGAAGGAAAAAAGTACACATGCCCACCCTGCAGTACAAAGGAGACCCTACTCCAGTTTGAGTCTCAGCCTCAACTAGACTCAGACCATTGCTTTCCTGAACTCTCACCACTGTGTCCTCTTACTGAAGAAGGGGTGAGACAAGAGGAGCAGCAAGCCCAAAAGGTTTGAATTTCATTTGAGTTTTTACTTCTCTTGAGATGGTCCAAGTTCAGTTCAAACTAATAAGAATTGCCTTTCATCTAGTTTCCTTTTAGATTTATTAGATATCAGTTTGTGTGTCATATTTTATCATCAGTATGAGATTTCTTTTCAGTCACCAACTAATTTTCTTGAAAGAAAGTCTATTGTCTGGGTGTAAGATGAGGATGTGCTTTCAGGAGACTGTAGTGGTTGAGGATGAAGGGCAGGCTTTGATGACAAGGACTGAAGCTGATCTGGAACTAGAATCCAATCCTGAAGCTGAGATGGAAACCGATGGCTCTTTTCCCTTGTGTACTGGGCCGGGCTGCTTCAAACAAGCACTGCCAGATTCTGTTTATTGTGGCACTGATTGCATCCTTCAGCATGCTGCAGTCACTATAAAGACACTCTCTGGCCCTAAGATCCCTAAGTCCAAAGGACGGGGACATAGAAATACGACAAAAACTGCAAAGGTAGGCAGAGACATGCAGACTTCTTTTTGACATGAAGGTTTGCAACTCTTAAGTGTTCTCATTTTGGATGTGTTAAAAATGTCCCAAACAGGCTCAGAAGGCAGTTCGGACGTCTAAGAGATTGGCAGGAAAAGCTTTGGAGGATGCTGAGCAAAAAGAGAAGATGGAGGATGGCAGAGTACAGGAAGCGGCTGCATCTTCAGTAGCCTGCGACCCCAGTCTCACAGATGTTCAGTCCACTTCCATACCATCATCTAACTTACACACCACGTGTATGTACCATTTAATATTCATACACATTGTACCAATTTATGGCACCTGGCACAAAGTGCCTCTTAGGATTTGGCCTCCCCTTAGAACCATTTCAATACATAATCACACAAGCATACACACTCTTTTACACAACCATGTTCTCTCTGGGATGGCTGATAAGTAGGAGGGGTCAGCAATGGGTAAGTATGTTCACTTTAATAGTTGCTGTTTTCTAGGAGTCCAAAAATGTTCTACTGATACTGTCTTGACAAGTTGGGTTGCTTGTCCCAACCAGAAGCATTCATTTAAAGCAGTGCTAACAGTAAACATTCAGATAATGTACAGCAAGTGCGTTGGTAGAAAATAGCAGGGAAATGTGGAGCGCTTTGCTGTGCTTCGTATTAGTACACTATTTCAATGTTCTGACTTAATTTCCGGTTTTGCAAATTCAAAGGGTCTTCCCAAAAAAACTGTCAAATAACTGAATAATCAACACAACTTGGAAAAGGTTTTTATGGTAACAATCTCTCATTCTGGTATTATACTTTGCTTGTGAACGACCCTACATATAAGCTTTAGTTCTTCCTAAACACAAACTACACATTAAACAGATACACTTCGATTTATCGTGACTTTGCTCATGTTCAAGTACAGTTTGACTAACTACAGAAAGCTTTATTTTCTGATAGTCTTATTCTAACAACTCTTCAAGACCTTGATTCGTAAACATTTTTAGCACAGATTATATTATATAGATCATATAAAGAACTCACATGGAGCTTGAATGGTTGATCATAAACTGATCTAATGGAAAACTTTAATTCATGCTATAAATAGTACAAATAACTTTCTGCACATTTATCACAGATGTTGCATGTCCTTCTTGATTGACACTTAAAATACGCATTTTTTTATATTAAAAAAGGAATACACACACACACACACACACCAGTGAAGTCATTCTTTTTTCCCCACGATATTTTCTAACTCAACTTAGTCCAACCCAAAAAGCATAACAGCCCACAAAAATGTCCATTACCAATAAAGAGGAAGACTGGAGCAGCTTGATGATGTGCAGCAAATACTCGTGAGTCAGGACTTGATCCCAGTGCTGAAGATTTTTAGCTTCTGTACATTTAGCTAAGACATTCTGTGTCCAAGAAAGCATCTTCATTTCAGTCTAATCATAAAACTCAGTGTGACTGGGATCTGCCACATATCCGCCTCTCTCTGGTCCTCTTTGCCATTGAACACACTGGTTGTGTAAAACCTGTGAATGATGTCTGAGTTTCCAAACTGTGCTGGTTTCTCAGAGTTGCTCTTTCCTTCAGAGGAGTCTGATTATTTAATACATTTCATATTGATAAGAATACATTTGTAGTTCAAACAGCAGTGACATGCACGCAGCAGGGAACATTGTGTGTGTGTTTTTTTCAGGAAGTTGCATTTAATGCAACTTTAAATTTATTCCATGTAATGCACATTTTTGCACATCCATACTTGCATACAAGTGAGTTTTCTTGCATAAATCCTCAATCTTTCCTGGTTTCTAAGGGAAATCACAGTCTCTTAATACCGCTTTTATATTTTTTTTATTGAAACTCAGCACCCTACCTACCAAAGCACAACACACAAACACTGAACAGTAGGACATGATCTCTGAATGAATAGGGATGAATGGTGGTGTGGCAGCAGATATGGAGGAGAAAGAGGAGGATAAGTTGATTTGTTGCTGCACAGGGTTTTAGAAAATGCATCCATTCAGATGAGATTCCACCTGAAGTTCACTGACAGACTTATTGTCACATTTCCATGATGATATCAGTGTTGGTCATCACCTTTTGGTGAGGGTCTCCATCCTCCTGTTGTCATCCTTCATCCTCTTTTAAAAGGAACAAACACGGATCAGCATACAACATTAAAATCAAAGTTGAGATCTTGTGATGTAACTAAATACGACCACTGTGGGAAGAGGTCCTTCTTGGGTTTGATCACATTCAGCTTGGTATAATGACCTAACTACAATCCTGGTAGTTGTGTCCCAACATCCTTTGTTTCTGATAACACAATCACATATGCATCCACAGTTCTCTTTACAGACACATATGTTTTTAACACTAATCATCTCTGATGATTTTCTTTGACCACTGACTTCTATCAGCATCATACTTTCTTTGGACTTTGAAATGATGCCCAGCATTTAAACTAATCTTAATAAAGATGCATGCATCTGACAGTGTGTCTACAGACACAGATGAGCAGTTTTAACCAGTAGTTTATTGCAGCAGGTAATGGTCAAAATATGCAGACTGAAAAGATCTTCTACAATCAAATATAAGGTATAATTTAGGATTTTAGAGAATAAATTATAGGTGTATTTCTTCATAAATACTTTTTTAAAATAATATAAGCATGAAATCATCCATGTTTGCTTAACCTTTAGCAGATAGTTTTTTATTTGATGTAAAGACTAGACTTTGATGATAAGAAGAAAAATGTGAATGTCTACTACACCCAGGAAAATGAAACAGCAATAATGACCCTAAATACTACGGTACATGGCAGAACCTTGTTTTGTGAGCCAGGAGGACAGAGTTGACTGCCTTCTTTCAACTTTTACTCCTAGTTATCCAATTAATGTAATCCTGTTTTAAAAACATGCTCTTTAAAAACCAAATTTATCCACAAACTATTTAATTTATTTTTGCTGAACATACTTAAATAATCAAAAGTGTATGTTGTCGGGTTTGAGGTTATCTGAAGTGATCGACACAACTCATTGGAAGATCAATTTAAATAGTTGGAAAATGTTTACTTTTTTTTAAAGATGGGAGGAATGGCAGAAAACTTTGCAAAGAACATATTGATGATACGTGTCCATGCTAGGACCTTTTACAGTGGAAGAGTTCTGAGGAGTCTGTGCCACATATTTTCCACATTGTTCACATTTTGGAGTTTTTAAGTGGGTTGGAGTGTGGGAGAAATGGATTCTGATTTCATGTATTAAACTTGAAACAGTCTTTATATATACTGATGGTAAAAAGAAATTAAACAACACCAGATATAAAGAACAGGGAAACACAATAGATAACTGAAGATGAATTGACCAGCAGTCTGTTATTACCACTGTATCCACCTCTTCTCGACCCCTCATGGAGCTGCTGTGCTTCTGAAAGTGCAGCTGTGAGGTGCTGACACATTTCTGGAGAAGGTTCTGACTGAGCAGCTTCCTCATGGGAGGTAGCGGTCACATCTCAGGGGGCGACACCAGGAGAAGAGGGCGGCCGAGACAACGTCTTCACTTCAGGTTGTCCTCCAGACACTGACCACAACATCTGAGGTTGGCTTGCAGAACGGAGAAGTCCTGATGGATCAAAGCATTTCTGATAACTTAAGTGTTGATGCTTCATCATGCAAAAAGAACTGCTGGTCAAACTGTGAAAGACAAACTTACTGTAGGCCCCATCTGCTTATAAAGTATTTCTTTTCCATCAGTATATATAGCATTAAAACAAAACCAGCCATAACAGTCTCGTGTTGAAATATCTCAGATTATCTTTTATACACATCTGCCAAAATACATCCTGCTTTAAATAGGTTGGTTCAGAGGGTTGACCTTCTCCTGAATGTGAGTAGTAGTAATACTATTTCTTCTATGCATGCATCAGCTGATATTTTTATCTGACAGTACATGCCGTTTCATTCCCAAGTATTTATTTTACTCATACCTCCCTCAAAACACACATTTTGCTCCCCAAAGCCTACATATGGTTGGTTGACTTACATTTCCTGTGAAAACTGCACATCTGAACATACACCAGTAACACAACATTGTATTTCATCAAGCACTCTGGATAAGCAGGAAATGTGTGTGTATGTATGAATTACTCGCTGTATTACATTTTATTTGGTATTTCAGGTAGAACACATTGAAAGGGATGTCAAGCAATCTATACCCCCTCCAGTCCACCTTGTAGATGGTGATGCCATTTAACCAGCATAAGCTGTGACCTAATAAGCAATGAACCCCCTCAAAAAGTAGAATAGAGCCTCTTCACGCAACTTTGCCTCATAGTTCGATATTTTTATCTCCCCATAAACCTCAGTTTGTTTGGTATTATAACATATTAAGGAAAAAATGGCAGACATAGAGCTTCTTTGATGTATTCTAAAGTACAGCCTCCACTCGTGATTTCTCAAGGATCTAAGCACTATGAAATATGTCCTTATCCCAGTATCATTTAGCTAAAAAAGAAACAAAAAACAGCAGATTTTAAAATGAAACAAGACTTTAAAAAAAACATGAACCCAGATCACAATGTGAACATTTCAAACTAAAATCATGGTTAAAATATTTAACTTTTTAACTCAGACGTCAAAAGACGTCTTTTGTGCTTTGCCGTTTCTGTATATAGAAAGCAGATCCATGCACCCGGTCAACTCGACACTGCACATCTACAGAACACACCTTTATGCAGGTCTGAAAGGTGAGCCAAATGCTCAAAATGGCAGCAGCATGGGGATTTGCTACAGCAATGGCTGACAGCCAAAGTTATATACAAGCTCAACTCAAGGATGTACGTTTTCACATTAGAGTGGGAAAAAGATAATCACACCCCAAAGTTGATGAATACACCTGCCTCAAATCTGTTGATATCCAGACTATCCTCAGGGACAGAACCATCACCAAAAAGGTGTCTCATGGGTTTGATCTTAAGAATGGATTATTTATAATAATTATTATAAAGTTTTTTAGACTTGTTTCTAAGTCTAAAAAAACACAGCAAGTCCAACTTTCACAAACATAATCTGTAATGAAATATTTCCACAGAAGCTGTTTTATTACTCAGGTGGAAAATTACAGAACATGATCCCTAGTCTTCTAACGAGAGTACTGAAATCATTCATGTCACACTGACCTTAGTTTCCAAACTATTTGGGATGATCATACAACCTTGTAAGTTTCTCCTTCCTCCTCTCATTTGTTTTGTTTGTTGTGGTTTTCCACTTACTTGAGTTGAAATCTTGTTCTTTATCATGGTTGTTGACACATGGACCATAGCTCATACTCTGTGATGAAGGACAATCACTGAAGCCACTCACGAAAGGCCTGATAAATGTGACGAGTGATGTCGCTCCTGAAACTAATTTCATAAAAACAAAACACTCAAACAAATAAAAGTAATAAAAAAAAAAGCTTGGAAAGGTAAAGAAATGAGAAATTAAAACAGCGTTATAATCAGCTTAAAAGTGTTTGTGGTGGTAAAAAGTGGTAACTCTGGCTGGGTCAGTGAAGCTGTTCTTGAATTGCTTACCACTTCTTAAATCGCTTAAAACAAATCAAAGTTTCATATGAAGCATGCTCTCAGGAAGCATATAAACCCATTACCTATGCATTTTACACATGTACATAAAGACACACACACACACAACTTGTCTTGTTAACTTTGACATATGTCGGCTCTGAAATGGCCTCTTTTCCTGTTATGAGCCCATCAAGAGACCACCCATATACAATTTTCACCCCGTCACATGAAGCCTGAAAGTTTTAAGCTGGACTGTTGTGTTCAGTCTGAGTGAAGTATGATCACATCATAAAATGTTACTGCCATGGCAAAGACATGTGATTGCTGTTGATTAGTGCCAGTATAGACAGCCTTCTGCTGCATGTCCTCTATCGATTGGTACGTGTTAAATTAGGTTTTAGAACCATCCCAATGAGCATTTGTTCACTTCCATTAAAAAATCTTATGTGTTTACAAAGACTTTTTATTGCATTTAGGTGTTGCATCTTAAGCTTTATCACTACTTGTTCGCCTAGCACGCGCTCTCAAAGCTTGCATTTGTTGAGCGTGTGCAGCTTGGTGTCAATACCTTAGTGGCATGCAAATGAAACACAAGCACCCTCTACTGGCCACAGGTATACAGTACAACCAGAAACTGCTGGTATTCCCTGAATTTCACCTGTTTTTTCCCCTCTGTTTTTCTGACTTTTGAGTCACTGGAAGTAGAGCAGACCAAGTATCTTGAAACATGTTTTACCAGACAAGGATTTTAAGAGTGACTTGTTGTCTTGAAGGTCAGTGAATACAAAAAAATCATTCAAAATATTAAAACAATCAAGTATTAACTAACATTAGTTCTATTTGAAATATTATTCTGTTATTGTTGCATAAGGTGTGTGTTACCTCATCACCCCCACCCCCTCTCCACACACACACAAAAAAGTCTGCAAATATTTGTCACAACATGGGTTTTACAGCTGACCCAAATTTAACTCTTAAATTTAACAGGGTTTAATTGAAGTCATGGTTTTCCTCTTTGAGAACAAACCAGTGCCTTTTGCAAATCATTTTGATCTAAGCTTTATTTGAAATCATCTGCTTGATTAAAGTTACTTTCTTGCTGATGAAGCTTTTACAGTTTGCATGCCTTCAGGTCTGTGGGGGCTGAAAAACTACCAATGAATGCAGACTGTCATGAAGTGTGCTTATTACACCTGATGAGGACACTTATAATAAGAAAGCAAAAAACACACCCAAAAACCCAAAGACAAAATAAATACATTAGAAAAACTCAAAACAAAACCATCATCCTGTCCTCTACAGTAAAAGCTGTGTAAAAGTGCACAAAGTCCCAAAAAAGCTAGATGAAGATTGTAAATATCTATTTAACATTGAAGAACAAAATGTAGTCTTTTTCCCATAATTAGTGAAAATTGAACAATATTTTATGTAATTCAAAGATTAAATTAGAGATTGGAGTTTTCAGTCAGGCTAGTGATTATTAGATTAGCAGGAATAGTCTGTTTTACTTTAAGAACAAAGCATAAATAATAATGATAAATACATTGCATCAATTCTAAATGATAGTTATTAAGAGGGGTAGAAAAGGTGAAGGAAAAATCCTACCCAACATTTAAACATTCTCATGTTTTCCACATTCACATTTCCAATTTTTCACACATTCACATATTTATCAGTAATTTGGTTTTGTGGTCTTAACAAAAACTATATTTTTATACAACTGCTTTTCAAATCAAAGGATCACAACTCAAGTAATAGAAAAACGAGTTTAATATTCATTGAATAAACTCTGATTTTCACGTAGATTTCTGTTTCAGTGTTTAAAGAAATCTTAATGCTACGTGTAGATATGAGATAGCCAAAGAGATTTACACACGTTAGAAGAAGAAACGCACATCGGATGTGCCGAAGCAGTTAGATTTTTTACCTATCAGCAGAGTTTGCAGTTAGGATGGCCATATCGATAATCTGGAGCCAGACAAATATTGGATTACAATAATTTTGAATATCGAAATTCTACTTTGCTTATACAATACATGTACATTTAGATGTAAATAAGACTTAAGGCTAACTCTGGAACAATTTAACAAGTGGCAACATTGAACATGGTCCCTTTTTAAAAATAAAATAAGGGAATAAATTGTTTTCACCTCGGAGAGTTTTAGGCAATACATTAGCCTGCAAAGCTCAACCACAGTTCACTATCACATGATTATTTTTAGCCTATCAGATGTCATGATGTAGTACTGCTACAGTCAGTGATGAGGAACTTAAAACAAATTCTAGTTTAATATAGGTTATTGCACATTTATGTTGCAATGTGTATATAATATGTAATTAATAATATTTATTCAATAATAATTAAATAGTAAATTTAATTTAACATCTAATTGTTAATTCTTATATGACTGTTTTGTCTAGTTAATGGTTTAATAATTTAATTACATTTTTTTGCACAATTTACTCTTCAGTTTAATTTGTCATTGTTTTAAAACCATTTAATTATTTTGCTTTCTTTATGTTTAATTTTACTTATGCAATACAAATATCATGTATTGTACAAGCTTGCTTTTCCTTTAGGTAGCTACATGTTTGCATTGTTGTCTATCAGTGAAAAAAGTAACAAACTAATGGTATCACAGGAAAAACATTTGGTATCGTTCGTCCATAGTTTTTAGGTTTGGGCAGAAGTGCTACCAGAAATTTTATGTGATTTATGATGAGTCGTGTAAAGCCGTAGTTTTACAAGGTGATTTAAAAAAAACTTAACATCCCAATAAATACACATTCAAAACAGCTTTATTTATATAGCACCACTTCACAACAGTGCCTTGCCGGGGCACTCTACAGATACATCAACCTATTCATGTTAAATATCCTAGCTAAAGGAGCTAATTCCATTATGTTAGGATTTTCTCAACATAAATATGTACTGTTCTCTCCATAGGTCCCAATAACACTGTACACAGGAAATTGTTCTTTCATAGGAAATATTTAAGCCTTGAACATGCTTGGGCAGTCAAATTAATAAGGAGGGTCTGTTTAACCCCTTCATCCCTGAATTAAGAAGAACTAGGCAGAAACATTAAATTTAGCAGGAGACCAGTATTGTGACCAACAAGCTTTGAGTAAAGTTTCTGCCATTAAATGATGCATAATGTCTGAGAAACAGTATGTATCAAATATGATACGTTAGGCCTTAAAAACACTATTAGTGATGTAGATAGGAGAGCGGACAATCCAGTCTTAAGGATTTATTGTTACCGGTTGACCTGGCTGAGACTGAATGCTGAATTATATCCACATAAACACTAGAAACATAAATACACTCTGCAATCATCTTTGATCATACATGCAATATCCTGATTAACATAAGCGATCTTTGAAGTAACCTAAAGATATTTCCCAGATTCTTCTCCTTGTCATAAACAACTCTGCAATCTTCACTTTTCACTGCCGCACAGAGTGAGTCTGATGTTTGTTTTTCAGTCTGCAATCGTACAGCAGTTCATGTCTTCTGCTCTCAAACAGCAGACATTATGCAAAAGCAGTACATAAAGTTATGTGCTTGATTTGTAAGTACTGCTTTGGTATCTCGACACCCTTTTGAAATAATCAAAAAATCGTCATAGCATTTACACAAACATAGCCAGCCTTGTTATTTTCTCTGGTTGTGAATGCTAGGTGTTTGTTTTTGCACATAACACAGCAAAACAAAGTTCATGCTTTCTGTGTGTGGCTTAGAAAACCGTACACTGAGAATCATGTGACATAACTTCATTTGTGTTTCATAGTGAGCATGTTTACCTTAAAAGCTGACACACAGGTGAGTTAATGAGTACACAAACAAATATTTACACCAACACCAAAGATGCCAAAACTACAACAACTCTTAACAAATACAAACCAATAGTGTGAATATTGATATAGTAAATAATAATGATGTAAACAGGTTTATCTGGTATAAAATTAAAAGTAGATATTAATAAAGTGATATTAGTTTTCTGTTAAATTCTCTTGTGTTGGTGTTGACCAAGAATTTCACGGTTGTTCCATAAACATTCGATGTCCCACTTAGAAAAATTGCCCTCATTCAGCTAGACGCCGCAGTTTCTGCATGTACTCTGTTGCGAGGCCTGTGTCATGACAAAGTTATCACTTGCACCAAACCCCTCTGTGCACAACTCGCTTGTGCAGACTACATTGTGCAGCTGTAGCTCAGGTGGAAGAGCAGTTGTCTTTCAACTGGAAGGTTGGGAGTTCAATTCCAGGCTTCACCTGACTACATGCTGAAGTGTCCTTGGGCAAGACACTGAACCCCAACTAGCTCTCCGATGTGCCTATCGGGGTGTGATTGTGTGTGTGAATGGGTGAATGTGACTATGTAGTGTAAAGCGCTTTGAGCGGTCAAATAAGACTGGAAAAGCGCTATATAAGTATGAGTCCATTTAAGTCCATTTACATTTGTAAACTATGAATGGGAATCAAACACAATTCTATAGACAATATCTTGGGCCAAGAAGATGAGGTACAGAAGAACAACGGTACTTCATTTGAGGAGAAATGTTGTAGACAATAACATGGAGTTTATATATTTATATACAGACCCAAAGGTTGTATTTATAGGACTGAAACCATAAGGGTTTAGTATGACCATATAAATAAATACCAGCTTTTGTACAAATGAAAGTGTGTAGTGCAGATGTACTCAGAGACGAAGAGTGTGACGGTTTTTTAAAATGATGGAGAAACGGAACAAGGAGCACATTTACCTTTTTGTAATATGAATAATTCAACCAATAAAGCTTGCTGGTATGATGTGAGCGGTGTGTGTGGGTAGATGCAGCACACAGACCCAAACATAGAATACCAAGCATGGACTGAGGGAGAGACATGGATGCATGTTCAGACAGAAAAACTTTGCTAAGGTACAAAGAGAGAATGGTTGGACCCTTTTGTGCATAAGTGGACATTCCTACGTGATAAATCCTTGGATTTCTCCTGGGTTACAGTTAGATAAGCTATAAACTATGGTTGGAAGTTAAATTTACCTCATAAAGAAAGTGTGTCTTAGAAAACTGGGTCAATGCCTATTTGAACAGTCACATTTTGTTTATAGTTTTCCTCTCAGCTTTTAAAAAAAGTCAAATCTTTTGAATGTTTTAAGAGCGTAAATGGTTTCAGGAACATAAACGTTTAAATTCAAACTACATATCTCCTGTAATGCACAATATACTAATGATACACAAGTATGAGTTTTTTTTTGTTTACTTCCATAACATTCCTCTTTATTTGCAAACATACAACACTAATACATACAACTGCATATGAAATGAAAGTAAAATGATATCACACCTCATTCCAAACTACCTCTAACAACACACACACACACACAACATACCTCTAACATTAGCGATAGCTTCAGCAAGCACAGGTATCATTTTTATATTGATCACATGTGTAAGTTAACACTTGTTTCTCTCTTAAGTCTGATCAGCCTATTGTGTTATTTCTATGATAAACACACAATTTCATTCAAAATATGTAAACTAGGAGTCTTTGACTAATGCCACTCTGCTTTCTACAGTGTCTGTGGTTGTGTTATGAACCACTTCTATAAACTACAACACATATATGATGTTACCACACCTTGACACATAAGTTGGGATTCATTTGATACTTAAATTAATGAAAATGCCTTTAATGCACCACCAGGTCTGCTGGGATTTCCTTGTTAAAGGTCATTTTTGGTCTTAGAGCTGCGATCTATGCTATACAACGCCTCACGTGAGGGTGACAAAACTAACATAACTAGAAATAGTTGTTTTGATGTGAAAAAACAATAACATCCCTGTGTCTATGCATTTAATCTCGGGGTATTTGGTAATATAGAGGCAAAGCAGCACACACGCAAAGCTTCTTCTACAAAATAACAAAGCAGCAGTGTAACATATGCACTTATTCAGATGTGGGACTTAGTAGGGGTCAATGATTAAGCCTGTAATAAAACCACAGGAGACTGGGTAAAGTTCATGTTTAGTATGTTGTATTTCAGCATCATAAAATCACAAAGATTGCACAGTCTGTCACAGACACTAGTTTAAGATGATTTACAATTAGACTTTTCCTTCTGGGCTTTGAGGTACTGCCATCCACTCTTATGTGGTATCACTGCTGATTAAGACACATTTCAGACACTTTAAATTAATTTGGCTGAAAACGAATAACAGAACTAGAGCTCTGTTAATATGAATCAGTGTATTTTGTTGACTAGTATGGCTCTTAGGAGTATACAACTGCTGTTGTGTACTTAATACTGAGACAGCTTCATGTTTCATCCTCACCTAATAGATAACTCACTTATCAGGAAGTCCCTAGTATATACAGTAATGATGAATGTTGAAATAAAACAATTACCTTGATGTGTATAGTACCTAATTTGATCAACAAAAAACTGGTGATTAAACTTATTTGCATCTTGCAGTTTGATAGACTACCATGTTAGCAATTATATTTAGAAAGCAGCGGCTTAGATCTGCTTGAAAACCTCAGCCTTTAAGTAGATATGTTTAGGGAGAATAATTTTATGCATGGATGTGGCCACAGACTGACTTTTCTCCTAAACAGAAGCAGTGTGTGTGTCAGCTTGTGGACATTTTATAAATGTCATATTAGTAAATATTCATTTAATATAAACATTTTTATGCTACTTGATGAGTTTCTCTCAAGATTTCACTTATAGTGACAGTATAATTAGATACAATAGTTTTTTTTTCTCCATTTTATCAGGAATGTTTTAAAGGTTTGCAGGTGTTTTTCTTGCCAGTAGCTTCAAGCGAAGATCTGAAGTAAGTACTGGGAACCAGTAAAAATCTCAGTCAGATTTTATGCAGCTCACAGCTTCCATTCCAAAATGTATCATTTATTACGTCTAGCTAATATTAATGTCTGAAAGGACCTCTGGGTATTTTCACATAATAAATCAGGACACCACAGCTAAAACAGGGAAAGTGTTTGGATTTGAGTTACTCATACTCTTCCATTATAAAATGATGCTAAATTTTCTTTGATGCTTTCTGTCGATTAAAAAGGCTCTTCGATGTGTTTTTAATACAGTGCCCTCAGAATTAGCCAGTACTATATTTTCATTATCGGTGTGCTAATGTGGTTAGCATACATTTTGGGGTACAGCAGGGAGTCACTCTGTCTTTTCAAGTCCAATCTACTTTAAATATTTCCTCTGTGTAACTGATGCATCTACATAATAAGCAGCTTTCAACTGGGAACCTAAAGCTGCAGATAGATTTTTTTTTTGTTTTACTTTAGTTGGTCGGTGCTATTAAATGGCTTAGCAGGTACAACAAACTGCAGCTTTGTGGCTCAGGTAAAGACCCATGCTGATCATATTAATCTGATCTGATCAGATAAATGATTTCACCACAATTGCTTTAAATCCAGATGTTATGGAAGCCACACTACTATTTTTTTCAATTTAGTTTTTATTTGCACTGTTAATAATGAAAATAATGTTCCAGTTTAAGAAACATAAAATAATGATATTCAAAATTTTCTATGGAAAACGTGGATTAGCATAGTGACACGTCATAAACTGGAACAGCTAAAGTTTCAGAGTGCAAGGTGCACAACACTTTGCTCATTTACAACTAATACTGTGAAAGTACAGAAATAAGCATAAACAAAGCCACTGTGCAAGACTGTATTTCACTGGCATCTTAGGTAGGAACAGATGTAGCAAGCAGGAAAAACAGAATATGAACGCTCAGTAAAAGCATCTGCTTTAACTGAACTATTTATAGTATCTATGTATCAAACAAATGAATATAGTAAGGAGGGATAAATTAGTTTTAGATTTAGAGTAGAGTTTTATTTTGATTTAAAGCACTATGGTCACCTGTGTTGTTTTTAAAGTGCTATGTAAATAAAGTGGAGTTGGAGTGTTTGTCAGAGATGGCTGATGTCTCTAAAGCTGTTTTTATACTGGACCCATAAACATCTGGCTCTTAAGTCCAAAGTAAAAGTGTTTTAATTGGCATCAGTCCTGCACTAAATCACTGCAGTAGATGTGGGTTTTAATCAGCTCCAGTTCAGTTTGGACTTGCTATTGTTCACTGATGATGCTGTTGAGGAGACGACAGAAATGGTCACGGCTTACTTTGAGACAGACACATGTGCAGACCATGTCATATAGAGGCCCTGAAACTGAACAACACAGATATATACAAAATGAGATTGAATTCTTTTCAAGTTTGTGTCAATACAGCTAAAAAATAATCCAGTTTGATCTGATACTGACATCTGCAGTCTGGTTAACAGCAGAGGTGTTGATGGTCAGAAACAGCTGCAGGATGCAGTACAAAACACTACCACTACTGAAGGGATGTGCCTGCCTTCTGGGAGGTAGCTGCATACTGAACTGGATACAGCACTGATAATAAAAGTGCTACTTCAAACCTGGAGAAACACTTTATCCAAAACACTTGAGCAAAAATGTCCTAATTTAACAAAAAAACAAAACCTACTACAAAATCATTTTTTTGCAGTATTGTAGATTAAACCTCTGCTGTCCTCTGCACAGTGATGCTGTTCACACCTTAAGTTCAGCACACTTTCTATAGGAAACTGGTCACCACGCAGGTTCTGGATGTTCTTAAGTAGCTAAATATAGACTTCAGGACTGAAATGTTGATGTTTTTTATTTTCTTATTTTTAAAAGATTTTTGTTTAATATAATGAAGACAAGCAAGATATCTGTACAGTAGATAATTTATTTGGCTTTCGTCACTCACATTTAAATTAAAGTCCATTTGGAAAATATAGTATTATTTATGTTGGGCACAAGAAATCAGTAGTCAGTACAGCTGTAAATTTCTCCTCATTCCACACCACCGGAGTCAAATTCCTTGTTTGTACAAAATAATGTGATTCTGATTACGAGTGATTATCCTCTCGAACAGCCATATTGATAAACATATGCAGCATTGTTGTGCTGTATATATGGAAAAAAACTGATAGGCATTTAATGGATTGAAAACAAGTTATGCCTATGTGAATTAATTAACTTCAAGGGGTAAATATTAAGAGCATTAATAGTATATGAATGATTAATAGTACATAAATTAGCCATGCCTCAGGAATCTGCCAATTGAATGCTTAAAAAAACTCTACAAAAACATGTTCACAACAGTTTGCTGTGATGCAAAGTTAAAAAAATACCAACATAACAGCAGAATGAGTTTTGTAACATCAACCTGCACTATTGTTGCTTCACTCCCAACTAAGTGAACTAAAATAATACTAAAAAGCAAAAGTATAAGAAAGCAAAAAACAGACTCAAGGCCATCTCAAACTGCAATAACAGTATATACCAGATGAGGACAGTAATATCATTAACTATATTTACACTATCGGACTCAAAAAACAAATGTTTCCATTTTAGTTGTCATTTATTTTTTCTAACATTTTAACAGTAAGAGATTAATATACAAAGCAGATATATTTAGTCTAGGTAATAATCTTTCCAAAATACTCATATTTAGGTTAAGAATGCATGCATCTGTAGAAAGTTGGTAAGAGTTTGCTGCAGCAAAAAACAAGCAAAAATATCAAAATCCTCTTTTCATACATTTATTGCTGCCCGTATTTGTTTAAGATTTTACATGTATGTGTTTTTATGCATGAAAGTTTAAATCTGGTTGTCTTTAAAGGATTCATGAGCCTGTAAATGTTACTTTTTATCATCTAAATAGATCTTTAATGTTTGTTAAATCTCACTCAATTAACCACGCCATTAAACTCATTTGAACTTATTTTCTGGTTTATTCATATTATATCAAGAGTTGCACTTAAAGACAAATCATTGCATGTGTGACACTTTATAAAGGTGCCAGTTTGTTTCAAAATTATTATTTTAATCTTTAAAGAGGAATTAATGATTAAGTGAGCTCAAACTAATTTGCATATGTTGTGCTTTTGTATTATGACAAAGTTAACATGTCTCTATTTTTATTGTTTTATTTCCTAACAGCTAGTGAAGCCAATAAAACTATAGAAGTCGACCAGGAGGTCACGACTAACTTAAATCAACATGGAGAGGATCCCTCAAGTGATGCTTCTTCCCTTTCCCAACCTACAGCTGAGGAAGCTCCACCACCAGAAAGTCCATCTCCAGAAATAACAATAAAGCCTGAAAGCAGCGATGCGCATAAAGAGCAGTGTGCAGGATCATGTGCATCAACACATCCTCCTCCTCCTCCAAAACCTCATGTTTGTCCAGATGCACAATCTCCAACCACCTCAGCTCCCAGGCATCATGAAACTGGTGCTCTAATTGTCACAAAGACCACATACGTTATACCAAAGAAACAGTGTGGATCTCAGTCTTCATCCAGTCACACATCAGCCTCAGCGTCAATGCCGAAGCCATCTTCAGGGCCTGCACTGTTAAATGAAACCCGTAATCTGCCTGTGTCACCGGCACCCAGTGCTCCCTCTTCCAGACCCTCTCAGCCCAACAACCAGGTTAGACAGAGCATCCAGCGGTCCCTCACAAGCATCTTATTCAAAAGGTGAGGACGTTTGGAGATTACGTTAGAAAAATTGTTATAACATTAAAAAAAAAGGTGTAATTTGCTAACCAACTCCTTTTTCTTTTTAAGGGTGTGTGATTGTGAGGATTTGGAGATGTCTGAAACCGAAGCCGCAAAGCTTGTCGCTAGCATTGAAATGGAAATGTTTGACATATTTCGCAACACAGACAGCAAATACATGAACAAGTATAGAACAATAATGTTCAACCTGAAAGATCCAAGAAATAAGGTTTGTTTCATTGCAGAAAAACTTGCTTTGTTTTTATTTCATCCATGTTTTTATGGTGCGTTTCCAAATAACTTTATATTTCAAATGTGGTTGTATTGCAGCATGTCATGCTAACTCTGGCTTTATTTTATTAGCTAAATAACCCTCCATGTTCTATTAATCTCCAGGGCTTGTTGTATCGGGTTGTGCATGGAGAAATTGGTCCTTTCAGACTGGTAAGAATGAGCCAAAAGGACATGCAGGCTACTAAAGCACCTGAGCCAAGTCCAAAAGAGACTGTAGAGGTAAATAATGAAATGAAAACGACAATTTGCCTACTCAAAAGACTTTAAAACTTAACGTAGGATTACATAATTGATTTATTCTCTGATTTGCTTCTGATTATTAAGGTTAAAGATGGACCTTCTAATGAAATAAGTGTGCAGAACCCTGCAGCTAAGAAGGTTGATTTGCCGAGTTTGAATCCTGCTAGACCTGAAAGAAAACCAGATAGTATGGTGGGTACTGACTTCATTTGCATTAAACTGCTAGAATTACATCCTTTTTAGGGTCACTATATTTCATAGTTTTATTTGTTTGTGTGTTTTTGTGGTGCATTTCACTTTCCAGGAGCAGAAGAAGACTCTTTCTGCTCCTCCTCTTAAGGCGAGAGCTAGCAAACCAAGCCAGGACAGTGCTGTGCCAGATATTCTTTCTTGTATGCTGAAGGACACGACATCTGAGCACAAATCTCATCTCTTTGATCTGAAGTGCAGGATATGCACAGGTGAATGCAAAAGTTGTTTGACTGAACAGTTATTTTTCTCTAGCAAACCTTACAATGCTGTGATATGCTGTTGTTAGTTTTAGTTGTTTAAAGCAGTTTCTAATTATTTCCCAAAGGCCAGATACTTGCTGTGGAAGCAGAAGAACCTGTTAGGAAAAAACTCAAGATATCTATATCAAAAGATAAGCCTGAACCATCTTGGAGGAAGCCTGTGAGGGATGACTCTCCTCTGCGGGCACCTACTGTCTCACCTGAAACAGATTCTCCAGCATCTTCGCTGAATGATCCTTCATCCCACCTTATTATTGACTCTCCAAAATTAACCATAGTTGAATCACCTGCTTCCCCAGTGATGGATTCTCCAGCCTCACCAACTTTAGAGTCCCCTGCTTCCACTGTGATGGAGTCCCCTGCTTCCCCAACGCCAGAGGCCCCAGCGGCAAAAACACCAAAGAAGAGTTATACACCAGTTGTAATTCCAGCTGTCTCGACAGTAACCATCACAAGACGCGACCCCCGCACTGCAGCCAGCAGGTTCACTGCTTCACCTGGTGGCACCTCCATTGCTAGTAACATAATCCAAAATCAAGCAGCCCTTTACGCCCCTTTTAAAGACACCTCTGCCTCAGCACCGCTCTCCTCACTACCACCACCACCCAAAACCCCGCCCAAATCCATCTTGATGAAACCATCTTCCACGCCCGATCCCAGATTTTATGGCACATCTTCAAGGTACTTTAAAGGGCTTTAAAAAATTCTCCAGAATTTCTCTCTTGTTTTAGGAAGAGTGTACATGTTATGATTTATATTCTGTTGTTTTACAGAAATCTGGTTCCTAAATCCCCAGCTGATGGAGATACTTCACAGTTTCTAGCTAAACAAGACATTCTGTGGAAAGGCTTCCTAAACATGATTTCTGTCGCTAAGTTTGTCACAAAGGGATATCTGGTTTCAGGATCTGCTGAAAATCTCAAAGCGGTATAGTAATGCAAACAAAAAGCTTGCGTTTACTGGCCTGGAAAAACACTCTTACTTTATAGAGTGAAGAAATGAATAATGTGTTATTTTTGTGTGTTGTGTAGGATCTGCCTGATACAATACAAATAGGAGGAAGAATCCTGCCAGAAACTGTGTGGGACTATGTTGAGAAACTGAAGACTTCGCTTACAAAGGCAAGTGGGATATGTTGTAGTTGTTTCTTCATTTTGCAAAGTGATAATAAGGAATATCTGAATATTCTACATGTTATTTGTTTTTTGCTTGTTAGGAGTTATGTGTGATCCGGTTTCAGCCTGCTACGGAGGAGGAAGAGGTGGCCTATGTCTCCCTGTTTTCCTATTTCAGTAGCAGAGGTCGTTTTGGTGTGGTCGCCAACATCAACCGTTCCATTAAGGATGTATACCTCGTCCCACTTAGCGCAAAAGAATCAATTCCATCCATACTGCAACCTCTTGAAGGACCAGGTAAGGATTCTTTATTCATTTTCTGGAAAGAATAATAAACAAATATGCCAAAATGTCCTTTGAGGGAAAGAAAAAACAAAAGTACAACTACATTTACAATTGTGTTATTCTTTTAACTTTTATTTAATCTATTTATTTATCTATCTGTCTCGCTGTCAAAACTTGATAATAAGAAATAATAGAAAAAAAATCCTGATAAGTTTTATTCTTTTTCAGGGTTTGAAAAAAACCGACCCAATCTTATTCTTGGTCTAGCCATTGTCCAGAAGGCAAAACGTCCCGGAAGCCTTCCACAGGAAATTGAAGAGAAGAGACCCAAGGGTAACATGCCCAAAGACCCAATGTGGATCCCAAAACCACCAGTCCTTTATGGTTCTGACAAATTGGATATTTTTCAACCTTATGATCCAGAGACCCCTGTTAACACCTCCCCTCCTAACTCACCATCAGGGCCTGGATCACCACCAGACTTTTCCTCTTCTAGCTCAGCTAACGTACCTTCTCTTTTGACCTCCATTAAAGAAACTCCTTCTGCTTTAGCTGTTGCTCCCACAGACTCCATGTCTAATAACAATCCCACACCATTATCCGGTAAAAAGACACCATTACATACTATTTTCAAGAGTTTGTTTGGAAGTAAGCAGTCTGAGTCCATGGCCTCTGATGAAAGCTCAACAAAAACAGCAGTGAGAGTAAAGAAGACCCCTGTGTTTTCTCAAGTGTCTGGTTCAATAGTGGATCCAATTGTCCAACAGTATGGGCAGAAATCCAAAGCCAAAGACATAAAAGAACAAGAAGACAATGACTTTGACAGACCATATGACCCAGAAGAGGAATACAATCCTGCAATGGCATATAAAACAGTTACTGTACAAAGCACAGAAAAAATGGAAACAGATGACTCCACACTATCAGGTGTTGTGGAAGATGATGTTGCCTATGATCCAGAGGATGAGACCATATTTGAAGATATTCAAAGTGGTGTTGCTGAAACAACCCCCCCTGTTTCAACTCTGATGTCAGACTGTCCATCATGCCCTATGCCAGGTTCCACTTCTAATACAGCACAAACTTCTGCCCAAGCTACTGTAATAGCAAGCCTTCCTACAGGTACTGTAGTTGTCTCAGCTGCAACACTGAGTGAACAGCAGCGAATGCTCGAGGAACTTAACAAGCAAATCGAAGAGCAAAAACGACAGCTGAAAGAGCAAGAGGAGGCACTGCGGCAGCAAAGAGAAGCTGTTGGTATGTTCATGGCTCAATTTTCTGGTTCTGATTCTTTAATGTCTCCCCCAACAAAGGTGTCAGCTCATGGCCAGCTGTCATCTCTTCAGGGTGCTAAAGTTGAAAAAGAGCCAAAGTTAGACAAAACGGCTCAAGTGAAAAACCTTTCAGAGACTAAGGATACTTTAAATGAGGATTCTAAAACTATTAAGCTAGAGGACACATCATCTGGCCATAGTTTAAAAGAGGATATAAATACTGCTGCAGAGCTAGACAGAGATAAACAAGACAATTTTGAGGAAAATGACAAATATTCCTCAACTGGAGAGATTAGAGATTCTGATGTTGCTTATGATCCTGAGGATGAATCACTTTTTGATGAAATCCAGGAAGATGTGTTTAAAGGAGGAAGCACAAACACTAGTCATTTATCATCCAGATTAAGGCATAAGGGTGTATCTCCAACTTCTAATGAAAGCAGAAAGCGAAGGTCGTCACCTAAACGGCGAAGTCGTCATGATAGAGAGCGCCATAGAAGTCCTTCAAGAAGGTCACAGCAGCGTTCTCGCTCACATTCTCGTAGACGACGAGACAGGGATAGACACAGAAGATCTGAAAGAGACAGGTCAAAGCATAGACCTAGAGAGCCATCTGAACGACAGGGACATCACACACGACACCATTCCCATGGGCACAGAAGATCTCCTTCAACCCCTAGGAAGAAACATTCTGTGTCCCTTTCACCAAATCGGCCTGGGGAACCTTGCCCTCAAGTGAAAAGAGAACATGCAGATGTCCCCTGCAATGTTCCTGAATCTGTTGTAGGAACATTTATAGAAAGTAAAGCAGCATCATTGTCCCCAGTTACTATAAAAAATGATCCAGATGGACAGAATTTGGAGTGTAGTCTTGTTTTGAGCTCTGATAAACACACACACAAACCTACTCATATAGTAAAGACTGAAATGTCAGAGCAGCCAGTCAGTGATCATGAAAACTCAGTCAGTGATTGTTCTACACAGGTAAATAAACCTGCATTGCAACAGCCATTTTTTCATGACAAATGTGAAAACACAGTTCCTCTAAGGGAACTTGATCCACCCCTTCGAGATTCACCTGAGAGTCCTGATCCAGAGCCACAGTTTTTGAAACCTTTCAGCACAGAAGATAATGACTCTGTTAAGACTGAAGAAATTGGTCATAGTACAGAGGAGGATACCACGTTGGCATTAGTTAAAGCAGAAAATGATAGACTGTCAATTTGTAGTCAAGCAACAACGGCCCTTTTAACTGTTGATCTCCAAAGCCCCGATATCCAATGTCAGCAGGATTTGATGAAAACCGATCATCAGATAATGGCAGGAAGTTCCATTTTAAAGCTTCAAGAAGCAATGCTTCCAGGGAGAGGATGTTTGAATCCACTGACAAACCTCAATAGTCAGCGCTCAGGGCCTGAATTTGAAACGGTTGCAAAATTTTCAGCATCTGGTAAAAGTTGTCCAGATATTAGGAATGTAAGACCAGATATAAAAGAATCTGGATATAGAGGACAACAGATAGACACAAAGGAAACAGGAGTTAGATTTCCTGGGCCAGATTCTAAAGGTCAAGGCATGCAAAACATAATGCCAAATGTTTGGGACTCTAGAGTAGTTGTTAAAGATCAAGTTGGTCAAGGGAAAAATGAAATGGGACCTGGAACATGCATGGAGGGTTCAGTGTTAAGTGGAAGAGAATCAGACATTCAGCATCAAAATACTACCAGAAACGAGTCATGGGGTGTCATGAGAGGTTCAGAAATTAAAAGTCACATGCAAATGTCTTCATTAGAAAGTCCAGATCCAGATATGAGCCAAAAGCTTGTGCAATCTGTCTCAGTTTTACCAGGGGAAGAATCAGGCATTAAAAGTGAGAAAGGAAATGCCTTCATGCAAACAACATTGTCAGATAGAGCTTTTGATGGAGTGGTAGAGTCAGAAGTAACAAGAATGCATGTTGACAATGGACACCAGAATATTAGTTCTCTGCAGAAAGGTTTACCTTGTTTAAAGACAGAGAACTCAGAAGCTTTTGGATCAACCAGGAGAGATACAGATGGAACCAATTTGAATCCATCTTTTATGGGCTTTAGAGGAGGTCAGACACAATCCAGACATGATCAAAATGAAAGCCTTAATCCCCATAAAAGAAATCCAAATTGTAATATCACAGGATCCGACATAGATCTGCTCAGAGGAGGACCATTTATGAATAATGAGTGGGGCAACCATATGTCTCAAAGAAAAGGGCCAAACATGGAGAGCCAGGTGTCTGACATAGGAGACATTGGAGCAGCAGACTATCAAGAGCCAAAAAGTAACATAATCCACAACATACAAGACATTAGATGTGACAATAGAGGACTCGGGGGTACAGATTTCATGAGCCCAGGACCTGAAAGGAAAGATCCTGACATGCAATTTCCAAGGCTTGAAAGGAGAGGACCAGATTGTCTTGGACAAGGGCCTAAAAAGCAAGTATCTGAGATGGAGGTCCCAGACAGGAGGAAACCAGTGCATCCAAGTTTCAATAGACAAGAACCTGATATAAGAATTCCTAAAACTGAATTTCCAATACACAGCAAAATAGGAACAGGAGAATCTGAAAGGATAGCTCCATCTATTGAATCAGGATTTGATAGACAAGGTTTAGCTGCAGGGGGTTTTAAGCCTGAAGGAGGACCGGTAGAACCACAGGTGGTAGACAGTCATAGAACTGTCACGATAGAGTCAACAGGCCCAAATTTCAGGCAATCCTGGCCTGAAAGGAGAGAATCAGATATAATTGATTCAGGGCCTTATTGGAGAGATCCCAACATGGAAAATCCTGGGATTGATAGGAGAGGACCTGGAGGCCCAGATTTCATAGAATCAGGACCTGTGAGAAGAGGTCCCAACATGTGGGGTTCTCAGGCTGACGGGAGAGGACTTGGAGATATTAATTTCAGGGGACTAGGATCTGAAGACAGAGACTTGTCTGTTGATGGTTCTATGCATAACAAGAAAAAACCATGTAGGCCAGAAATCAGAGGACCAGGGTCTGAAAGGAGAGGTCCTAACATGGAGAGTTCTGGAGAATTAGCGTCTGAAGACGGAACCTTTTCCATGGTGGGTCCTGAGCATTTTGAGAGAGGAGTTGAAGAGCTTGAGTTTGGCGGACCAGGCCATAGGAGGGGAAATCTATCAATGGAGGGACCTAATAGAAGAGGACACGGACACCCATTTTTCAGAGGATCAAGACCTCGAAGCAGATTTATGCCTATGAGGGGTTCTAGACATGAGCATATAGGAACTGAGAATTCTGATTTCAGTGAACCAGGGCCTGATAGTAGATGCCCTCCTATGGGTGACACAAAGACTTACAGGACGTTATCAGGAGGTCCTGACTTCAGTAGGCCTAAACATGAAGTTGGGCGACCCAGTTTTGACAGCCAAGGTCCTGAAAGAAGAGTATCAAGAAGGCCAGATATCTGGGGACCAGGATCTGAAAAGATGGCACCAGGAGGTCAAAACCCTGGCGAACAAGGTCCTGACGGAAAAGGACCATATATGGGTGTTGCAGGGTGCAACTTCATAGGACATGAGTTGGACAGAATTGACCCAGGTATAGAAAGACCACGGCAACATACTGGACAGGGAGAACCACATTCTGAGATTGATAGGAGAGATGATGGATATCCAAATATCTTAGGGAGTGGTCCAGACTTTAATAGTCCAGGTTCTGATATGGCAGGTCCGCCACTAAACAGGAGAGGACGAGGTGGCCCAAGAAGGGAAAGACCAGGGCCTCAACATGCATGTCTAAATAAAGAGAGACCAAGGCCCAACTGGGGAGTTTCAGAAGGTTCACACATGAGAGAAACTGGGACAGAAATGTCTCCAAATTTTGAAGATGCAGAACACAACAGGAATTTTCCAAGAGGCCCAGGGTTCAGGGATCCTGAATTAGGAGGTATGCCTCTACATATGAAGGGCCCACACTATGATATGAGGAGGAAACACTTCAGAGGAGTGGGGCCTGACAGAAGTATGAGAGGCCATTGTCCCATTGGAAAAGGTCCAGGAGACACAAGCCTCAATAGAACTGGGAATGGAAGGCAGTGTCCAGATATGGAGGGTCTAGCGTCTGAGTGGATAGAATCTGGTGGTCCGGATTGTAGAGGTCCATGCTTAAGGCAGCAAGGAAGGAATGTGGAGGGTCCAAGACAGGAAAGACGAAATGAATGGAGAAATTCAGAGCCTGTTCAAAACAGCCCAGATATAGCGGTCTCAGGATCTGATAGAGGATGTAGAAATTTTAGGGCTTTAAGACCTATCAGAGGAAACAGAGGACCGGGGCCAAATGCCTGGAGTTCTGCGCCTACTGGTAGTGGTGCAGTCTTTGAGAAGCAATGGTCAGATACAGGAGAACCTAATCCTAATGATTCAGGGAATGAAATGGGATACTCGCACGATAATTGGGTTGGATGTGACAATTGGAGTTCAGAGCCTACTCAAGATGGCCCCAATGAGCACACCCAAACTCATAGTAGACCTCCTAATGAATGGGCTGACTCTGGAGTTTCTGTGCCATTTTTCAAAGAGGAAAGGTATCCAAACAATAGAGGACGCAGCTGTTATAGAGGAAGAGTTAGAGGACGAGCATTAACCCTACCAAGACATTCTGATATGGATAGTAACTGGAGTCAACAAGACTTCAGAGGTAGTATGGGAGGCCCTACAATAGATGATAGTGGAGCTCATAGAAAAGGTCCAGATTGGATAAATCCTTGTGCAGACGAGCAAGAATTTGAGGGGGAAGGATTTGAAAGAAGTGGCCCAAGACTGGTGTCTGATGACAATTTTTTAGATTATGGAGAGCCAGGACCTGAAAGTCACGATGTAGATGTTGAGGATCTTGGATCAGATAGGCAAGGATTTGGGCATGTTTTTAGAGGTGATAGGAGAGGGCCAAGAATCAGACAAGGGCCTAATAAAGCAGATATGCGGATGACATCATCCCCAAATTCAGATTTTAGACATGGGGCTGGAAGGCGGGATACAAACCCGGAGTTCCCAGATTCTGACGGAAGAGGTCCAGACATGAGGGATGGGGAACCAGGGCAAATAGAACAAACAACGTGTAGAGGAAGAAGAGGTCCTTTTCCACCACACAATAGATCTCTAGGTCCAGGTCCAAACAGAGGAGCAAAATCATTCCCTGTTTTTGATAGGCCACAAAATCAGCAGGCTATTCCACCCCCAAAACGCAGAGTTGCTTTACTTCCCACTCCCACAGAAGGCCGCCTACCTTTCCCAAATCAAATGCTCAAAAATCGTAATATAGGTCACCCACCAAATGCAGACCCGAGTAGAGGCAGAGCAATCAACATTCATAGAGGGCGCGCAAGAGGGCGAGGCTGGGGAGGTCCAGCTGGTAATGTAATCAGCGGAGAAGACGGAAATTAAGGGGGGCAAATAAATCTCCAACAAGCCCTTTAATGGTGTATGTGTAGATAATAAAATCAATCAGTATGTACAGCTGTGAAAATACAAACTGCTTGGCTGGGAAAAAACAATAAAATGGTCTATATACATAGTTTGTGGGTCAGAGGCTGCTAAAGTGGACCTGGAAAGAGGTTTAGCTATACTAAGGGTGGATCAAGTGGGTTAAACATTAAGGTTCCTTGAATGTATTTTTTCCATTAACAATTTACTGTCCTGAAAATGTCCCCATTTCAAAAGACTGATGCAATTTCATATAACAATACTTAGATTTGAGAAGAGCTTGGATCTTTTTATGATTTAAAGTTAATTATGTTCTATTTTGTTTTTACTTTATTCAAAAGATGATTATGATTTATGAGTCATTGTAAGTTAACTGTTGTAAATATGACTTGATGTGCATTTCTAGCTGGAAATTGTACAGACATGTACAGTTTTGTCTTTTTTTTTTAACATAGTTTAGTGTCATTACAGTAGCCTTCATCTGGCTTGTATGTCCTGCTGATAGTTGCTCATTTCAATGTTCTTACAGTGCAGGAAATGAATAAAGTGAAATCCCTTTTTCAGTTTGTGTTAAAGTTTTATCTTTTATACTTTGAGATAATTACAGCTCTGCTTTAGCGGTACACTAAAGAAACAAGAATGCATGTTAGTGATGGATGCCAGAATATTAGCTTTTTAGTATTAGTTCTGTTACTTTAACCACTTCTATACTGTGCTGGCACAATTTATCTGTCTTTCAAGCTAAGAATAAAAGTGTGAAATTATCTTGGTGGGCTGGACTGAGGATAATTTTAAGATTTTAATTATAAAAAATAAGTTTTTAAAATGTTTTTAGGCTCAGCAGTGCTGACCTGTAATATCTACCACTATCAGCATGCTTAGAACAGGTTTAATGTGTTAATTTTTTCTAAAAACCTGTTTTAATCACTGGCAGTTTCCAGTATATTCTATGACATTAAAAATGTGTGAATCATTTCACCACTGTACTCTGAAGCTATTAACAGTATGTGGATTGTGCACTTAGTGTACCAGTCAAAAAAAAGTTTAAATATCACTAAATTCTCATTTTAAAAAGTACGTTTTTTTTTATTATTTATATAAAGCAACAATATTATTTTCAGTCTCCGGTTATTTGAATAAATATAGTATATTTAGTCTTTTAATGGAAGTGTATGTATAAATTTGAAGATGACTGTAGTGTGTGGAAGGATGTATGAGTTTATAAGGTAGGTTAAAACCATAAGACTGTATAAAAAAAAACCTTATTTTATTTATAATTAGGAAATAGTTATCCCGAAATATCTACCGGTAGTTGAATTGAAGGAAACTAATGTAACTTTAAAAAGTCAACCTTCACATATAGGCTAAACTTCGTTTTTCACATTGCTGCTTGCATTTAATCAAGCAAATATTTCTTTATTTGATTTTTTAAAAACTGTTTAGACGTTGTAATTTTATTAATTCCGGGCAGAATAAAACACTTTATCCTCATTTGCGACTTAAACAAGGTGACAACAACCATCCTGACCTCATCCTGTTTGAAGTAAGTGTAACATTTATTCGACGTCATAGTAAAAATGTAGATCCCAAACAATTGTTTTGTAATTATTTATTTTATAACACGTATTACTTGGTTACTGATATTTTAATACGTGACGTTGTTAATCGTGTTTGATTTTTTTTGCAATACGGCGATCAGTTAAGTTGAATGTTAGTTAATTAGTAAGCTAATTAGCATTTTAGCTAACCAAGTGCTCAGTATTCACAAATGTAAATAAAAACGATACGATAAATAACTTCTAAACTGGTAGGAGAAGGTAATTTAAGCAGTTAATTTGCTTTGGCTAAATTAAACAACTAAGCAGATTTAGTCATCCTACACCTAACATCACAACTAGCTGTAGTTATTGCGCTATGGGGACTATGATACTATTATTTCCCTTGCTTCCATCAATAGGGTGAAAGATGTCATTCATCTTTCAAGTTGATGAAGCCAGCAATGAATCGCCTATATCTGGTGATTCAGCTGGACTAAGCCAGGATGGATGTGTAACCCAGGATCAGGATGGATGTGTAACCCAGGATCAGGAGCAGACATTGGGCTCTGAGCTTGGTCTCATGGAGATGACAGACAGTGATTGTTCACATCTTCAGCACCTTATCCATGCCCACAGGGAAGGAGATGCCAGACCTCACCCAGCTACAGCATTTCTTAAAGACACCACTGGCTCTACAGTGATTTATCCCCTCATATCTGCTCAAGTTATTGATTTGTCAGCTTCCAGTGATGGCCACTGTCTGGTGATGTCAGGGGAAAAGACACCGGTGCCCTATGGAGAGGTGCCAGGGTTTGTGCTAGCCAAAATCAAAGATGAAGAAAGTGTGAGCGAAACGCATGACAAAACCACAAACTCATACCGGCATCACTCCAGAGTATCTGCCAGAGTTTGCCTGGAGAAAAGATTTGAGAGCATGTGTGCTGAAATCCCACCACAAGACATCCACTCTGCTGTTCTCAGCAAGTATGTCTCTGTAATATACTGTTGTTACATTTTATTTAGGGCAATGCTGACATACTTTTTAATTCACTGTGTTAAATTATTTTTGGGTCAGTTTTTTGACTGCACTTCAACATAGGACAGAGGCACAAGAAGTGGCCGTGCATCCTCAAAAGCAGTGGTGGATGAAAAATGAGCAAGCAAATGCTTTTGACCTCTCCAGCTCACATGTTGGGGATTCGTTTGACCGAGTAAGCAACATTTGCAGTCAGGTAAGAAGTAAAGATGACCAACATGCATTTTCATTGCTTCTATCTGCAGCATCATTGCTTATTTTATATCTTTATGTGTGTGTGTGTGTTTTGTTTGCACTTTCAGGTTCTTGCTCATATGGTTGAACCAACCAAACCTCAGACTTTAATCATCCCCAAGAGTTTTTCCTTCAATTTCCCCTCAGAGAGTCCTCTCGAACACGCCGACAGCAGCAACATAAGAAAAGAGTTGGTGAAAATGAAAAGTAATAATCATTTTGTGGTTTTATGCTTATTTAATGATGTACAGATGTGTGATACACTGTGATACACTCCAGTATTGTAGGGCTGTGTGTAATTATTTACCCTTGTGTTGTTCATAGAGAGTCTGACAACACCTGTAGAGACTTCTGTGTCACTCAAGCAGCGCAGGGAAAGACACAACAGTAAGGAGAGGGAACGCAGGTGAGCCATCTTTAACTGCTGGAAGTGTCTCCTCAGCCTGTAAAATGATGCAAATTACATTTTTATTTGTGTATCCATCATTACTGACTGTGGCCAGTATTGCTTTCGTATTGCTTTTATATAAAGTAGGGGCGGCATTATTTAAGGGAGGGCAGATTGAGTCTTTTTAACTTTCCGCTCTGCTTGTTTAGTAACTTTTCACCACATAAGAAGATTAAAAACCCAGCTCGACTGATCGTATTGTTATATAGTATATCTAAATATGTGGTGCTAAACAGGATACTGCGTAAGGTTTGTTTATTTGAAGATGTGCAGAATGGCAGCATTACATTTACGTTACTGTGCAAACATTTGTAATCATCAAACGTCTTTGATTTCCTCCTGAGAGCGCTGTTAAGAGCTGCATGTGAATAAAGACAAAATCCTGGCTAAAAACTGCACTTAAAAGTTTATTATCAAGTGTCTCACTTAGCAAAGTGAATGGTCTCAGAGCGGGGCGATGACCATAAACTGAACTTTATATGACCTCACTTTGAAGTGACCAAATACTGAGTGGAACCATTAATCTAAGAATATTGAAATATCTCATTAAATGCTTAGGGAGTGTATTTTTACACAAGAATTTGCAAAATCATAAAATAAAATCTACATTGGCAGTGAATGAAACCTAAATATTTCCCTTTAAATGATCTTTTACATTTTTAGCCTACCTTGCACATATTTACTGCAGACTTCATCTTCTAATTCATCAAGTTCTATAAGCTAAATGTTTATTCTTTTCTTTATATAATAACGTCTGAAGCTCAACTAAAGCAATTATTTTTAATAAACCAAACAAAATAAAAAGTCTTAGTATTTTCTCTCTACCCTACTTTATTAATTATTCTTATGGATGTTTATTGCAACAGAAACAAAGGGGTGATACTATTCTTATAGGTGTTGCCCCTCACTAACAGGTATGTATGGTAAAACCATAGCACAACACAGCCTCCTCTTTGTGTTGGTGTCCTTATAGCTGATACGACCCGTACAGATGCTATGTTTGTCTCGCTTAATGTATCTCCATTTATGTTTGTATGTTTTAGTGAACCACAACACTTTTTCCTCATTTCCTGGTCACTTATAAACCAATGAGGGGTGGCTAATGGCTTTTAAATGCTGTATCATAATATTATTATATAATTATAATTATTATGCTTTTCTGTTAAAGCAGCATAATAATGAACACAAACCCTAAATCTAACTGTATGTAAAAAACTTTACGTGTACTGTCTCCACCGATTGTTGTGGGATTTTGGATGCAGCATCCATGATTTCCCAGAATGAGTTTGAGCCATTGGATCACAGAACACACACACACACACACACAACGATGGGCACATCAACAGGGAACTTGGGGTTCAGCATCTGGCCCAAGAACACTGTTAGGGCTGCTCTTCCTCCTGAGCTACAGCCGCCTGCATATAAACATGCTTTGTTATTGAGTTACAGGACACACAAGCTGCTTTAAATCCACATATGCTGCGCTTCTGTATCGCACAGGAAGAGAATCCGCTTGTACTGTGACGAGCTAAACACAATGGTGCCATTCTGTAACTCCGAAACGGACAAAGCCACCACCCTGCAGTGGACCACAGCTTACCTCGCATACATCAATAAAACATATGGAGACACCTTCAAAGAGGTAAGCCTGGCTAGATGGTTGATGTATGTTGAAACCAACGTCCCAGAACCCATGTCTGTAAAATAAATCAGTCCATTTTTACCAAACATAATCCACCCACGTAATTCTTCCAGTGCGATTAATCATCTTTTGAAGGGAAATTTAGAGTGAACTGCAGGTAGTAAATATTAGTCTCACCACTGTGATAACTGTGCAACACCACCACCATCTGGAGTAAAGGAGATACTGGCTCTGTTATGAACATTTCTTCCTCTGCAGGAGTTTCAGAGAGTCTTCGCTTGTGGGAAAGAAGACTCTCTAAAATCCAATTTTCCCAGGCAGCACCGGATCAGTGACGACACCGAGGCGACACTGAGCATTCCTCTTGCATCCGAACAATGAACTCCTCCCCGTACGACTTTTAAAAATGATTCATTGCACCGGCGTTTTTATTAGACCTTAAATAAATCTTAGGTTTGTCCAATGAAGTCCGAGCCCGCGAGGCTCTGAGGAGCAGTTTTTACACTTTTAATACAGAAAATGTGTCTTTGATTAAATTAGAGAAGCTCAAGAAGTGTAAGGGTTTCATGCTCAGAGATGTCTGGTTTCTGCAGCTGAATGCAAACACAGTGTGATTTTTTCTGGCAGATATACAAGGCGACTTAGGAGGAAAAGCTTTTTCAGACAGGTGGCGCTGTTTCCCTTTGAGAAACAGATGAGATGACCCGGGCTGACCCGGGCTGACCCGGGCTCCTCAGCCATTTTTATAACTGATGTAAAAATGTTCACTTTGTTTTAGTTTTCCTACATGATGTTCTTAAGCTCACTGCACATATTTATTTACAGAGTAAAGCAGGAAAATGTTGGTGGTTGAGGTTATGTCAATACTCTGAAGTGCACTGTTCATTTGATGTGTAGAGAAGAGTAATGTTTTACTGAAAAGTGGCTTTATTTGTTCTTTCTTACAACATGTCGCTGTAGCATCTTACTGTACATACAACAGTCACCCACAAATAATAAATAGTATTTAAAGTCATGTATATTTAATAGTTACAGCACCGGAAGTACATAGTGGACGTGGTCATTGCAAGTTGGAAAAAATAACCTTGAAAAACTTTTTAAACTTGATGTATTTTACGTCTCATTTATGCATCCACAAGTTTGTTGTTTGTGGTTCTCAAATCTACAGAATCAGCTTCACGTTATAAACAAAAACAGAAAACACGCTGTAAAAAATACGACTATTAAAAGAGTTTGTTTTGTATTAATCTACATAATTTCTGGGGTCTATTTATCTGGGTTTTTTTATTGCTTTTACAGTACATACACAGCTCCTCGACTCAGGCGTTTTGCCTACGGTGCTAATTTCCTTATATTACAATGTAAGCATGTTGAGGTAACGCCTGTGCTTTATATGATGGGCACACGTTGTGAATGTGTGATGATACACACATTCACTTCAGAGCCTGCCACGAGGATGTTAAGTAAAGTTAAAGGAGCACAGGCACACCGTGTACAAAGTTTTCACACACAAAGGACTCGTTATGCATTCCACTTGTTGTTCTGTGATGTACTGGGATCAATGCAGATGTTCTCCATTCCTCTGTCCATCTTTTCTGGATATCATCTGGTTTTTTTGTGGGATATTTCTTCTTTTTTTGTCTCTCGGTTGCTATGGTTTTCATGTCACTCCTGGGATGTTCCTCCGTTCAGAGCATCACAGCTGATGTTACGCTTCCCATCTTGTGATGCATGTATTTAAATAAAGAAGACTTATTTCTGATCACTTCTTCTTTCATTTCTTCCCTCTTCACACACCCCTCTCTTCCCCCCTTGTCTGTGTGGGGACGTCAGGCTGCAGGGAGTCATGTTTAATGGTTTTTGGGGTTGGAGGATTTCCCTGCAACTGATGCTCCTTGGCAGGCTGATGTGTCACAGATCCCAGGAGGTCCGTGGTGCCCAGTCCTACCTACCCTGCCTGGCTCTCCAGGCTCACCTGAATCTCCTGGAGACCCATCGCGACCATCTTTGACAATTCCAGGTACTCCTGGAAGACCTGTTGGGAATATTTATGTTTAGTTTAGAAAAGGGCTTATTGAGTGTGGTTAAAGTTGAAAAGCACCTGCCACATACCTTGGTTTCCTTGGTCTCCCTGGGGCCCGTCAATGGCTTTGCCAGTGGGTCCCTTATCACCTTGTTCACCAACATCACCTGTTATGAAAACAGAAACCTGTATTTCTGCTGCAGTTTGTGTTCTTTCAGTACAAATTTGTTTCTATTTTTAAGTTAAAGTAAGAAATAAATGAATAAAAAGTTGGTGTTGATGTTATTCATCTTACCTCTGGGACCTGGATCTCCAAGCTCCCCCGGCAGGCCTCTATACCCTGGTGGTCCACGGGCACCTGGATGCCCGATAGAGCCAGAAACTCCGGGCTGTCCGGGAGTACCAGACGGACCAGGGCGACCCACCATTCCCGGTGCCAGAGGTCTTCTCAGGTTAGCAGCCAGCTGTGCGATCTGATCTGCGTGAAGGAAAACACCAGAGGGAAACTTCTCAGCAGTTCTTTGACTCAACGTGGGTGAATCTCAGATGAAGATTAAGATGCTCACCATCAATCATTGAACCACACAGCTCTCTGATATGCTGCTCACTCACCAGTTTGCCCTGATGCACATAGGAAGAAATGTGTGAAGCTTAACTTCATTCAAACCATTCGTATAACGCGCTTTAACCATCTTTGGACTGACTTCACACTCACAGGAACACCCGTCTTTCCTGGGATTCCTGGCACACCCTGTTCACCTTGGAAACCCATTAATCCTGGTTTTCCTGGAGGCCCCCTTGCCCCGAGCTCTCCTTGCGGACCCGTTATACCCTTTGGCCCCAGTTCACCTCGCTTTCCTTCCTGCAGTCAAGAATGAAAGATTTAATACCTCAATAAGTTTAACAAAAATAGCTTTCTTCCAAACTAGAGAAAAAAACATTAATGCAACGTAATCGCTGATTAAAACCCAACTGAGGAACAAACTGGGTCTGTTGAGACGATGCGGGGGAGGATCCATATGGCATCTTGCTGCTAGATAATTACTCCAATGAGCACAGCAAACAGCAAATGAGACACAGAGAGCGAGGCTCATCAGCGCTGTCTCTAATTAGAGAAACTTTGCTGTGGCTTAGTGCGAGGAGTCCTTCCCTCGTGGTGATTGCAGCAAACAGGCCGATAAAACTAAAGGCGCCATGCCCATCTCTAATTAATCCTATTAAACCTGGAATGTGAGGCTGAATCAGGTGCAGTTAGAACAGCAGGCACTACTTTCTACTGCTCAGTGAGGGAGTCTGGAGCAAACTGGTGTTGCTAAATACACCTGCTCACAACATCTGATCGACATTTAGCAGAGAAAATCTTTACCTAGCTGCTTCGAGGAGTGAGAATATGTTTATAAAATACTATAGAAGATATACAAAGCAGCTCACCTCGCCTTTTTGTCCAACCGGACCGAAGTTACCCTGAAAATTAGGACATCATGTTAGAGAAGCATGTAAAAGGGATTAGATCAGTGCAGTGGAGTGAGCTACTTTTACTCATTTTAATGTTAAATAACAGATCAAGAGCTACATTACCATTGAACAAAATTAGACCAAAGGACTCATGCAAGACTATGAAAGATTTAAATAGTAATATTTTATTTCATCCTAATCAAGTTGGCACTCTGCAGCGAAGGTTTGATGCCATCCTGCAGATTCTTCTGCCAACAAAGTAATCAGTTACTAGGTTAACGGCACCGTCTCAGGAAAAAAAACACAAATGATGTAAAATACTCACAGGCTCTCCATTTTCTCCTGGTAAACCATCACTTCCTGCTACACCCTGAGGTGACACAAGATCTTAATTATTTGATTAGTTGAAATAATGTGTGGCTAAAATACAAAGAAACATAGCTTTGACCGTCTAAATGTGAGCAAAATGATCATTCCTCTCCAAACAGCTCAGACATCAGAGAAAGTTTACATATTCACTTGCCATGTCTCCCTTTGCTCCAGAAGCTCCAACTGGACCCTGCAGGGTGGAAAAAAAACACATACATGGGTTAAAAAGAGAGCTGTGCAGAGATTTGTGGGAGAAGTAATGGAGAATTAGGAGTGTGAGTGTGTGTGTGTGTGTGTGTGTGTGTGTGTGTGTGGGGGGGGGGGGGGGGGGGGGGGAGGGGGGGGGGGGGGGGGAAGAAAAAACACCCCAACCCCAAGCACCCTTTTTTTTTCTCCA
>JBAMHV010000014.1:6133642-6152850 GCA_037177535.1 Pseudomugil gertrudae
CCCCCCCCCCCCCCCCCCCCCCCCCCCCCCCCCCCCCCCCCCCCCCCCCCCCCCCCCCCCCTCCCTCCCCCCCCCCTATAATCCACGTAGGTGGTGGACGGGAACCACGACTGGCATAAAGGCCGGCTTTGTTCTGTCCACAGGTTCTGAACAGAAGGATATTTTGTGTCTGTGTACTCTCCTGCCTGTAGTCTGATGGAAATGGGGAGAGCTGACCCCCACCCCACCTCTCCCTACTCCCCCTCCACACAAACACATAATCTATATAATATCTGTAGAAATCTTATTTAATTTGTTGAAGTTTCTCAAATTAAATTTGAATTGTTGCTGAGAAAAAAACAGGATGTCAGAATTTAATAATAATAAATAATACTAAGTGTAAATGAATAAATAATGTAATCAGCCATCAGCTGGAGCTATTTGTACTATTATCAAAGTGACATTTCAACACGTGAAAACTCACCCTGTCACCAAACTCTCCACGTAGCCCCGTTGGGCCTGGAAGACCTGGATCACCCAAAGAGCCTTTAACTCCCTGCACCAAGCAACACACACACACACACACACAACCAGAAAGTTAATTAAAAATGCTAATAACCATGTTAGAAACAAACAAACAAAACACTTATTTTCCTGTGATTTCATGCAGCTGACCTGGAAGCCTTTCACCCCTTGGGGCCCAGGATTGCCAGCTGGTCCAATACCTCCCTGTTGGAAAGAGACATCGTCATGTGATTCCACTGGAGGCAAAATACCACATTAGATATTAATAAGCGCCTCTTCTCAGGCAGTTTTAATTCAAAATAAAAGATCTTAGCTAGATGCTACAGTTGTGTGATATGATTTGTGATGATATTGTGCTATTTTGCACACACTTTCTGCAGGGTGTGCTCACTGTTTATGATTGTTTTTCTTTATGAAACCCAGCTCGATCCCTGCAGGTGCACCTTTGTTAATAATCATATCCACCCTGACAAGCCGTTGGATCAGAAGGGATTACTTCAGCTACTTTTATGAAAAATAATTAAATATGAAGCACAGTAGTTCCAGTTTGATGCCATAGCATTGCCATTTTAAGGTGCCAGAAATGAAGCAAAGATTATCGTTGTATGATCTTTTGGAACTTCCTTTAGATGCTATGTTAGCCTTGCAGCTCCATAACAACAGGTTATCTGTGACTAATCCTTATTTCTGGTGATATAATGAACTTACTGCTACTCCTCTGGGACCCGCTATTCCCCTCTCTCCTGGGACACCGATCTCACCCTGAAGAAAAAATATTGATAGCGAATCAGGAAGTCTCGGAGAGCAGACATGTTGGCTTAAGTGACACATCAGAGAGGCTTATACCCCTCACCAATAATCCCATCAGATACATACAGGAATACCTGGCTCTCCAGAGGGTCCTCTCTCCCCAGCCTTGCCTGGATCACCCTGTAAAAGATGAGAGATTGTAGCTGCTTTCTTGCTCTCTGTCTTCATTTTAGGTGTGTTTAATTTATTTCATAACCTACAACTTCTCCTTTGGACCCCTTTGTGCCAGCCTTTCCTTGCAGACCCTAAAATGTTAAGATACACAAGTTGCATCGTGAGTTGTCCTCCATATTTTACAGATTATCACCAGGAAATTTTGACTGAATGGAAAATTGAAGTATTTATACTAACAGGAATTCCATTTGGTCCTTTTTCTCCCACTACTCCATGGCGTCCAGCATCACCCTGTCAGCAGACAACACAGTGACTGTGACTAAATTCTGCTCACTCAGTGGACTCACAACTCATTTAATGAAAGGAGGTGCAGCCTACCTTCTCCCCATCCAGCCCTGGTGTTCCGTCTTTGCCATCTCTGCCAGGAATACCCTGTCCAAGACATCAAATATCACCTTCATGGTTTTGAAGATGTGATATCTGCTACACATTTATGTTTTTGTACATATGAACTCACAGGCTCCCCTTTGGGTCCTGCTCCCCCAGGAACTCCTTTGGGGCCAATTTTACCCTGTTAAAAGACAAATAAAGGTGATTCAACCATATCTATGTATCTTCTAACAATTGCAGCTCAGGTTTTTCACTTACAATTTCTCCTTTGGGTCCTTTGAATCCCTGTGGTCCTTTTTCTCCAGTATCACCCTGGAAATATCAGATAAGACACACACAGCTATTCATTGATGGGACCGGCCATCCATTCCAGCAGTCAACTACCAACATGAACAGTTTTTGTGACAAATGTGGAACAAACAAGGAGTGACTCACTGTCTTTCCGATAACGCCGGCGATGCCAGGCTTGCCTCTGAAACCAGGGAAGCCCTGGAGACAAAGAGAGGATGATGAGGTCAGATAAAACATCCTGACACAAATCGAGATCTCTGCACAGCAAGTGGTGGCAAAAGTAAAGCGTTTAAGTTAAGTTGGCTTACTCTGTCGCCAACAGATCCCATTGGGCCTTGTAAACCTCTCAGACCACGTGGGCCCTGAAACACAACATTAAAGCTCTGAAAGTGTTTCCAAACTTACTCAGAAGGTCAGACGTTAAATGAAGGGATCGTACCTGCAGGCCCACTGTACCAGGAATACCTGGTGGTCCCGGTGGGCCAGGGTCACCCTAGAAATACAGAAAAAAACACTTATAACACCATCAGGTATGTATGACAGAAACAAATGAATAATTCCACCACATCTCACCTTCTCTCCATCCTTTCCAAGCTCCCCTTTGTCTCCTTTGTGACCAGTGTGGCCCTACATGAACACACACACATGAGTTTGGGTACAGGAAGCAAGTAAACATGCCTTACATAAAACAAAAGACTCTTTACCTTAAATCCTGGCATCCCAGGTGCACCAGGGGGACCAGGCGGGCAGATCGCAGGACACTGCAGAGAACAGAGACATAACATCAGGGACTCTGCAGTCGCTGCATGTAAAGAACACATTTCAGTACTTTCACAATATGCATCGCTCACATCTTACCAGAAGGTCTCCGCTAAGGTCTTGAAGGTTGCCAGGAAGCCCCTGACAGAGGGAGAAATCACACCTTGTTTTACATGATAGTACTGGTAAATTCTTTATATCCTTTCAACAAGAGATGGACACTACTGTGCAAACTTTATGTATCGCTGTATGACGATACAGCACTGTGCAAGAAGCTTGAACCAAACATCATTTCTTTATGTACTGTCAGGAAAATAGATAGAAAACAGAAAGTGTACAATCCTAATTAGCCTAAAAGTTCATACTTTTCAGCACAAGCTGAGCCCTCTTACATCACAGCATCTTCCTTAATTCAGTTTCAGGAATTGTTCTTGTTCATTTCATAGCTGGACCTTAGACGTCGGCTCCTTCTCCAGGAATTATTCCATAAAACCTTTTCTTGTCATTCATTTATTTATGACCTTGTTTGTCACTAATCTGGCATACCTCAGCTTTTCCCCTGAATCCCATTCTTAGTAATGAGTTATTTTCAGCCACCCTACCATGGAGACCACTTTTAACAAGGCTTCAGTAAACTAAACAAACACACATTTCTCAGTTCCAGCATCAGGTTTTTTATACATGTTTTGTCCTCAGACCTGACAAATACCAAGCTCAAACCCAAAGCTTTCATCAGAAATCTGGATGCAGAAAACATCCTACTGAAACCTGATGGAGAAGATAAAAATAGGGTTACAGGAAGTGTATTATAAAAGAGGCAGGTATTATTATTATTATTATTATTATTCCATCTTTTTAAGCATGGTTGGTGCATTAAAATGTGCTTTGTTTTGTCCAGTTTTATGTTGCTTGTGCATAGCCATGTGAATATAAGTGTAAAACTATAAAAATAAACTCAAATTACTTTGAATATTTTTCTGTTTCTCACAGACATCTGCTCTTCTTATTATTTGATTATTTGTCTAGTTTCCACAAATTAAACAGCCTGAGATATCCCACCTGTCACCGAAAGGCTTTTTGATGATCACTTTGCTTGTTAAAAATACTGTTTTATCTGGTCTAACAGATAATCTGCACCCATTTCATCTACGTACATCTAAAAAAATGGGATAAACATTGTGGCAGGATGCTTGTAAAACACTTTGCAGAATTTGGTTGCAAACTTATCTGTAACGTGTCACAACAACCGTTATGTCTTTGAGCAATGGACCTTTTTGTGCTCAAACAGCTCATTGGTCAATTTTTTAAAATGACTGAAACAAACAAAACAACAAACAAAAAAATCTTTAAAAATTGTGACTAAAGAGTGAAAAAGCAGCTGATGGTTTGTATGAAAAACCCTCAGAAACAATGATAACATGTGTTAAGAGACTTTAAGACAGTTTGGCTTCCTGTAAGCTAATTGTAAAGAAAAGAAGGATTAATAAGAGACGAGTATAAGACGCTTACTGGAGGTCCATCAGGGCCGGGAGGTCCAGGAAGTCCTGGAAGACCCTCAGGACCCTGAAAAACAGAGAAAAGCACCAATATTTAACACGTCTTCAGCTTATTGCTATGAAATACAGCATTTCATTCTGGTTAGGGAAGTTTCTTCTACCTGGTTTCATTCATAAGGTGTCTGTTCACACTAACAGTAGTCAGATGGGACCACTTAGTAAAATCTGGGTTCATTGTTTCTCAGTCATCACATTTTTATATAGAGAAGCATTTTTCTGCATTATTTCTAGATTCTGTTTGTCTCAGATTGGTGAACCTCTGCTACATGTGAGAGGCTCTACCAATCAGCTTAATGATTTGTGTCATTTCCTGTTTGTTTTTTTCTTCCTGCTGGTCCAGCTGTTTCTGAATTTACTGCTATTAAAATCAAATTGAGTCAGTTTTTTCCACGATATGTCGCAGCTTAAACATCTGATACACTGTTTATGTACAACAGGGTCATAATTCAACCTTTCTTTTTAATTTTCTGTTTAATTTGTTTTGCATTCAGCTTTACTTCCTGTTCATTAGTTTACCCATTACAGTTATTACTGTCTCGTTTTGTTCCATGTGTATTTACTGCTCTGGTTTTCTGTTCAGTTTGTTTGATCATTTTGTGACGTTGCGTAAGTTTAGCTGTTTTTCCTGTCTTGTTCTGTTTTAAAGTAATGTTTTTTAACTTTATATTAAATAATCCTTATTCTCCATCTCCTGCCTTTTGAGCCTGCACATCATCCTCAGTTCTTTACAATATGATTTTAAGAGATTTACAAACTCTTGCATTCAGTTATTTTTTTATTCTGAAATCCTACTTTTTACAATCCGAGCTGCATTTTCATGCTTCTATGTAGCTTGTGGAATGATCCAGAATAAGGTGAAATAATATCCTGCTTATATTCCCATGCCTCTCCCGACGTAGGACGTGTTCATGCAGGCATAAGGTTTATCAAATGTCCATTATGAACTTCACACATACGTAAGTCCTTTGTGTCATCTATAGCTTGGCAACAATTCTGCGTATAGCTGATAAATGGTATTGATCCTGATTATTAAAGTCTCTGCACCTTATTTATTATCGTTGTCTGCAGCACTGCACCTTCCTCAGCATGCAAAATGCACATGAGTTCATTGTGAAGTAAAAATCCTAAACAATGAGATTCTGTGTTTCCAGCTAAACTAGGAGCTATTTCTCGTCCATGCATGGATATGTTTGAATTTGCTGAATATTATTTTAATACCCAATTTCGACACCCTTACCAGCCAATAATGAAGCTGCAGATAGTAGAATCTTCTAAATTAGTGCTTCTAGTATATTCTATAAATCTGGGTTATTTTGGGTTATTTTTAATGTTCTGCTGGTTTCAAGAGTTGAATCTGAAATTTTAGTTTTTTTAGATGCAAAAGTTGGTTCACAATGATGATGATGATGATGCCTTTTCATGCTAATGTTAAATCAGATTTTAAATGTTGTGCATAAACAATGAAAGATGTAATACAGACACTTTAAATTTGAAGCACACCTTCACTGAACTGAGTTGTCATGTCAACAGATTAAATTTAATATATTTTTTAACCCCTTAACATCTGAATGAAAAAAACTGGGCAGAAACATCCAATTTTGAAAATCTGAAAACTTTATTTGACCCTTTAACAAAACCTGAAAAACAAGTCCTTTTTATTTATTCTGTATTTTTATTTTTTACTATTTATTATTAGCTTAAATTATTACAGTGTAATCTTCTGCTTGGTATTCACCAGGGTGTAAGAGACCAGCATCATATGGTGAACAACAGGGTTTAGAGTAAAGTTTCTGCTATAAAGTGATCTCAGAAACAGTGTGTATTATATATGCAACATCAGGCCACGAGGAGTTAAATGCATAAATGTTAATTGAAGGTATAAGTTCATTATACTTCAGCTGTCTCCAGATAGCAGTGGCATTAACTTGTCCTGTCCAAAGCTGCTGCTAAACCAATCCCATTGCTGTGTTGCTCTCATTTAGTGGTTATTCTTGCCCTGTTGCTACAACAATTAAAGGTTTAGTACAATGTTGTGCAGGTTAATCTATTGTATCAGCTGCGTTGTATCATATCTGCAGGTTCATGCACAGACATAATGTGTCCCAACTGAACTAATACATGTGGGATAAGTTTTATGTAGTGAAATTAGAAAAAATGACTGTAGATTTGTGAGTGAAATTCTATGATTTTGACAGGAAGTCCATCTTAATTGAAGACATCAGACAGATACTTACCACTGGACCCTGAGGTCCGACTGCCCCTGGCAACCCATTAGTTCCAGGTAATCCCTAGAAACAAAAAGCAGTAAAACATAACACTTGGTGCACAGAATCTAGACTGCATCATAGAACAAAAAACACACTCCAAGGATGCAAATGAGCCAAACTGAAGTGTACTCACTGAAGCTCCTGGTCTCCCTCTGCCCTACGAAAGACACAGGAAGGCAAATTAAGTCACAAACACTAAGAGCATTATTATCTGTCGTGTGATGTTGCTCTGCAGGTTGTAACTGAAAGTTTGTAGCGTTCTGTAGCGGGATGTTCACTTTCCAGTCATCTAATGATGTTAAGCTGGCATTTTCAACTGAACCTTTGTTGTATTAATGTCATCAGAGACCTCGCTGAGTTTGTTTAAAGCAGATTCAGTCCAGTCTGTAAATATAAGCTTGTGAATTGTGTAGGATCAGATTATTCTAAGTACTATAAGCACTATGCCATATATGTGTAAGATTTGATGTGTGTAGGTGCTACATAGGAGGCATTACTTACAGGAGCCCCAGGTGGTCCAGGAGGTCCTGGTTCACCCTGTTGACAGCAAGACAAAATGATAAATCAAAGCAAGCAGTGCAAAAGACACATAACCCATTAAAACATGCTGTTGTAAATGATGAAGCACGACACAAAACTGTAATTGGTCATTTATTTTGAAATGTTATTTAACAGAAAAAGGTACAAAAGCAAATTATTTCCATCGTCTCTTGTGTCGGTAATGTTTTTAAAAACTAAATATACATCCTCATTAGTAGGCCGATAAAGTCATGAAGGCATGCACACAGAACTTCTATGAAGCTTGTGGAATGATCCAGAATGAGGTGAAATATTATCCTGCTTATATTCCCATGCCTCTCCCGACGTAGGACGTGTTCATGCAGGCATAAGGTTTATCAAATGTCCATTATGAACTTCACACATACGTAAGTCCTTTGTGTCATCTATAGCTTGGCAACAATTCTGCGTATAGCTGATAAATGGTATTGATCCTGATTATTAAAGTCTCTGCACCTTATTTATTATCGTTGTCTGCAGCACTGCACCTTCCTCAGCATGCAAAATGCACATGAGTTCATTGTGAAGTAAAAATCCTAAACAATGAGATTCTGTGTTTCCAGCTAAACTAGGAGCTTTTTCTCATCTGTGCATGGATATGTTTGAATTTGCTGAATATTATTTTAATACCCAATTCCGACACCCTTACCAGCCAATAATGAAGCTGCAGATAGTAGAATCTTCTAAATTAGTGCTTCTTGTATATTCTATAAATCTGGGGTTTTTTTTGGGCACCTTATTTATTACCGTTGTCTGCAGCACTGCACCTTCATGCTTTTATAAACCAGTCTATGCAAATCACAACAGTTTTTTTATGATAGATGACAATAAAGTCTGTCTCAGTCTAAGTCTGGCCCATCAGAGATAGATCAACTTTAACCACCTGTGCTGCCTCTGAACCGTCACATATAGGCTAATAGGCAACACATGTGCATCTTTCCCTGTTAAATAAAAACGTGCACTTTGTGGTTGCACAACAGGAATGTAGCAGCAGGAGATTCTTTGCATTATGGCAGTGATGTCTCTTTATTTATGACACGTTAATGATTCGCTTTCTGTGTTTCCAGCTAAACTAGGAGCTATTTCTCATCCGTGCATGGATATGTTTGAATTTGCTAAATATTATTTTAATACCCAATTCTGACACCCTTACCAGCCAATAATGAAGCTGCAGATAGTAGAATCTTCTAAATTAGCGCTTCTTGTATAAATCTGGGTTATTTTCAGGTTATTTTTAATGTTCTGCTGGTTTCATCAGTTGAATCTGGAATTTTTTTTATGCAAAAGTTGGTTCACAATGATGATGATAATGATGATGATGATAATGCCTTTGTAAAAGTTTAAAGAAAGAAAATAGTATGAACAAAAGTTAGAATTTTTAAAAGAATTGTAAAAAAATATTAATGAATGATTATAGCATACAAACATATTAAGGAAAATTGAGATAAGGGGGCTAAAAGGTAGTATTTACTGCGTAGAGTTTAACAATAGGTCCAACATTGTTTGTCCCTCCCAGCTGTGTTTGTGCTGTTTCCAAAGGAAGATGGGAAATGACTTTAAATAACTACACCTTATGCAGTGATGTCACACCTACCCACGACATTCCTCAGCATGCAAAATGCACATGAGTTCATTGTGGAGTACAAATCCTAAACAATGACATGTGTGAGGGCCTGTGTGTATGCCAGCACTGATTAAATTACCACAAAGTGAATGTTGAACAGATCTGAAATAAAAAAAATGTCTACATTAAGGAGCTTAGAGGGTGTGATGGTGGAGTTACACACAACTACCATCCAGGAGCACCATCTTTTTGTGCTCATATGCATAAATACAATGGCTGCTTTACTGAGACACCACACTGTGGATACTGTATATACTTTATATAATTTATGATTTTATTGTGATTTCTGCTGTTTTATGCTTTTTCTGTTTCAATGTAAAGCACTTTGAGTTGTCTTGTACATGAAAGGTGCTATACACATAAACTTGCCTTGCCTATACTGAGTTGTATGTTAGTTTATGCTTCATCCCAAAGTGGAACTTTAACTCCTCAGCACTTCCACCTAACCAAACAGTATTTATGTGGATAATTAGCAATACTGACAGAAGCAATCCTCCTCATTGGGTTGGCTAAATGATGGATGGGAGCAGAGGTCCTTCGACCTCTCTTATACATTTCATACATTGTGTGAGCCGAACGTGTTGATTACCCAGAATGCTGCTGCACCTTAACGTCACACATTTAAATTCTCCATCACTCAAAGATTCATCTGTATCACAACTTCCACACTGTTTTCTACAGACTGGTGGAAAACTGGTGCACATTCCAGTCCGGATTAGAAAGTGGCAGGAACAAACCTCATTCTGATCCCTCATTAAAAATATCCCCAACCATGCTGTTGAGCCAGCTTGACAAATTCAAGCGGACGTACAAACTCTGGCCTCGTGCCCATTAGAGCCTCTGAAAGAGCTTCATGAAACATAATCTGATTGTGCAAAGTTTGCATTTATATATGCGGGCAGCTGACTCCACCTAATTGATGCAAAGGAGTGTGAAGTAGCTTAGAGGCTGCGAAGCCCAATCAGTGATGAGTAAATCTATGCTCAGCATTTCAGAGAGTTTTAAAGCCCATAAAACACTTACTGCTTCTCCTGAGGGTCCATCTCTGCCAGGAGGACCATCAGGACCGGTCAAACCCTGAAGAGGAAGGGTGACATTTTATCCTCTGCTATTGTTTTATATATGATTTAGAATTCAGAAATGGTCATTTCCAGCTTCAGAGCATCACTTTATTCAGTTTGGGCACCAAAATAACAATAAAAATAATTTTTGTTGTGTGGATTTTAATTTAAAGAACTGACTGGACACTTACATCAATCCCTGGAAGTCCCGGCAGGCCTGGTTTTCCTGGTGATCCTGCTATTCCTGCTTTTCCTTTTGGACCCTGATGCAGAAGAGAACACAATCCTTTTATCACACTAATATATCTGGAGAACGGTTCTTACGTTGGTGTGAGTGTGAACAACTAACTCATCTTTTCACATTCCTGGTAGATTTCTGCATGTTGTGTGTTCGCTATTTAGGTTTGTCTCATTTTAAATTAAATTTTATTTATTTATTTATTTTTACTAATTATGTTATTTTGGCCTTTTTATCTATACAAACTGATTGTCACCAAAACTTTTACTTGGGAGGGTTTTTGTCTTTGCATCAGGCCTCACAGGAAAGACTTTTGCATTCCCAGATCGTTCTGAATTTTACTGCAAACATGGAGAAAATGTAATTAAACTGCCTTAGTTTAACACCTATATATATAGAAGAATGCAAAGAATACTGATAACTTATGGGAAGACCTTGCATTTTAGCTGCTGAAGGCTTTTGTAGATATTAAAGAAGAGTATTTATTACCCACTGAGTGCAGCAGTGAAGCAATATTTACACAAGTTTTTCCCTTTTATATTCACATTTTCAACCCTCAGTGGGAATCTGGAATTCATATAAATCCATACTGACACACTTAATGTTTTTTCTATACATTAGTTGTTATACTTACTGGTTTGCCGGGCAGTCCAGGAGGTCCAGTTTTCCCCTGTTAATGAGATGAAAATGCATAATGTAGCCTTTAATTATTAATAGTGTAAATAAAGTTGTTAATCTGAAGAAGCATACACACAATGAAATCCTTACATTACAGCTGTTGCAATATTACTTAAATCTAATTACAGGTAAAGTGATGCCAGATCCTGATTAAATTCATGATCTGAGATCATGTTTGTATGAACTGCTTCACAAATGCTGTGTTTCACTGCTGTAAATGGGAAAGAACAAACACCACCAACGTGATCCAAGTAGACTGGACACAGAGTAAAAGCCTCCGTTTGGTTTGGGGAGAAGGGGAGTGGGAGAGGTGGGGGTAAAGGTGCAGGGAGGAGGTGCGAACTGAAACCCTAGATGGTCTCACAGAGCTGGGGAATGTATGAATGGACCCTCTGTGTGCATGAACGGTACTCACAGAAATATCCAGAGCTAAAATGAGCTTAAGTTATCTCATTTTCAAGCTTTTATGTATTATTTGTTTTTCTTTCTATTTAATAGGATGTTTAATCAAGAAAACAATGCAAAAGTAGACAGCTATGTTATCTGAGTTTTTCTTTAGAATAAATTAACCTCTGCGTGGCAATTTCTTCTTAAAAACTGCTAATATAATGTTAGCATGTCATTAAAACACCTTCCTAACCCCTGACATAACAAAGCTGTATATCTAATAACATGCCGGTTGTTTTTAGTCAGCAAGATGCACATATGTACACTGATGTGGTTTGTTATTTGTAACGCCTAAACCCAGCCCACGTCTTCCATAAATGACCTTTCAATACATGTAGGAGGAGCTGTGAGAGGAGTTTGAGCAACACCTGTGATTCAGCTAAACATTAAAGATGCTTAACATGAAACCCAACATTAAAATACAACAATTGTCTTGATGATAGAATATAAAGAGAAAAAACTAATTAACAAATATCATTCTAATCTGAACTATATTAAATATGTTGTTCACCCTGAAAGAAAAATCAAGTCTTAAATCATCAGCTTTATACTTTCATCTAATGTTTAACTGTTAAACCATAAACATTTACAGCCACATGGAGTTGAGACCTTTTTGGATACTGGCTAACTCACATCTGTGCCATCCCTTCCTGGTGATCCTTGGGGTCCTGGTGGCCCAGTGGCTCCTCTGGGACCTGGCCTCTGCAGAATACAAAGCATAAAATCTCAATTAATTCCTAATAAACCTTTAACATCACACAAGGCTTATTAGGAAGTAAATGAAAACTGCTGAGAAATGTTCCAATGCATGAACAAGCAGAGAAAACGCGTGCGTAAAAGCGCGTTCACACAGAAACATGGCTCTAACAGATTTAAACCACATCAATGTATTTAAGCAAAATGTTGACAAAGCAAAAACGTTTTCCTGAGAAATTCCAGATATGCTCTAAAGTTTCCCTTCAGTCAGGGCCGCTGAATGAACAGAAGCGCTTTGTGCGCACTGATATCCAATCTGCGCATTCCACACAACCCAGACTGCGCCAGCTAGAGGGAAAGATACCTGCACGGAGAAAACTCCAGATAAAAAACTCCAGATAAAACTTAAAACTGAGCGAGAGGAACACACATGAAAGGAGTGTAAAACTATCAGTGTTAAGCGTAATGTATTAAACTGTAAACATCAGGACATGAGCAGGGATGAGAGGATGCAATGCCATCATCATCATCACCATCATTATCCACTGTAAACATGACCAGCGCCATTAGGACCCTCAGAGGGCTGCTGCGCTCTTAGAAGTCTTACCTGTGCAGAAGATGATGATAAAAGCTGGCACAATAAGAGCGTCCAAAGGGCAGAAAACAGCACCATAGCTCCCCGCTCCCTCTCACAAACCCGACTTTATGCGGAAAAGGTCAAAACCCCAGTTCCAGGTCCCGTCTCGTTCCCCCCCAGCGTCCACAACGGAGCCTTGCTTCACCTGACGGCGCGGAGCCCCTGAATGGCTTTCTGTTGGCTTCCAGATAAACCCGAGCCTCCAGCCGAAGGGGCTGAACTCCGTCCACTGCACGCAGGGGTGAGGGGGTGAGGATGGGGAAGGTGGTAGTGTGCAGGAGGGAATCCATTTCGGACACCAAGAAAAGGGGGAAGAGCCATGAATGTTAAAAATATTAACTGGCCAATCAAAAAGCGGAAAAAGAAAAGTTAGCCAAACCGGAACTAGCCTACATTTCCCACAATGCTTAGCGTCTGGTTGATTATGCAGCTTGTACAATTAAAATGCTCTTCTTAAGCGTTCAGCCTGGTGTTAAATTAAAATTAAACATTAATTTAAGCCTCAATTCATATAAAAAAATCTGAAGCCTAATTTGGTAGCTGATAGTAAAAGAAACCCATAGAACCAAAAAAAAAAACGTGTACAACATCATGTTTGTTATCTATTGAAAAATGACTAGATGTGTTAAATTAGCTTCAGACAACTTTATCAAGAGTTTTGAGTTAAAAGACAAGAAAAAGACAAGTGTTTAAGAGCCACCTGTGCCATCCTGAAACCAATAACCAGCCCAGTTACAGTTAAATGCAAACTGCTCTCATGCAATTAAAAAATAAAAGAATGACTTTATTCTGCTTTGTGAACAGCCAGGTATGCAACCTATCAGAGGATACGCTATTCCCATTTCATCAGGTAAATACAGTAACTTCAATCATTGCAAAAATGAAGTGCAAATCTGGACTGCACCAGTTTAAAAAAGCATAATTTAAATTACAACCAAAGTTTTATCATTTCTGCAGACAGAAAACACAATACAATCAATCAGGCTTGCAGCGGCACACAAACCATGCAACAGGGCTGAAATGGTAAATGATTTTCCACCGTTAAATTTTATTTTAAAACAGCAGGATCAAGAAAAACACAAAAAAAGCTCAAATGTAAAGTATTGAAATATTAGAAACGTAGAAATCCTGAATGAACCGACAGTAATGTGTTGTAGTGTTTACCTTAATGACAAGGTAATATTCTACATGTCAAAACAAAAACAAGATCAGTAAAGAAATCAACTTTTTTTAAAGATGCAGCTTTGAATAAAAAGTAAGCCCACAAAAAATATAGAATATTATAAGTGTGTGTTAAACTGAATCTCATGTTTTGGGGAATTAAATCGATTTATACCCTCCTTCAAAGTGAAAAGAATCAATGTGTTTGCATCAGTAGAAAAAAGGCTCAAAGTTCATCTCTCCTTAAGTGACATTTCATTCCGGTTTATCAGAGTTTAGTCATGAATTCTGCTTTTGGTCTGAGCTCGGGGGGGTTAAATCCATATCCACATCCTGTTTCCCGTTCCTCTGCTCGTCCTCTATGCTGCTGCTTTTCATACCGTTTGTTGACGAGCTTTCTTCCTGTGAGGCTTCTCCCTCTTTTTTATCTGGATCTGTATAATCAGTTCTTGGGATTTTGCCTTCCCGTTCAGAAGATGGAGAGGGCGAATGTTTTGAAGTCTTAAGAGGAGTTTGCACAGACGGACTCATCTGAACTGTGGTTTTAGTCGCAGCAGCAGGAGGTTTTCCCTCCACCTGTTTACTGACGGAGTCCTCAGCAGGGCTGTTGTCTGACAGGTTCTCGTCCCTTTTGTTTTTCTGGGTTTTTTTCGGTTTTATGTCTCCATCTGTTTGCGTAACGGCAGCTTCCTGGACGGGATCCTTTGTGCTGTCGCTCGGTTTCTGCACACTATCGACACAGGGCTGGCTTTCTGTCGACACAGTGTTGGGACTAGTCGATTGATCCATTTCGTGATCGTCGTTTCCATTTCTCACAATCTCATTATTACACACAGCCTCCACGTTTCCATTTCCAACAACCTCAGCTTCTGCTTTAGGCTCAGGGGACTTGGACTGTTTGCTCTTGTCCTTAGCTTTATCAGTTCCTTTCTGAGGCTTAGCATTATTGTCTTGTCCATCATCTCTCTGCTGAGATGCTGCTTCTCCATCTTTGCTTTTACCACGTGAAAAGACTTCGTCCTTTCCTTCTCCATTCCCAGCAGCGTCGGACTTCTTCTCTGCCTTTCTGAACTGTTTCTGAATCTTTCTGGGACACCACACGAACTTATCCTTTGGCTCAAAGTGAAGGTAAGCATAGCGCACAAGCTCCTGACGTTTCTGCTTGTCCAGCACGGCAAACAGGAAATAGTCGAGGACGCTGCGTTTGACGCTGCTGAGGGTTTTCTTGACCAAAGTCTCCTCCAGGAAGAAGCGCACCAGTGGGGCCTGATAGTGCTCAAAGCCCAGCTCTCCCAGGCTTTTCAGGATCCGAGTGATCCGCAGATTATTGTGCATATTTCTGCAAGAGATTAGACACAATTACAACAATGACAAAACAACAAAAAGCAAGAGATTTAGTTTGGAAATTAAATTTACCGCTCCAGGTTTCCAAAGCGCTCCTTCCAGTTTTCTGCACGCTTCACTTCCCCCGTGTCTTTGTTGACCAAACTGATTCCATAGAAGCCCAACATGAGTTCATAGGACTCCACCAGTCTTCTTTTGGCATCCTCGTTCTTCTTAAAAGCCTGGTTTACACATATAGTGTAGATAAATATACTAATTAAACACAGAATAAGCATTGAACAAGTCCATTTTCCCCAGATGTCACACGCAGAGACTAAAACCTTAATTATCTATAAACTTGATGCATGTAAGGACAGCTGGTTCAGACACAACTGAGTTTTATGGTGTCATGATGAGTAAAAACAAAAGCACTGGCAGGACCTTTGTAGCCTGATGTTGTAAAACATACCAACAGCATTTGTTACAAAGAGATTTCTGAACTTCTGAATGTTACAGTGGCCAGAAGTGGAAAGTACATGATGTCACCCTAAACTGGCTACGATAAGGTGCTTTTTGCTCCATTTCTCTCAGAGGAGTAAACAGATTGGTGCACGACTGGTCCAAGAGCTGCAGAAAGACCTGGATTTAGCATAAACCGCCGTGGCCCGTATGCACGCTCACCACGCAAAAAGAAATCCTGCTTAAGCTCATTTAAAAAGTTTACATTAAAGCCTGTAAAACACTGGAGGAATACGGCTCACCATGGCAACAGTGACATTTGGAGGTGGGAACATCATGGTGTATACTGTTCTGGTAAACTTTATAATAACTAAAAAGAAAGATTAATAGATAAATGTATTGTTTGTACTGCAAAAAACTGACATTGTGGGACTTTTTTTGTAAGCATGCGACAGGAGTAATGCTGCACTCCATTAACCTGCACAGACCTCTTTGTGAATGCTACACATCCTGACTGCATGTTTCCTTTAACAAAAATGTGCAAACGGGAGCCGTGTTTTACCACACAGGTTTGTTTTCGGCTAAGCAAGCGTGTATGCATTGCACCTTCATATACAGGATAAATGAAAGTGCTTTCCCTGAAGCATTACGGAGAGCATATAGAGGCATAAAAACAACAAAAAGGCTAATTAAATGCAAGATCAGTTAAATAAATTGGACAACAAACAAACCTTTGTGTCAGGTACCTCTGAAATAGCAGAATCATTATGTTATTTTGCCTCCTACACTGCAGCACTACTGCGCACACACACATCGCGATAACAGTGCTCAAATGAGATATTGTGCAGCTCTAATGTAACGTTAGTAATTAAACACATCTGCTGCCATCTACCAGGATGATAAAAATGAAAGAGCCAGGAAAGCTGCCACTTGGTTTCTAGGATGGCCCAGTTAAACCAATCCAATAGAAGTGATGCACGTTTCTGCATACAGGAGGCATCCTGAAGCCGTCATTAAAGCTTCTGCACAAAGTTTTAAAGAAGTTTCAGTAAGCAGGTTGGATTTCACTGCGTGTGTCCGTCACCTCGGCTGTTACCAACAGCTAGTGAAAATTTCATGTCAATAACACATTTAGACACTTTATGACCTGTTAAAGACTCATTTTACCTCTAATTGTAGTGACGTGGTGGTAAACATGAAAAATCTTCAGAAAATTTCATGTGTTTTAAATAAAAACACTAAAGGATGAAAGATGAAAACACAGTCAATGCTGTGTTTCATGTCTTTTGTACGAGATGTATTTAACTTTAAAAAAAAAAACAGAGCTGGAAGACCAGTAGCTCAATCTGTATTACCCAGACTAACCAGTGAACTTCCAGTTCAACTCATACAGAAGACCTATGAGGTTCTGTTTAATGCGAAGGCATCGGTAGGTTTAAAAAGCATTGGGACAGAAGCCACAGGGGCGGAAACGTTTTGTCATGTTAGGATTAAATACCTGGTAAAACATCAACAGGCCAGATGTGGAAATAGATGTGGGGAAGCTTTTACCACTAAGACTGTGCAAGAAAATAAAACAATGTTTTCCAACTTGCAAAGAATATGAAGGTGATCGAATCTGTGCTGCAGAATTTGAGAAGATTCATAAGTCCAAGGTTCAACGCAGACCCGTCCATGACTTTCAAATGTTAATAATAGAAATAGTTTCTGTGCTTCCCACAGGGGAACTGAAACACTGAAGAAACAGCTCCTCGCTGCATCCACAAATCAAAGTTGCTTATATCACCTAAAAGCTGCATTCTGCGTGTTGAAACAGGATTTTATAAAAATGTGGTTGAAACATCCGTCTGTTACCTAAGAAGTAACCGATCACACAGTCACCATCAACACTTTAAGTGGTTTTCTAGTAGCAACAGCTGCTGTAGATGATCTGCAGCGATGCGCTTTCATTTTAGCTTACTGGGCAGCATTTTATGAAAGCAAAACACAAATCAAAAATAAATCTCATTCATAAAAATGGACGTATATAGAGGGACATGTGCAATGTCTCACTTTTCTACATAGTCACGTTCATACAAAGGCCTGTAAATTCAAGTGAGATCGTTATGAACCTTTATGGTGTGTAAAAAAACTCAATATGATTATGATTATTACCATCTGGTGCAGCGTTGGTTGGAAGACAAGCACACGATGGACATACCTCAATTTCCTTCTTTGTGAGTTCTGAAGCCATATAATTAACGCCTGGTTCTCGCAGAGGAAATAACCTTGTAATGGCAAAGAGAGAAAGACATTTAAAAAATGTCTTAAGAGACTTTTTTTAAAAATGATTAGAAACCACACTAACACACCTTTACCACAAAGTGAAAGTCACGTGATCATAAAGACCTGATAAAGCATCAGCCGTCCAAAGGCCAAAGAAAAGTACATACCACTGAATGTAGGAGTGAACCCTCTCCAGCCTTTTGTAGTCATTTCTCCACTCTTTAAGAAACGACTCGATAAAGATATCTGCGACACAAAAACAGACAACACCTGCAAAAATATCCCTGAAAAGTATTTCCAAATATCTTGCAAGACCTTGCAAACATCTTACCATCAGGAGCGGAGGGAAACTTATTCAGATAAAACTGCAAATTATTCATTTTATCCTCCAGACACTCATCATCTGTTAAATTCTGTTAAAAAAGCAGAAGATATAATGTAACATTAGCAGTTTGAAGCTGAGCTGCTTCTTTATGTGGTTTTATTTGCAACTTACAGGGTATCCTCTCCTGTAGTTCTGCATATCCTTTGCTGCCCTCATGTTTCTAGGTGTGTGATGCCACTGAAAATGCAAATTCAGATTAAAATAACCAGAAATAACTGTTCAGTAATTGTGATCCATGGTGGTCAAACGATGATATTATTATAAATGTCCAGGACTGGTCATTCTGGAAAGCTGTCAAACCGGTTCTTATTTTAACAAACAACGCCTGTCTGGTTACTATCTTACTAAGGAAATGAAATAATGTGATATATTTAGAGTAAAGTCTCTGTATCAACCTTCATATGAAGTTAGCTAGCTAGGCTAGTTAGCATGCAGCTGCAGTAACAGCTAACACTAGCACTGCAATAACCTAACCGGGGGTTTAGGCATTTAGATAGAAGGCTAAAAAACGTATGTCTGTATGACAGCATTAGATTATCTAATAAGAAAAACACCTACTATGGCCCAGGTAGATTTATTTTTATCTTGGCTTGACCGTCGGGTCTGGCTCTCTCCGGCCGGGTCGTCTCCATCACTCTCTGTGTCCCAGGTCGAGTCATACTCACAAACACAGTCGTCCTCCATCGTTACAGCAGTACTTTATAAGTAGCTAATGCTAAATAAAAACGTAACCTGACGCAGCAGCAGTGTAAGCAGGGATGGATCGGGCTACATTTGCATGTTCAGGTTAGACATGGACGGACTGACCATCGTCCCTCCAACGCATCAGAGCAGCTGCCTTCAGGTACCCTCGCTAGGTCGTGAATAGCAGCTTCATACCGCTGTGTGTGTTATTGCTGCAGGGTGTGTGTGTGTGTGTGTGTGTTGGTTTTTATGACCTAATGGGGTCCATGTCCTGAGATATCACTCACGCCATGGGGACCAG
>JBAMHV010000014.1:6152950-6166893 GCA_037177535.1 Pseudomugil gertrudae
CGCCATCATCCCTTGATCACTCACACAATTCCAATTGGGACACCACTGAACCCTCGAGCCCCTCGCGGGAGCGCGCCTGTGAGTGCAGGAGTGCTCAAGTGGTCCATTTGGGATTCGGCCACTATGTAAAAGCCAGAATAAAAGGTGGTTCTCTTTAAAAACAGCTTTACTTTCTGCAGCCCTGCAGCCTCTCTGGCAGGCTGCTCCACAGATGGGGGCCATGGTGATGAAATGAAGCCTCACCAGAAGTTTTGGTTCTTACTGTGGGAACAACTAAAAGGCCGGTGCCAGAGGACCTCAGACTGTGCAAGGGCTGATAGCTGATAAGGAGGTTAGCTAAATAAGAAGAACCAAGACCATTAAGACATTTAAGAACAACTAAAAGAACCTTAAAATCGATCCTGAAACGCACTGGGAGCCAATGCAGTGATTTTAAAACTGGTGTAATGTGTTCCTGAGTAGTGTGCAGCCGAGTTCTGAAGTAACTGTAAGCTTGAGTCAGACTTCTTAGAAAGACCAGAGAGCAGGGCATTACAATAATCTAATCTACTGGAGATAAAAGCATGCATCAGCCCCTCTGTACTGGCAAGAGAGAGAAATGGGCTCTGGTGATGTTTTTTAAATGATAAAATCCTGTTTTTGTGACATTTCTAATGTGAGGAATAAAATTCAGCTCAGAGTCGATAAGAACAACCAGGTTCCTCACACACTGAGACGGGTTTAAACTCTGCAGTTTGTGTGAAATGATTTATCTTTTTGGTTAAATCCATCCATCATCTTTTTGTTTCCAGCAACCTTCTGCGTTCTTTCTTTAATGAGCTTTAACAGACTCTCTTTTATTCCACTTTAAAGAAATTAGGATTGTACATGGTGTCAGATTTATGTGGAAATATAAAATAATATATATATTACTCACTCTGCTTCAAAGCAGTGTGAGACAACACACATTGAGTTGAATGCTTTTATTATAAGGAGCCATTATAAGCAGTGTGGTCATTCACACAGTCTCATCTCTAACATATTCTAACTGGAAAAGTGCCTTCAGTGGCCTGTTAGTATAACATTGTGTTCCGGTTTCATATGACAGTCAGAAGCTGTGGGAAAACATTGAACGTGACCATGTTATCAATGCTTTGACAATCAGACTGATGCATTTTAGCACGAGGCTTATTTCACCATTACAGGGTATAAATAGAATCATGTGTTATCAGGGGATTCGGTGTTGAATAGCCGCTGGTGTGGGTTACTATTTTTGTTCTTGGTTACTGTGGAAACCAAAGAGCTCTGCAGGCATCCAGTATTGCTGCCATTTTCTGCCTCTGCTTCATAAAACTGAATCATCGTTGCAATTTGTTTTTGTTTTTTTAAAAACACTTTTTTTAAATTTGAGTCCACGACAGATGGGAAGATGTATTCATCTAATATTCACAGGGGTTTTACAGAGTCGTTTTACCGCTTTTGTCACTGCTTTGTCATGAAAACGCAGATTTTTGGATGAACTTGGAACTTCTGCCTTAGTATGTGCTTCCTGCTACATGTACTTCATCCCTTCAGCAGAGTTAAACCAGCATTTGGGACATTTGCAGCTCACTTAAATGTCCCAAATTAGTTGTGTTTGAATGATTCACCAAATAGGAGCTGATTAAAACTAAAGGTTTGATCCTGCTTTACACACAGCAGGACATTCTATTTTTGCACATCAAGCATCCAAATAGTTAAGGAACTCTACATCAAGGCCCGGTACAGTAAGTTATTTGTTATGTTAGAGCAACTTCCTGTTCCCGCACTAACAAGAAAACCAGCACTATGCCTGTTTTTTCTCTTCTTTTTAAGTGATGATGTGCTTTGAGGTGTACTTTCCGCAGCACTAATGCAATGATTCATGTTGCAAATAGGAAAGAACTCATAATGAGCAGGAAGCTGTGTTTCCATTACCCTTTTGTACTTCCATGATCATGTAATTTTACCATGACAACAGACTAATTCTGTAAAGTGTGCAGAATCTGTTATATTGATAGAACAGATCATTTATTGCACTTTGTTTAATGATAGCAGATTAAAGATGACACAATGGGGAAATTGTCGCTCGTAAAATCAGCCCGTATTTTAAGCCGAGCAGCCTTGGAGCTGTCTGAGGTGCTGAAGTTGTAGATGGATACATTTGTTGTATTTACAGACTGGTTAGTCTCTAAACATCAGACACTTAAAGCATCAATAAATGAGGCAGAACAAAGTTTCAGTGAAAAAGAGGGACACAAATTCTGGTAACAACTCAGCTGCTTTTTAAACACGTCTGTAAATAAAGTGGACTGTACAAGTGGTGTGGATTTATTTCCTATTTAGCACGTTTACACACACAAAACACAAGATATAAAAGGTAAAATATTATCAGCCATGTTTTCAGTGTTTATCTTTGTCTTATGACAGAATTTAGCAGCAAAAATCCTTTCACTGCACAGCGTAGAAGAGAATAACATCCATCTTCTAAATGGTCATGTTAGTTAAATCATGTTTTAATATTAAATGCTTTTATTTATAATGAATTAAAATGCTGGTGTTGGTTGAATGGTTTAAACATGATTTAAATTAAACTGTATTTTGTTTGTCTTTGAGATTATCATCCTTTATTATAGACAGGTTACTATGAAAAGGTTAATCTGCATCTCCCCCACCTTCAAAAAAAAAATCCTACACTAGTTATGCAATTGTGACGTTTAAGACACGGCTTCATGTTCCTGCTACATTGCTTCTCACACTAACTTTAACTTTTTAAATAGACTGAGTTTAGCAAAGGGCTGCCAGTTAGTACTGCAGCCTCACCGAGGAAGTTGCTGGCTTGAGCCTCGGGTGGGACAGTGGCCTTTCTGTTCCCCTCATGTCAGCATGGGTTCTCTCTGGGTATTCCAGCTTCCTCCCACAGTCCAAAGACATGCATGTGAGGTTTATTGATCCTCAGGAGTGAATGTGTGTGTGTGTGACTGGTTGTTTGTCTCTGTGTGTTGGGCCTGCGATGGACTGGCGACCTGTTCAGGGTGTACCCTGCTGCTCGCCCAATGATGGCTGGCATAGGCTCCAGCTACTCTCTACCCTGCATTGGAATAAGTCAGGGATGGGTGATTAGCAGAGTTTTAGGCTCTCTACAGGTCTGCTAATTAGGCCTGATGTGTGTCACGTGTGTCACAACAGCGAAATTCAAACTCCTTGCCCATCCCTGGAATAAGTGGTATTGGATGGATGGATGGGTTGGTTTTAAAAATCATTAAAGTATACATTTCCTTTTTTTTCCTATTTTAAAAATGTTTTCTTCCAATCCAATCCTTGTAAGATGGCAGTTAAATCAACAAAAACTGCATCTTCGAGCTGAAAATCTGCACTTCACTGCATCCTCCTGCACTCATAAAATATTTTACATGTTTGTGTTTTCAGCCAAATATACTAAAATTACCTTTATATCTCCTTTGACTGACAAAATGTGAATAGGAAAGCTTCAATAAACTCTTGAGCTATTGTATAACAATGATGAAATAGATGACATTATGCAATCCAGACAGATTTACTGTCACAGGTCTTAAAACAAACTTATTACATTAAGAGAAAGATAAAACAAATTCACATGGATGAAAGGGAAGCATCATTTCTACTGCCTCTTGCTGACTGTGGTCAGATGATGGCATTTAGCTAATGTTCTTTGTCCACATTATACTGTCATATAATGTAAGTGTGATGATGCAATGTCCTTCAGAGAGAACAAAGGGAACAGGACCCAGGTAATAAAGAAATCAATCTTACTCTAAATACTCTGGACCAGTGGGATTAAAAGCCCCCCTCACTTTGTTCCAAGTCCTCGGGCTTTGAAAAGGACTGATGGGTGGCTGTGAGGTTTTTAGGTACCGCTCTTATCAGCTGAGATATAATTGATTTATGAAGAGCTGGTTGCATCTCAACAGGGATGTTGAGTGTACTGATTTAGCCACTTAAGGGGAAAACAGGAGCACAGAGAGCAGGTTGTTCTGGTCCATGGGAACAAAAGGAAACACATTAATCCACCTGTAATATTCCGTTGGTGACACTACGACCTGCTTTGATATATGTGGGATTTTCTGTTGGGCCTTTTCTAATTCCTGTCATCATTATTTCATACTTTCTTTGTTTTTTTGTTGTTGCAATGTTCAACTGACAACATTATTTACTGATCTAGGTCCAGGATTATTACATTTATATAAGATACAGCCCATCTCAAAGTCTGAGCCTCTGGCACAAGTAACCATGGCAACCAGCATCAGCTACAGTACATTTCCAGAAACATTGAGTGTAAATGCCTAGTTTATTTATTGTACATAACGTTCTTTAACATGCTGCGAGACAATGCAAACACCCACAGGTATGAATATAAAGTCCTAAAGCAAAGCAGAAAGTGTATCCTAATAAAATCCATAATGTGAATGATCACTTCCACATCACTTTCCACACACAGAAGACTCAAACTGATGACTGTTTACAACTGCATATACAAAACTGAACAAAACTAATGATAAAAAATAGTTTCAGCAATTTACAGTCCTATAAATATAAATTCAAGGCTACGCAGCACAGTGTTCAGTCAATAGCACTTATAAACTTATTATTTATTGCTGCCAACTTGTGTTGCTGTTGCATTTTTTTCAAAAGAAATTAACAATTGATTTTAGTGATAAGCTGCCAGTTAAAAATGTGTCTTTTTTATATGTTTACAACTGTTTTCTTGTTGAATAATTTAGTCAAAAGGGGTCCTGTTTGAAACAATTATAATAATTTGTTCCTGTTGGAACAAAACAATGAACACAAGATGCTGAATATGTTTATAATATATTTATTTTATTGTGATTCTTTGTTCTACTTTATTCCAGTCCTGATGGTTGTGTCTCCTCATCTCAGACACACACCTACATTACCCGCAGCTTTTTATTGGTGACTTGTTTGCGCATGCGAACAAGTAATCTCAGGCTATTTGCTTAAACAAATGACCACACGAGCAACAACAGAGCAGCACGCGCGCGTTTTCACCTCAACTAGGAAAAAAAACCTGTAGAAAAAACATACATCCAGGTTTTTATTTCCCTGTTGTGCATCTCCACGCATCGCAACAGGCTGCTACACCAATGTGGTGCCAACGCTGAGGACCACAGCACCACCTGTAACTGCGCCTCCGCTCCTCATGCCGACACCGAGGATGAAGAAGCAAAACGTCCGGACCCTGTCGCTCATCCTCTGCATGTTCTCCTATCTGCTGGTGGGCGCTGCGGTGTTTGACGCGCTGGAGTCGGAGTCGGAGAGTTCCCGCAGACGCATCTTGGGACAGAGGCGCAACGAGATGAAGAAGAAGTACCGTTTCTCCGAGGATGACTACCGCGAAATCGAGCGAGTGGTGCTACAGGCTGAACCCCACCGCGCAGGGAGGCAGTGGAAATTTGCTGGCTCCTTTTACTTTGCCATAACAGTCATCACCACCATTGGTGAGTTAATGCACGCCTTCTATCTGTGATAAGGAGAAATGCTGTACTCTTTATCAGTGTAATGTTCCAGGTTAGTTTTTAACTCCTAAATTTGTCTCCTGGTTAATTCCAGTCCTGTATAAATATGCGTCACAGCCTTTTTCCCATTTCCACCTCTCTGCATTAAGGTTATGGGCATGCAGCACCAGGCACAGACGCAGGAAAGGTCTTCTGCATGTTCTACGCTGTGCTTGGCATTCCTCTCACTTTGGTCATGTTCCAGAGCCTGGGAGAGAGGTTGAACACATTTGTTCGGTATCTCCTACATAAGACGAAACAGTGCCTGAGGTTTCGACGCACTGAAGTGTCCATGGAGAACATGGTCCTGGTGGGCTTCCTGTCTTGTATTGGAACCTTGTGTGTGGGAGCTGTAGCCTTTTCTCACTTTGAGGGATGGAGCTTCTTCCATGCTTACTACTACTGCTTCATTACTCTCACTACTATTGGCTTTGGGGACTTTGTGGCTCTGCAGAAAAAAGATTACCTGCAGGAGAAGACAACCTACGTTGCTTTCAGCTTCATGTATATCCTGCTGGGGCTAACTGTCATTGGGGCGTTTCTTAATTTGGTGGTGCTTCGTTTCCTCACCATGAACACTGAGGACGAAAAGCGAGATGCTCAAGAGAGGGCTTCCCTGAGGAGGGACAAAGGCTGCTTGGAAGGGTCTGTGGGCCTCCGTGTTGTAGGGGATCACAGCAGAGACAGCCACAGGGAGAGGAACAGAGGCGCCATGTTGCGCAGTCATAACCACAGCACGCTCTTCATCCCTATGGAGGAAGGAACCAGCCGCACAAACCTCATCTCCTCCCCAGTGGAGGATCAGGAGAGACGAGGAGGCTCATGCAAGCACAGGTTACAGCTTCAGATCAAGCCAGACCGGCGAAAGAACAAGTCAAGCCTCAGTTCCCTCTGCTCCGCCTGTGTGTGTTACCGCTTAGAAATTTGTGACAGCTCTCTCACGGCACGCAGTAAACACCATTGCTGCCATGCCAGCTCTGTTTATTACAACTCAGTCTCGTACAGGATCCAGGGCTGCTTGCCCAGGTCCTACAACAACACTGGGCTCTCTTCCCCAGGGAGCACACTCTCACCTGGGCACAGCTTCCAGGAGTTTCCCCATTCAAGGAGAAAGTCTGTGTAGATATTTTTAATGTGCAGAAAAGCACAGACCATAAACAGTTTTTTCAGAGACACTTGGTTTTATCCTTCTTTATGCATGCCAGAGGACAGGAATTCTGTTAAATGATAATTGTCTGTTGTGGAGATTTAATAACATAAATATATTTTTCCCCAATTTTTGCACATTTATGTTGATGATTCTGCTGCATGCATGTAAACAATGCATGCCAAACACACAATGCATACGTGCTATATAAAGGCATGAAATGTAAGCTTGTTTGTCTTAAACTGCAGTGAAAGGATATAAATGACCTCCAGAGGACTCTGCTCCTGCTTTTAACTAAACTCTGAACTTTCATGCCATAGCAAGAGGATGTCATTACACTTTTATAAGCCTTAAAGTACTTTGACCAAGCACATGAGAAATGTGGCTTCTTTATGCAGTGCATTTAAAATATTGTGCACCAGAAGTGGGAAGTGAAATGGGATTGCATTATAATATGGAGAGATTATCCACTTTAATGGATGTAGCTCATAACAAACATGTAGCACGTTAAGGCTAAAGCAGGAAAACAAAACATTTCCCAGCATAGGAGGGTAGTTTTAGTCTCAAGCAATGAAATCCTCTTCCAGTATTGTTTTATTACAACCAAAATAGAGGGCATTTAAACATGTTGCTGTTTTTATTTATTGTATTAAATCCAGTTCTGGGATTTTATTCAACAAACTGATTTGTGTTTGTATGAAGTTTTTCAGCTTCTGGGTAAAATTTTCCTCATCTTCTTTCTGTACCTTGTAAAAAAATAATGTTTTTTCCTTTTTAATGACTGTTAAGGTAACTATTGGATACATTTGTAAAAAAAACTTTTAAGTTGTTTGAAGTTTCAGGTGTTGCTTTAGTTATGCATTTCAATGTGTAGCAAAGACCTCATATTTCAAACAAAAATTGTGACTAAATTACTGTTAAACTAACAGTAAAAATGAATGAAAAAAACACTGAAATCAAATTAAAATTTTATATCAAGCGTGTCACTTTTTTCTGCTTGCATTTAATCAAAGCACTTACTGTAAAATTTGTACTCGTGACATTAAATATAACGAGCAGCACTTAAAATGTAATAAGATTTACATGAAAATATACTCTCATTTGACACATTTATAGTAAAATTGATGATAATATCCCATTTTTCTGATAAACTCTGTTAGACTGAACTACCCAGCAAGATATAAAGGGTTAGCATAAACACACATTTTGAACCAAACAATAAAAAGAAAGAAAACTACGTGACGTCGGAAGTCTGTTCTGACCTGATTGTTACTTTTCTCTACAACAAACATCAACTTTAATTCTTTTCAGATCCAAGTTTTGTAACAATAATAGAACTTTGTTAACACACAATAATGGACCAGCAATACATGAAATGACACTTTGACGAATGCAGCAGTAGAAATATAAGAAAACTGACATTGGTGTGAATCACTATCAGATTATCACGCATACAGCAAATGTTGCCAGAAGGGAAAACGACTCGAAATAACAGCCAAACACATGGATTTACATTTACTCAGAGACACGACCAAGATGAGGAAGGTTTATACAAAACATTTAAATCATATCAGCATCAGGATTTAACCAAGAAATACCTAAAGATAGATGATTCATGGAGAAGTGAAACGAAATGATGCAACAGATGAATGATGAATACGGGGCAGCAGATCAAATGATGGAGGAAGGAGGGTTTGCTCTGAGTGAGTTAGCTGGATATTAAGGGAGCCTCAGGTAATTTGTTAGTTTGTGAAGGATGTGCATGTAGCAGTGATGCAGAAGAGCAGCAGAAACTTTCAGTAAGATCAGAATCTTTCTTTAGGACAAAGTTGTCTCACATGTATTTATTTAACCAGCCAGTAACGTTCTCAAAGGTGATGACTCATTTTACAGCCTGAACCTTTTTTAAAAACATGTCGAGTTAAAGGAGAAAGCAGATGAGTACATGAGTTCAGACACATAAGGGGTCAGGGATACATGCTGAGGGACAGAGGAGAGACAAGATGACCTGGACACATTAAGATATCTGCAAAAACACAACTACCACAGATAAGGTCCTGATGAAAGGCTCATTAAGTGTTTTTAGTTTTTTTTTTTTTTTTGCTGTAGAATGATTATTTTGTGTCTGCTCTTCAGGCAGGGTCTTTTTAGCTGCCATTTACGGATAAAAACAAAACAACAAAGAACAAGAGGAAAAAGAGTAAAATATGGATTAATGGTGTTTCCTTGTCTCTTCTTCAGTTATTGTATATTTTTGTGTCAGTTTAAATTCAGCCCAGCCTTTATTGTGAAATCAGCATCTCCTGTCTGTTTGAGAGATGATGCAAATAATAATGTGGCAAAAAGCATCAAATAAATCACTGTAACTCTACTTTATAATGCTAGGCCTAATATTTCCCCTCTGTAAGCACAACATGTTGTCTAGAGGAATGGATACTCTTTTGTAAGTTGCACATTTTCACTGAGTTTGGTTTGAAAAGAAAAACAGAAAGTCTTTACACCAGAGTCCTCAAACATCCATCCAAGCCATCTGTTTTCTGCTGGAAAAGTCGCCTGCTTTACATATAAATGTGAAAGTGATTGGGTAATAGCATCAGAAGTGGTGATTGGATGTGAAAAGCCATCTGCTCTGAATGCATGCGCATAGTGACTTTTACTCTCTTCCTCAGGTCATTTTCATTCTGAATCTTTTGTCTTTTTCACTCCAAGTTTTAGAGCTGTGTTTCATCCTCTACTAGCAAGTTTACTGGATTCTCATTATTCCTTGTTGTCATAGAGGAGAAAAGGAGGCGGAACAATGCAAATACTTTGACAAGAGGGCCCTCTACAGGTGATGACACTTCAGGGTTGTTTGAGTAAAAAGTGAATGCATGGCAAATGTTTGACCACTAGAGAGCAGTACATGTGTTAACAAGGTAGTACATGAAACTCAATCAATTTTAATTTAATTCACACAAAGATATGCTCTGCTAACTTTATTTATTTCTTCTATTTATACTCATTATCATTATTATCACTTTGATTAACAGAATATATTTAATCTGAACTCAAAACTATGTGGTACTGGTTCACTCTGGCCTGGGTTATAATGCCAAACAAGCAGCTTACAATGGTCTAAATTACACATTACAATGTCATAAGTAACATTCTAAGGATTTATTAATCAAGACACTTTGCACAGTGTAATACCCCCCCCAAGTGCCTCAATCTCAGTCAGTTTAAATCTACATAGAACAGAAAACTACAGTGTGAATAAATCAGAATGGAAATAATGTGAACTTTATGAAAATTGTGGATTTAAATGGACTCCAAAGAGTTTCTACATCCTGCTAAACATGCAGGACCTTAGTAACAACACCGCAACACAAACACAGACACAATTAAATAAAAACTATTGATTGAACGATCAAACAATAAGTGAATGTGTTGGAAAGTATTAAATGATTGCTGTGTGAATTCTTGTTCTTTAAGAGAAAAACACCCCATGTAGGAGCATAATCACTGCACAGTGTTCATGAACCTCCAGTGTGAAGCCAGGTCCTCTGGTAATGAAACTGTAGACATTGTTAGAGATGTTCAAGAAACAAAAGATAAAAAAAACTTTGAAATACTTTTAGCAGAAAATACAGAAAGCTGGAAAGTCTGTGTTTAAGTGCAGGTTAAGGATCATTTATCTAAATGCAATACTGGACTGTTTCTTAATATCATTTGCAGACCTGTTTCTCATTTATTGACCTATTGTTGTCATGTCTTTACACAATCAATATCTGTCAACATCTGCAACTATCATTTTTAATACAAACTGGAACTGAGTACATTGATCCAAATATAATTTTTCCAGGAACTAGCCGTCTATTGAATTGCACAAACGGTACAAAGGAAGTATTGGCATCGGTCCAGGATACGATTTATTTTACAATGATCGATTGCAGCAACATAGAAGCAAAAACAGCAACGAATGGGCTGATACAAAGGGACATGCATGTCCACTGCACGTGTAAATTTCATTTGGATGTCCCTGGATGAGAAGTCTGTGTTAAAAAAGATTAGTATAAATAATCTTATAGTGATTTTGCAGTTTATTAAATTATTTTGTATTATTTTCACCACTCTCCTTTTGTTTAGTACCTCTTTTGTTGTATCCAAAGCATGCTACTAAACCTTTTAAAGTGGACTAAAAAGGGCAGATGGATCTTAAGACCTGCTGCATTAGTGCAACATAAACTGAGAAAAATCCCCCTGGTGACCAGAGAATCCCTTCATCTTATGAAGCTTTCTTATGATCCTCCCAAACAATTTCAGGTTGCGCGAGGCTTTTTGTGCCTGAGGATATGGATCAAAGCAAGGTGTTCCAGTACATCTCCAGCTAAAATGAATGATCTTTGAAGGGATAATCAAATGGAGACTCATTAAAATGTAAGCTGGTGCAAGTAGGATGCGAAGAGAAAATGATGCTCATCCGAGGTTTTCTACAAATTGATTTAGAGTTTAAAATCATACTCTGTTGCGATGCAACATTAGGCCCGTTTGCAAGTCTATTCTCTCCCAAAGGAGGATAAAAATACTTAGGAATTTCTATGCAGAATATCCTTCCACTTATTGCAAAACAAGTGTCAACTCGAGGCTCACTCTCTTGCCAAATGTCATCTTGTGTGACAGAGATAATGGGTCCATTTTAAAGTGTCTGCTCTATTTAAACAGTGATGACTGCAAGAAAGCTTACATCAAGAGCCTTGGACTAAATCTTTATTGCTATCACTCAGCAAACTCCTGTCTGATCTCTTTACTGTGAGATATGACAATGATGATCAGGAGCATGTGCTACATAAAGCCAGCAGCTCCTTTTTATTCCACACAGAAAGAGAAAATGTAAAAATGACAGCTGATCTAAAGCAGACGAGAGCAGACACAGTGTTTTGATGGGTTATTGATTTGATCATTGATGGAACAAAACTTTCTCTGCATTTATTGTGCAGATGTGTACATCAAGACATGGGTATTACTCAAATTAGCATCTTAAATAGTCACATTTGCTCACTTCTACTGGCAGAACAAGATTCACTCTGGCACATAATAATAATAATAATAATATAATAACAAAAACAATAATAATAATAATATTATAATAACAAAAACAATAATAATAATAATAATAAAATAATAAAAATAATTTTCATTAGGTCATAAAATGAAGTTGGTGCATACTTAGATGAACAGAAATGTGTAACATTAAAAAATAAAAGAATTGGCATTATGTGATCATGTTCATGTAGAAGCTTTATGTTATTAAAGGAACCACTGTGTCCTGCACATGTCTCTGCTGCACAGTTACTGTCAAGACCCTCAGATCAGAACAAAAACATGAATAGATACATTTAGACTGTGACTATTTAAGGAATCATTGACATCCTTCATCAGTTTTTGACATATTGCCACAGAGTGACACAGTGACACATCAGATAAGCTTAAATCGCATGTCCCATTCCACCACCACCCCACCCAATGCCCACTCTTCCCTTCCTCTCTACCGCTGTCATAAGAGATCTGTGCATAAAATGGAGGTAAACTGGGATGAATAGCAACCAGACAACATTAATATATGATCCTTACCGATCAGTTCTGCCAAATGCTTACAGAATAAGTTGCAATAAGGTTTAAACAACACAAAAGCAAAACACATTTTTCAAACCAATACCAGCACAGTTTAACTGGACGCTGATGTACAAACAAGTGCACGAGGGACAAAGTGTTTGCATCCATCCTGCTAATTTCTCTGCAGGAAAGCCATTAATGGTTTTAAATGAGGATGCGCTGCCAGTGATAAAACTGATCTGTGTGTGAAAAGGAATTTAGTGGAGGAGGATGACAAGTGGAATATTTCATGGGCAGTACTGATTGCTCATTGTCATAGTGTAAATTATGCTCTTTTTCATCTGCTGCTGTATGATAAACAAATCATGAATATAACTCATGTAGTATTTCTCCCTGATATATAATCAGCCATCACCATTGATGCTTGATTTTTTTTTGTTACTTTACAGGGTGGCTGTGACTCAAGAGGTTGTCCATTAATCAGAGTTTGAGCTCTTGAGGAAACAACACCTCCCTCAGTGACAGTGTCCTTGAGCAAAACACTGAACTTGAAGATGTTTCCGATGGGGAGGTCAGCCCCCTGCGTGCACGCTAGCTTCTATTTTCCTGTAATTGTGTATGGAGTGGATGAGAGGGCAGCTATTATTACAGCTTCTATAGCTGTGATATATATATAAAACTCAACTTTTATTTGATAATTTCACTTCTTTTGAAGAGTACCACCAGTTACTTACAAACAGCATGTTTATTCTTAAATAATAATTGTAAATGATGAAAAGTTACTTGTTATTTTTGTTGTGAAAACTCAACATTTAGCAATTTTCCTAAAATATGCTAATTTAAGTGAACTCTGTCTTTAAGCCCTTTAATTTTATATACTTCATACACACATAATATAACATTTTAGTCTATAGAAGAAAATAAAAAATAAAATAAAAAGACATTAGGATGCCTGCAAAATAAATGAATACAAACAGAAAGCAAAAATGTGGAAATCTCATGTTCTATTAATAATAGACCATAAAAAATACACTAAAGGGTGAGAGGAAAACTTTTCATTGTTTCATAATAAGTATTTGCTCATTCTGAATTTCATTGTGGGAACATAATCTCAAAAAGTTGGTATGAGGACAATAAAGCAATTGGTACACACACCCCCAAAACAAACAAACAAGCAAACAACAAACAAACTGCCTGTGATGGACTGATGACATGCCCAGGGTGTACCCTGCCTCTTGCCTGCTAATTGCTGGGATAGGCTCCAGTTTCCCCCAGTCCTGGATCAGATTAAATGGTATGGAAAAAACAACTAGAGGAGAATTTGACATCCAATTACTGGTTTAGCCCTCAGGACAGTAACATGACTGAGAACAAAACATGACTGAGAAAAAAACATGACTGAGAAATAAACATGACTGAGAACAAAACATGACTGAGAAAAAAACATGACTGAGCTTTTCAGAGGAAAACTACAAAGCAAGAGGCCATTATAGACAACAGGCCAATAAGCAGACATGTAGAGAGAACTTTGGAGAGGCAAAGTCTCCCAGAAGTCAGAAGTAACCATGGGTTCAGCTAATCCATCCATCCATCCATCCATCCATCCATCTATCTATCTATCTATCTATCTATCTATCTATCTATCTATCTATCTA
>JBAMHV010000014.1:6180820-6192011 GCA_037177535.1 Pseudomugil gertrudae
TAAATCCAATGGGAAAGTGTGTCAAGGATCTATCTATCTATCTATCTATCTATCTATCTATCTATCTATCTATCTATATGTATACATACTGCTTGACAACAGAAGCATTACTAATGAAATACATTAAATATTTTTCCACTGCACTTTACTGTATATGTATGTTCTCTGCTGACTATCAGCATCAATATATAAGTCTTGTTTTAGCAGCGTGCTTCCACAGAAACCTGTGAAATGACTATAAATTGCTAACATAGCATAACATAGAGCAAATGCTAATGTTATAATATAACAGTCCCACCCTAGGGAGCAATGACACCCCATATTTAGATGAACTAATCTGCAGAAATTAGCACCTGGGTGCGAATCATAAATAATACAGGTAGGGTTACTACTGATTTACAGCTGTTGATCATTTCCCCCCTCCTGGGTGAAAGCCTTCCTACTGATGTGTTAATGCATGTTATTTAGAGATATTAAATGATTTTGTATTAAGGAGCAGCACAAATGAAATTATGAACAATGACACATTAAGGTTGCTCTCATAAAACTACTAAAAACAAGCACATAGGCATCTAATAAAATCCCCAATTATTTGCTTTTGCTTACTTCTGTATAGACAGGAATTCCATCTATATTGAGAATAATTTCCCAAAAAAAGAGTCAGTCTATTTGCTGAAAACTCAAATTACACTCAACAATGAATGGATGACTGTGACCTGCAAAAAACTCTATTTTAGTTCTTTTCACAAACCTCATGCGCTGTGCTGTCTATCCTCCTTCTGATTGTGCAGTGTGGAGTACTGTTGCATTAACCTCCCAGTCACCCCAAGGCTCATCTCTTTCATTGGTCCTTCACTGTAGTGGCCATAGTGGGTTTTGCCTTGAGCACAGATGGTGAGCAACATGAAACTCCGGGGACCATCCAGGCTTAATGCCAACTTCTGTTCTTTGTGCAAGCAGGTAAACTGTTTGCAGAGTGATGTGGGATGACAAGAGGCCAGATATGATGAACACAATTATTTACCGATGACTGGTTCATCGAATAAAGATGTTTGCTTTCATCCAGCCTTTTCCAGAAAACAAGCAATTGTTTTAAAGATTTACTAAAGAAAAAAAAAAGAATCAATGAGAGTGCTTTTGATTTGAGCCAAAAGCTCTGCAGTGTTTTGTTCTCCAGTTTGTATTGTAGGCAGCGATGTGAAAATAAGCTGAAATAGATTTGATTGCTGTTGCTTTTACAAATGATTAGTTAAGCCTATTTTGATGGGGGTTATCATGACCGACTGCATGCCTTAATTTTCCTTTCTGATGCAGATTACTGGGACACAATAGTCTCTTTGTCCAGAATTCTCTGTGATTACATTTCTATCGTATGCCGATGAAAGTACGGAGACATACGACTCACTGTCTGATCTCAACTTTCTGTTCAGAGGGAGTACAAAAACTGGTGGAAAGAGAATACAGCTAACACAGATCCTATGCACTCATGAAACAGAATGATAAATTCTGAGTAATAAGTGCCGATCTTTATGGCACTTATTGTGAAAAGTGTTTGACTGAGTGGAGTAATTACAGGGGAGTAGCAATGCATCAAACTCTATATATTTGCTCAAAGTTAAATTGCCTTTAATTTACAAGACACGGGGAAACTTTAGAAAACTAATTACATCTGTTTTTTTTTTTTTTTTTACAGCAGATGCATTAAGATATAAATGAAGCACTCTGTGGTGATCACACGTCTGTGCTGTATACTGAAAATAAAGTGTTATTAGTACCTGACTCACAGTCACAGTTTGTTTTAACATCTAGCTTCTGAAGCAGATGATTCTCCGTAGCAAAACTGAACATTTAGCATCAGGTGGCAGAGCTGGTTGTCCAGTCACTGGAAGGTTGGTGGTTCAGGGTTGTTGTGAGTGGCAAGACAGTTCCTTTCCTCCAGGTTTGGCAACGCTGGCGTGTGAATGAATGTTTGGTGGTGGTCGGAGAGGCTGCTATTTCTGCTCCACAGCAGCCGTAGCTACACATGCTTGCCATCAGCAAAGCGTAGATGTGGAGTGAAGGGATGATAAATTCAGTGTAAACTCCTGTCAGCAGAAATTTGCACTACGAGTATCATTTACTATTGTGTATACCTTTCTGCCAGTACAATAAAACAAACAAAAAAAACAAAAACAACAACAACAAAGACTTAATGGCTTCAAACTGGTTCACATCATTAACATTACATCATGTGAAACTGTAGAATTTCTATCTGGAGTATGCGTGTTGTCTCTGTGTATGTTGCATGTTGTCTTTTCTCCGTGTACTTCATCTTCCTCCCACCATACAGAGACACGCATGTGAGTTTAAATGGTCACTCTAGAGTGAGCGTGAGTGGTTCTTTATTTCTCTATCATGGCCCGGCAATGAACCAGTAGCTTCTAGGATAGTCTCTAGCACACCCTGTGACCCTGCAGTATGCATAGAAAATGGATAGATGGATTAAAAAATACAAAACACAAAGCTAAACTAAAGTTGTGCATATTAGGCATAAATCTTTACTGGGTTTGTTGTGTAGGAAACAGCTTGTTTGATACTCTGCAGGTATTACTATTACCTCATGGATTCAGAAAGCATCTCAAATGAGATTCAAGAGAGGTTTACTTTTCATTACCGCATGGCTAATTTATTAAATTATGTAGCCTACTTCCACTAGAATCAGAATACATTAAACAGATATCTCTGTGGCACATGGATGCAGATAAGCTTTGTTATACCCATTGGCTTACTTAGTAACAGATCTGCATGTAAGGTATATGTAGGTTGCAAAACAGGTCAGCTTCACAACAAAATGTGAGAGCACTTTCCCACCTCTTTTTTCTCTGTTAGCATATGTTCACATCATGTGACAGATCTGGAATTACAACAGGACCCTCACCCAGAGCCTGTCATTCACCTCCTATCTGAGTCTGTGAAGTCACACTGCTCCATTTTTCAGAACCAGATTTTCAGTATTTTGGAGCTTTAAAAAGACGCTATAACAACATTAATGCGCTCAATAGATAAACACTTTAAAATATAATTCTTGCTTGTGTATTTTATTGCATTTTACTGAGAGATTTTGCAGTGTGGACTAAAGTAGCTTTGTTTTCATATGAAACTGATGGGCTGGCTGGGCGTAACAAAGCCTTTAAGCTTTCATAAAAATAATCAGAAGACAACAAAAATAACAGTTTATGTTTCCTTTTCTTAAATTCAAGTCAGTCAGCTAATCTGACTTGATGCTGATGAATCTTCAGCAAGCACCATCCTAAAGTAATCCTCCCTATTTAGAGACATTTTTCTGTGCTTCACTCAAATTTTTCGTCTCAGGGTTGGAAGACTTGATCTGACACCAGATTGTGATTTAATTATTCGACATAGGAGGTGTCAAGTGCTACTTAAATACTTCTGAGGCAGGCGGCAAATCTGCTGAAGGTGCTATGATGAAAGCATAGAAGTGCTGACAGTATAACAGAGCGACTTATAGTACACATTTGATTACAGCACGCACAGTCTCCCAGGATGTGGCTGTTTCACACAAAAACCTCCAGCTATGCTGTTTATTCTACTGTTTATGACCTCGATCCCATCGAGAATGACTACAAAGTGCTGTCACATAAAAAAAAGCTGTCTGAAAATGCACTTGTCAATGATTTTGGAGGCTGGATCGAAAAATATTTGTACAGAGAGCCTAAATGCACCCCTCAGCACTGAGACTTCTTATTTGTTATTGGTCTACCTGTGTTTTTGTCTATGTCTTAAACTTCCTGAATATAACGCATCTTCCTGTACTGCTTGTGCAACCTGGTAATTTTTAGTCCTCTCAAATGTATGAAATGTTTGTTGGAAACTGAATATGCTCTAAACTAAAAGGACACAGAGGGTAAGTCATGCAAATAAATCCAAAGTTGTGCTTTCTGAAAAATAATTCTGATGTGAATTTGTTGGGAGACAGCTTGGTGGGGTGGTAGTTAGCACCGCAGCTTCACAGCGAGAAGGTCAGTGGTTCAGGCCTTTCTGTGCAGAGTTTGCATGTTCTCCCCTTGTAAGAGTGGGTTCTCTTTGAGTACCTTTTAAAGACATGTCTGTTAGGTTGACTGGTCATTCAAAATTGTCCTTAGGACTCAATGTATGATGCTGGTTGTCTGTCTGGTTAATTCTCTTACGGTCCTGTGATGGCCTGATGAAATGTCTGGGGTGCCCCGCTTCTTGCCCAATGATTGCTGGGATAGGCTCCAGCTACCTGTGATCCTTCATTAGAATAAGCGGTACAGATAATGGATGAAGGAATTTGTTGGCTATATTTGTTAGTTGAAAGCCCTTTTGAGTCACAAAAATGACTTATGCTGTGAATAAAACACCCCCCAAAAGTTTTGCAGTACATTCTTCTTTAATTTACCTCTTTACTTTGCCGTTTGTTTCCCTTACTCTTTTTGGGATCTGTCGGTGGTACCTCCTCATCAAGCAATTTTCATATTCATCATCTATCCATTTTTATTTACCCTTAAGGCAGACACGTCACTCTGCACTGACTTTTAACTGCTGCCAGTGGAAGGAGGGGATTGAAGCAGACGGAAGAGGATGCATTGAAGACTTGAGGAGGGCTTGGGGTAAATAATCATATTTCTATGCACTCACGATGCTGGAAAAGCACCATCTGGGACAGGCCATGGATTTGCATTACAATATAAATGGGAAGTTGCTAGAGCTGAAAGGGTGATGTGAAGTCATTCAACCAGGCCCTTCACTTTGACAGGTCCCCAAACCAGACAGCAGGCAGGCGCACAGCACTTTGCTGCCGCACGGGAAGGATGGCGCACTTCTTTTGCTTGTCACCACCTCCCTTCCGCCTTACCTTTTCTGAAAATGCGCACGCTCATCTTTTTCCAAATGCCACGTCTTCACACATGGAGCTGCTCGCGTGCGTATGCATCAGTATCTCTTTCAGATGTGGTCTGCAGTGAACCCTTTGGCGCACTGTTCATGGAGGAGTATGGCACATAAGGAGATGTGCAAAGAGTAGGCAGTTAAAGAAGCGGTACTGATGGCATATATTGAAGGTGCGTGATAAAATGGTTAGAGAATGTGGAACATGCATAACCTGTGATCCTTTAAATGTGCTCACATTTGATGGAAGAACATCCATCCAGCCCTCCTGTTTTGTTAAATGCTGTGGAAGTAGTAAAATATATCAGTTCATTTTCAGAATGGTCAGATTGTGACGGGTAAAGGCCATGGGTGATTTATCCATGTTTTATTAGAACATATCATATCTGAGGAGTTTTTTTTCCACCTTTAAGCCCTCTTTTAATTGACATGTGAAGACTTTTTGCATGACTGAATCTGGACGAGTTATTACCTTGAATCTGATGATATACAAACAGAATTTGAACACTTCGTGGAGATTGGTGCCAGTTTGCATGACAGAGCAATGTTGGCAGCAGAGATCTGTGAATGAGCATCATGTTCAAATGACTGATTCTCCCACAGCCTGACGCAGAGGGGGTGCTGAGCCTGCTGAAATACTCTCCATGTGGTACATTGTGTTTACTAGGGGAGTCAAGAGATTATGTTTATGGGATGAGATTGTTGGTTTCAACACATTTAGAATCTTATGCTTTTCCACAGTGGTTGTTGCTGAGAGCGGCAGTAAAAATGTGAACATCTATAGCCATTCATTTTAAATGAATAGTTTCACAATATGCACCGCTGCTCTATTTCCCTTTCAAAATTAAAACAAGTTTATCTCATTAAAGTTTGAATATCACAAATGGCATAAGAATTGTTTCGACAATGTGCAAGTTTCTCCTGTTTCGTATTTCATGGCTTTTACCTAGAAGCGTATTTTCAAGCTACCACAATATAAATGTGCACAGCTTAACTACATAACTTGACATAAAGAGCATTGGCAGTGTTGGATTTCTCACACTGAACTGAATCAGATGAAATATGCATAAATGGTTTTATAAATAAAACTCAGTCTGCCAAAGACCAGATTAACTGAAAAATGAAAAGGGTGAAAAGGGAATGTTTTAAACAAAAATGCTCTTTGTTACAGTATTCATGTCCTGCTCTTTGTAGCACCACTGGCAAGAAGATGTATGACTAAGTGTGAATGTCAACACTGCAAAGACGGAAATAGGTGGGGGTGAGACATACAAAGACTATAAGGAGATTAAACTGAACCTGAGCAAATGCTTTGGCAAGAAATTCAGACAAAGCAATAATGTGAGCAACATATTTCTATCATGTTTTAAGCTTCAGGGTGTGAAAGTGAGCCATTCTGACTCCGTTTGCTTTCCATGGGGTCTGACTCTTTTGAGATTATCAGTGCCTAACAACCACTGAAGCACATCATCAGGATATGATAGAGTAAACAGTCAGTAGTCTGAAAGCTCACACTAGTACACAACACACCCAGCTCAGACTATCAAACATCAAACTGATAAAAAAATGCTTGACTGGCAATTTCATTTTAGCTCCCTCCTCTGCATTCCAGCTATTTCCAGGTGCTGATCCCTCTTTTTGGTTTTGAATCATTTCTTTAACTGGCTCAGATTGTTGAAAAAAACATACCTCAGACTGTAACAGTTATTTTTATTGTGCCTATTTACCTATTTATGTGTATTTACACCTATTTACAAGCAGTAGAAAATGGATGGATAGATTTACATCGCCTTCATAGTGACACTGACAACTAAGCTGTTGTGCACCTGTTTTTATTATTGCTTCCATGGGGTGAGATGGGGTGAGATGCTTCTATAATTTAACTTTTGTCAGAGCACAGATCTGAGGAGGATTCAAGAGAATTGTTCTGACATTTTATGCAGCCAAAGTCAATGTAGTTCAGATCATGCAGTTATGGAGAATCTTGAAACAACCACTTTCTACAGCTTTCTGTCCAGTCAAACCATCACAGAAACTTTGTTCAGATCTCCACAACATACAAAGGTTGACCAAATGGAAGCCAAAGTTCATGTGTGGAGATGAGCCAGCCATCAGTGCAGGATTCAACCTGTCCAGGCTTATTTGCTTGACAAAAGCCAAACGTCTCGAAAAAGCACAACAAACCCAAAAGACCCTTTAAACCTTGCACCATGTAAAAAAAAATCCTGTGAGGAGTGATGACAACAGAATGATTTAAATTTATTTCCCAACATTAGGTACATGCATTTTGTTTGGCTAGCTCTTTTAAGCCTGTTTGACTTCCACAGACAGTATGATCCATTTTGGGTAATGTAAACTTACATTTGGACTCATGCTGGAATGTAGGAAGCAAACTCCAGTCTGCTTGAAACTAGGAAATCTTGGCCTCTGGCCAAAGCACCGACAGTAGGAAAGCAAACAGACTATCCATCAGACCTAAGAGAGGACATGATGCAGGACGCAATGTACCACAACATGTGGAAGAACCCGTTTGCCTACCGGCTGCTTATACTGGACACATTCTGGTGAAAACTGCATTAGGTTTTAGCAGCAACGTATAAACTGAATTTATTTATTGTTGCTCCACTGTTTTTTTGTGGTTAACAACCTGTTTTTTGGTCCTGGTGAATCCATAAACAAGATATTCTTCTTCTTAGTACAGTTTTCTCATGTATCGTCCCCATTAAGCATTAACTGTGGTGGATGGTGGATACAGTGGTCTGCTTGGGTACCATGCAGTGTAAAAGCAAACCAAACCAAGGTGTGAACAACCATTCAGGTGTGATTGCATTCTTGTAGAACAAATTAGGCCCTGAGTACAATCTGATTAATACAAACGCTGCTGTCAAACATGGTGATAGCAGCATCGTGCTGTAGAAATCTTTTTCCTTCCACTTTACAGAACATGCACAGCTCACAGCTGAGAGAAAAATCTTGAGAGAATTTTTAAATAACTTTATTACAGATTTCCTCATCAGCGACCAAACAAATGATTAATCTTTAACCAACGTGAGTAGCTGCGGGCGTTTGTCATGAATGTCTCCTGTATACAACAGTGATATTTCTTTTTTAATGGAGTCTCGGTTTCTTTTAAGTTCTGGCTCAGCTTGTCTGAGCATCAACTAGAAAGGTACCAAAAAAATCTGTGAAAATGTGTGCACTAAATACTTCTTATAGGCTGTTTTGTTTTGCAGCTCATAACAACATAAATGATATTTCCTTGCCACTCAAAAACAGAGACAATCCTACATGTTTCCAGGAGAAAATAGAGAAAAACAGCATTTCCCTGATTCGCTGTGAGTCAGTAGAGGAGGTTCAAATGTGACACTGGTGACTTTTCTAGTCTATTCATTTTGTCTGTCTGCAGCTGTGTAGACCTTTTGGTCGACTGTCCCATTGTTTTCTGCTGTGAATCCCACAAAGTTCTTCCATTAACAAAAGACAGGATAAAATCAGCTTTTGTTGCATGTGGCTTTGAAATATCACATTTTAATAGATGCCATTTTGTTAGTGCAGCCACTGCTAAGTTTGAATAAATTGTGATAAACCTGCAAGAAAAGATAATATTAATTAAAATACAGTCAGAAGGAGTGATACATACTGTACATTCAACCTTCTTCTTCAGATAGAAAGAAAGGCTTTTTTTCTGGCTACTTGCTATTTTTTTTATATCAAATCAAACTTTATTTATAAAGCGCTTCTCATACAAAAACTGTAACTCAAAGTGCTTTTCAGTCCATTAAAAATATAGAAACCTCTAAAACAGTCTTACATGCATACACCCCCCGTCATCCATGACTTCCACACACATTCGCCTGTATGCACACAAATATACCGCAAACATATTTGGTACCCACAAACATAATTGTTATGCTGGTTTAGATTGGGCTAGACATAGATGGACCAGCAGAGAAAGCGTCATCAGAGGAGTCCTCTGCACCAGGAGCAGAAAGCCAGTGGAAACCACATAGCACCAGCCCGAGGCCCAGAGAAGAGATGTGGTCAAAGCCGAACCCAGGAGCCCAGCAGCTAGAGCCAACCACAGCTCCGGTGCACAGACTCCTCAGAGGAAACGCAGAAGATCTAATATATTATAAAAGAATTAAGATAAATAAAAAGATAAAACAAAAGTAAAAGAACCACACTGGGATAAAAATGGAAAATACTTAAGAGCCTAAAATAGAAAAAGAATTATACCCCATCAATCTATGGTACATGTTTTCCTGTTGTACCATTTTCTTTTAACATTAGGCAAGAGATTCTAACAGCTCACATTTATTTTGGCATTTTTTGTGTCTGCGTCTGATCAAAGGATGACAAAAGTAAAAAACTTAGACTGTATATGCAATGACAACAAAACAGCATGACTGGGTGGCTGATTTGTGAGAGGAAACAAGTCCCGGTCATTTTTAACTAAACTTACTGGAATCAAAATGTATTAAAACAAGGTTTAGATAGAGTACAAAGCTTTAAGAAAAACAAATAAAACAAACATATACACTCGCTATGGCCATAGCAGAAGGCCACATCAATCACGATTATTTCAGCTTTATTTATATACGTCCACTTCACAACAATGTCATCTCAGGGCACTTTACAGACACAATGTTCGCTCATTACACAACAATAAGCAATTCTTAAGTTTTCAGTTTTGGTTGCTTTGCCAAACTTTCACGTTAGAATGGACCACTGCGCTTTACTGTGCTCAGGATTTTGTGTCAGGTCAGCTGTTCTATTCTCAGAGCCGTATTAATTGTTCGCTCGCTCTTTGATTTGCCTCATTTAAAAGGTCTTTGGTTAATTTAATGGATCGCAGAATGAGCTTTTTAGCGTACTGCCGGGTGTAAAAGTTCCTGGGACTAATCAGACATCGTTAATCTAAAAATATTTCTTAAAAGGAGTTGCTTTTCTGCTTTTCCTGTTCTGCTGCGTGATGGCATTTGAGCCGGCTGAAGTTCAAAGGAATTTTAAAGGGTGTCGTCACATCACAGTGCATCACATAACAGACCCTGGAATTTAAAGATAGACTTCAACCAGCTACCTGTCATATTCCATGGTACCTCTCAGCCTCTCCTAACTGCTCCACTTTGGCTGGTGAAACATTTAAGACATGATACAGAATCAGAAAAAAACCCAGGAAACAGGAAAAAAGTCTTGCTTGCACTGAAAATCTCTATAATCGCTCATAATCAGTGTTTCGAATGTTTTTCTTTATTTGTTTTGTCTGCTGATAAAGTATGGAACACGCTAACAAACATACACAGCTGGATAAAGGTAAACACTATGTTGGATGGATGCTTTTTGGTTCAGAATCAATCAGACGTTTCAATACAAAAGCCTAAATGAGAAATGCATTCTTTATATTGTAACAACTTTTTGCAGAAATACAGGTTTATTCAGACATCATCATCAACAAAGAAAATACATATACAATGTATGTCCTTATAAAAGGAAAAAAACAGTCCAAAAATGTATATAGGCAGAAGCAATATGCTTATAATGCCCACCCCCAAATGAATTTACATTGGAGCAGTAAAGGAAGAAAGCTACCCTTATCATACATACAATAATAGGATTTAGGAAAATAATATACATATATATTTACAGTTATTAATTCAAATATTTATATTGTTTAATCACTTTTGTCTTAAACATGTTTTTAAACTGTATTTGTTTTGCTGTCCTCTCCTCTCTTCTTTTTCCACATCATCCACATGTATCATATTTGATACATTTTCTGAAATGCTTTGCATCACTTTATGGTAAAAACACCAGGAAACAGAAGAGTGCACCTGTCCAATGGTAATAAATGGTAAAATTGTTCATTTTTTTCTATTTATGTGAAAAGGTCAAATAATGACTTTAGATTTAAAACATGGCTTTAAAGTGTTAAAAACTAAACATATTATCAGCTTGCTGCTTATGATGTTTTTGTTAACAGAATAAAAGAACAGAAAACATCTCAGCACTGAATAATTCCCATCACATGTCTACAAGCTTTATAATAACAAATGCAACAATTTCCAGCTTGCCTCGTCGAGACTCAGGCCATAGATACACAGTTAAATCCACTTTCATTAGAATTTTTTTAACCTGAAAACAGAGTTTAGACAGGATGTAGAAGTTTGTGTCACTCTTAAACCATCCATCCATTTTCTACCGCTTTCCCCTGAACGGGGTCACGGGGGGGCTGGAGCCAATCCCAGCTCACAATGGGCGAGAGGCGGGGTACACCCTGGACAGG
>JBAMHV010000014.1:6197738-6220307 GCA_037177535.1 Pseudomugil gertrudae
AAAATTTAAAAATCCTCAAATATAGATCAAAATTTCCTTGAAAAAATTTGAATGTGATTGGAGTTCTTTAGCATCCAGATAAATGTGGTGGGTAATATTAAAAATATTTAACAACCGAAAAGTTTAAAGCTTTTTAAACAAAAATGTATAAGATAAAAAAAATCTTAAAAATGACCAGTATGGAAACCTTACAAAATCTTAACAATGTGTAGGCAAACCGGTGGGTACCAGCTGAATATCACAACTGGATATATGTATTTCACCTATATTATTACAATCTGTTCTTCAAAAGCCTATTATATTATAAATTTTAAACTCTTAGGCGATGAAGAATGATTTTTTTATTCCTATTTAGTAATTACAAATTGATTTATTTTACAAAATATATTTTATTCTATTAGGTATTCGAAAACTATTATGTTTATTGTAAATAAATTGAATGTTAATTCTGAAAAAATATAAAAAAATTCTCAATTGATAAAAATAAACTTTAAAAACTTTAGTTAGAGATATCGATTGTTCCCAGACTCATTATAAATGCCATAAAAATATGAAAATAACCACGAATACAAAATTGAAATATTTTTTATGACTCGTTAAAATGATTATATTAAGTAAATTATTTTTTTAATTGCAAAATCAACCTTTGTTTAATTTATTTGAAATAATAATCCAAAAATTCATATTCTATGTTTGCACAATATTTATATAAAAATGCAATTTCATAAAATAATATTTTCAACAAATATATCTTACAAAATGGCGATCAACAAAGTTTTAAAATTCTAGAATCTCATAATCATGTAAATTTATCAATAAGAGGATAAAAGTTGTGTAAATATGAATCAGAAGAAATTTTCAATAAAAATTATTCTTTTGGTTTTTTAAAAAATTGTATTCATATATGCCAAATTCTTTTCAGTATGTCCTCCTTCCTGGAGCCCCATCAAACATTTTCTAGACTTGCCGCTGGATGTCTGTGTGGATATGGAGAAAGGGTTTCATAGGAGCTCTTATGCACTTGATGTCTGACAGCCTGACAACACTAAGCCCTCACACACTTAAAGAAAACTTGTCAGAGACAGTGTGTTTATGCTTACGCTACACTTCAGCTCTCAGACCTGAGGATATGCGGACAGCTTTCTAGAAGTCCTCAAGGTAGAATTAGCTTTGCACCAGCACCACTGTGACAGTAAAAATGCATTTGTCTGGCTGATATTGCCAGAAGATCCACTCCAGGACTGAGGCTGGCATTACGATAGAGTCCTGAAACGGGAAAAATATTGCGGTACCTTGCTGAATGATTTGATAATGTTTCCCTCAAACTAAATGAAAGGTTCAGTGGTAGTTACCTTGTTTCTGAGGATGCTTCATTTTTAAATAAGATGGAATATATTTCACACATCAGTAATATCCACCTCACATTTACAGATGATGGCTTATATATAGCCACACTGCATAAAGTGACATTTACAGACATGCAACCACACACAAACACACTCACACACAGGTATCTAACCAGCCATAAAGACAAAGACCATAAATAGTAACTCTTGCATGAAAGAGATAGCAGGAGAAAGTAGCTCTGAGAGCAGATTCTGGGTTTATTTGTGTAGGTGTGATGGAAAGGCAGGAACTTTATCTGAAAAAAACTAAACCCAAGTAAAAGTCATGAGGATCGGAGTGAGAGCAGGAGCCAGTGTTGAATTAAGTGGGATTAAAGGCAATTTAAGGAAAGTCAGGGAATGATTTGCACCCCCTCCCCTCCACCAGCATACGCACACACACCACCTCAAACTAGCTAGAAACTAACCATCAACCAACATCAGTCAGATAAGGACAAGATGATTTACATCCAACACATAAAATGCTTCGGTCTCATCAATAGAGGTCTCTCATTACATTTGGAATGAATTTTACAATTGGTTATGCGTGCAGGAAATAATTGGATCCCAGTAAGTGAATATGGAGCTTTTGCTACAGCTGTATGAAATAGAGCAAGAAGAGTGGAAAGAGGGCAATTTTCTTCCCGTGGAGTGTGTAAGAAAAACTTTGCAGCAGTTCCAGTTTTGTCATTTCCAGCGGCATCAGAGGTAAGAGCAAAGTGGCGGATGAAAATCACACTGATGCTACACACTGGGGGATACAGGTGGTTTGTAATAGAAGGAGATTGAGCAGATGCGAAGGGCGGGGAATTGGGAAGTGAATGGCTCGTATGCGGATACATTTCTCAACCATCTTCATCATCACTCCTCATTCACTGTTTTATTTCTTGGTCCATCTGTTTTCTTATCTAGCTGCCTGTCACTTGTGCCTGTGCTTTGCATTCATCTGTGTTTTATCACTTGTCTTCTTTCAAGACAGAAAAGGCCAAGACAATATTCAGGGTCTACACTCCAGTTTATACAAAATAGTCTTAAATTAGCTTTTTTTCCCCATGGAACTCTCAGGATCAAATATGTGACACCAATGATAAGTGTTTTTGTGTATTTTTGTGTGTAATTGCAGATTACTCAATTAATTATTACTTTGAGCTGTTAGAAATTGAAATACAATTTAATAGATAAAAATAAAAATGTAAGAAATAATTCTACAGAAAGTCATTTATGGACAGATCAAATGGTTCTATTAAAGGTTTTGACATCTTTTTTTGGAAAAGTCTGCAGCACAACACCTCCACACCCCAATAATACCATGAATTCTTAATAGGTATGTTGTATAGAACATACATTAGAATAAATAAATATCAGCCTGACCCTATTTTGCAAATGATTTACAGTAGCACAGCTGAGGTGGAAGAATTGGTGTTGACAACAACAAATAGACAACAAATTTACTAAAATACAAACAAACTGCTAATCAGAATCAGATGTATTATATTTATACTGGGAAACGTAAGTGTTATAGCAGCGTTAGACTATCTGCGAGAGAAGAGGGGAATTATACACACTCTTTTTCTCTATCAAGGATCACAAAATCTGAAACAGAAGTACGGTGATGCCTGAAGAAATAAAATAAAGTAAGAAGAAGAGTTAACCAGTTGCGAGCTTAGAGTCTTTGTCTGACAGAAGAACTCTTATAAAGTGTTATGTCATGTAGCAGAAAAAATGTCAGGTACCCCTTTTTGTGACAGTGAAGATGGATGAAAACTGGAGAAAGAGCACAGCTGTGGTCGAGAGGGAAGTCAGGGTTATCTACGATACATAAAAGTTTGTCTGCAGGCCTCCTCTCTACTAACTGACCTCAGGTTTTCAGAAATAATAATGATTATAACAATAAAAATAATAATTGTGCCATTGGAAAGTAAATGGAAGTTAAAGTGTCAACATGTATGCATAACTTGGGATTTTTATGACAACTTGCAAAAGAAAGAAAATAAAGGGAAATTAAGGGTAAAACTCTACAGAAATAAATTGATGGTTTAATCATATTTGGTGTTGGATACATAGTAAAATGAGACTCATAATCATTTATTCAAAGAAGTAGTCATTAACAAATCCAATGACTATGATGAAAAATAATCTTGCATAACTGTAGGTCATAAACAAAAAATAATTAATGAAGTCAGATTATCATTACTTTCACTTTATTACATCATATTATGTAATTATTCACCCATAATTTGGCATTTAGGAACATTTTCAGGGCCTGCTGAGCATAAAATCAACCTATTACACACAGTTATGAAAGCTCATCATCCACAATGACTAAAACTGTAAAGTTAAAATGTCAAACCTGGATGTTTGTATTCTTATAAAAGTGACAACAAATATGAGAGTGAATACTTTAGCTTATGAGTGTGTCCTCACATAATTCAGGACATTAATCTGTAATGTTCAGATTAGAACATGTGGAAAATAAATACAGAATTTCATTTATTCATTTGTAAAAGACCATAACTATAAGTTACAACACAATAAGAAATATATTAATTTTGCCCCAAAATCTTTGATTAATTTACACATAAAATCAGTCAGTAAATCAAAACAATTATTTACAATTCCTCTATTTCTTAAATATTTTATCTTTGGATACAGAACAGAAAATAAATGAGCTCACTTCTTGGCTGACTTCAAAGGGTAATATTAGCAAACTGTTTTTTGAAATTCAAAGTGTAACTGAAAGGTTATTAGAAGCGTTTTTTTCTATCTGCTGCACTTCTAGAAGTCAAAGCATTACACCACACCATCTACGTGCAAGCTGCTTCAGAGAGATCAAAGGCAGGTTTTGATGGCATTTCTCACTATTTTGAATTAAAGCATGGTAAATGTTGAATTGCAACTGACCATATATATATATATATATAATAAAGAGATTTGATATTTAACATGTACATGTTGTGTAAAAGTTGTCATTAAAAGAAAATCACATCTTATACCGATCCTGTTTTAATGCCAATATATAGATTGATGATATCAGTATGCTGATAATATTGGACATTTCTAGGGCTATAATTTCAATATGGACTAAAATCTCAGGAATGTCTCCAACACTTTGTTCAGTTGATGCAAAGAAGAAATGAGGAATTTCTAAAGGAGTAAATAAATCGACTCCCTTTTTTCTTTTCCAAACTCACGTGTTGAAACTTGCGTCCAACCTCAGACATTATTTAAATAATCTGTTCAACTATTTTATTTCTTGCTTTTAAGAGTCATTATTGCTTGGATTGCATTAATTCCATTTTCTGGTGTTTTTATTTTACTTTGGTTTGTTTATTTGAGCTGAAATGAGTCTTTGTGTTGTTTGAAAGGCACTTTAAGGTAAGGTTATTATTATTATAAGCAGATCTAATTGGTAACTAGCTAGGTGGACCTAATAAAGTGGAAAGTGCATGAATATTCATATCACCACATACACACACAAACGAGATGAAACGTTGCGTTGCATGCATGCTTTGGGCTGAATGAGACATCAGTACGACAAACCGCTCTCCTTCTACATTATATTTCTGTTTTGATGGTTTTCATCTCCTTTATCTAAACATGGTTCTTTTACAATTCGTACAGCATATTCGCTTGACCATATTGTTTATTAGTTGCTGTAAAGCTTCAAAAACAGAGATGAGTTTTTATAGAGATGACAAATCTGCCATGTAGCAAATAACATATATGCACAGCAATTTTGTGCTCTATTGACCCTGAAAGTCTAAGCCAGCAAATGAATAGATAAACAAATGAAAACAAAACACTTTACTGACAATTAGACCATGACTGCACCTACAAGTTTTACAGTGCCACAATGTTTATGTCTAAACAGCCATAATAAAGCTTGAAATGCAGCTAATAGCTTCCATCCTATCCCTTGTTGTCAATGAGAATACAGCATGAGAGTTTCTGTTGAGCTCATGTCAATCACAATCTTTGTGACTGAAGCCGTAAACTCTCATTGTGTTCTTTCAACACTAACCGGCCTCGTCTGCAGCTCTGTATCAAACCATTGTTATTAAGAGGATTCTGCTTGCAAAGAGATATTCTGTCTTTCAGCAGCAGCAAGCTAAAGGGTAACGTCACACAAATGTATTTAAATGAATCAAATCTTCTATGTCAAATAAACACCCGAAAGAAAACAAATATTTTCTGTAAAGCTATTTTTTTAAAAATTTTTTTTAATAAAAATGTACCCTGCCTTTCGCCCTCACTGGGCGAGGGAGGGTACACCCAGGACCGGTCGCCAGTCCATCACAGTGGAGGCTGCACCTCAGGGGGATGAACAGCCACCTTCCAACTGACTACATGCATTTGGCAAGACACTGAACCCCAAGTTGCTCCCTGATGTGCCCATCAAAGTGTGTGTTGTGTGTGTGTGTGAATGGGTGAATGCACTGTGTAGTGTAAAAGTGCTTTGAGTGATCAGCAAGACTGGAAAAGCACTATATAACAGGTATATTTCCATATTATAAACTCTCTGGGTTTACCAGCTTCCTCCCATTGTCCAAACACATCATTAAGATGATTGTTTATTTGAAATTGTCCTCTCGCTCAGTGATTGATGGATAGGCTTCAGCTGACCCTTCATTGGAATAAGTGGCACAGATAATGAATAGATAAAATAAAAACAGTTGTAATTTCAGGTTACGATCAGTCTGTTTTTACCTCACAAGTCATAGAAGCTTATTTTATACATTTTAAAAATAAATGTTATTGGTTGTGCTCAGATGAAACATCCTTAAGATGAATATTGTAAGATGGTTTTGTTTCCTTACTCTTTCTTGCTCAGATGGTTGCATCAGTATGAGCCAGCTAAGAACAAATATAACATAAAATTAACCAATTATGCAGCTCTAGTGGTTTGTGCTATTATGCAAAAGTGAAATGCAAAAAAGTCATAAAGCACTGTCACAAAATCTCCTGTAGCATATAATGATCACATGAAATGAACAATATGGAATAAAAATGTGTAGAAAATTAGCTGCTGCACAAATACTTAAAAATAACTAAAGTTAGCTTGTGAAAGAAATAACTAATCTATTTTAAGGAAAAAAAATCACATGAATTTATTCAAATCAATATAAATGATTATTGGAGAGGACTGAAACAAAAAATGTGTGAATGCATTGCACACATTTTACCACAAAATGTTTAAAACATAAAAGCATTAAAACTGGAATTAGCATGAATAAACTATCTGAATTGATCTGTCAGTGCAACAAAACTGTCATGATTTGGACATTTGGGTGGTGGTTTTTGGGTTTTCCTTGTTTCTGTTTTCCTCTTAAGCTTTGTGTGTAATTATTAGTTTCACCTGTGTGATTGCGTTCAGCTGGTTCTTGTTTTAGTTCTGTGTATTTAGTCCTTTGGGTTTTCAGTTCCGGTTGCGGGATCATTGTGTTTTTCATGGTGTCAGTTTTTCTAGTCTACTACAGTGTGTAGTGTTTCCTGAGTCTTTAGTTTTGTTTTTTATAAGAAATAAATTAGTTAATTCTTGAACCCTGCCACTCTCCGGTGATTCCCACCTGCATTTGAGTCCACACCTCACTTCCGCGTTCCAATTCCTGACAAAAACAGCCAAAATTACATCAATATAGTATGAAAGGAGCAAGAACTTATGAAGCATATGCTTGTGTGCAAAGGAAAGGTCAAAGCAAAAGAGCAAAACAAAGACAATCAGGTAACAAAATGTCTCAAGCATAAATCCAAATATTTACAGTAATGAAGCCTTCTACATGACAAACATCTCAGTGTTATCTAAAGAAGCTGCTGAAATTTTAATGAAGAGTCTTCATCACCAAACTCTCCAGATCATTGTGTCTAATGGGAAACTTCTATATGCTTATCTCACCTGGGATTTATGAGACAGCTGGAGATTTCACCTTTATGTGCGGATCCACATGAGAATTCAGCGTGCACCTTATGTTTAATTCATTACAATTTCCCTTCAGGGAATTTATAAAACATTTCTCATTTAATTTTTATGTGAATTATTTTGCATAAAAGGATCCCCTTAAACTCAAACACCTTTATGTGTTACTGATAAAATGTTTTACTTTTGCGATTAAAACAGGATCATTGACAGTTTCAGTGCTGCATAACAAAAAAATAGGAAACCCCTCAATGGCATATTTCAGAGGTCCTGGTCTTTTGGAAATTGCAGTTGATTTTACACATGTCCTCATAAATTATAGCAATCATTTGTAATAAATGCGGGTGTTCTTGCATAACAGTGGACACATAACTTTGGTCAAAGGGGAATATTAAACTGTCAGCACACACAGTTTGCATAAATACCAAACTGTGTCATTTTGTATTATTGTATTATTTATATAATTTGATTTTTAAAATCTACTTGAGCTGTATTTACTGATGTAGACACGTAAAAATAACATCTGTGGGATAATAAATAATGTATTTCTGAAGAGGTTCAATAGAAGCTAATATTAGTTTTATGCTCCATAGTCTTAAGGTAAATTAAATAACAGTAATGTATTATAGTGTATATATAGAAGCCCCTGCAACCCTGAATTGGAGTAAGGGGTATAGAGAATGGAGGAATGATAAAAAGCATGCTCTTTTAAGACACCTTTAATAAAAATTCATTATCCACCCTGAAACACCTTGCAGTCCACACAAGCTGAATACGTTATAGCATGCATTTTCATTTTCCCAGTGTTGGTTCATTTTGTTCTTCAGTAGCCAGAGAATACTCAGAAACTCTTTTTCATCTTGATATGAACACTTTGGAATGGAAAATGTGTAGGCATGACTGAAAAGACGAATAATATTCTGCTTGATTCAATCTTAAAGAAAAGGAGAAGCTGACACTGACATTTCAGCCAAGACTCTATCATTCAACCAAACCGCTCAGGTTAAGACAGAACTGATACAGGACTGTCATCAGTTCATGTTAAAACCTACTGACTGCTACAGTGCAGTGACACTTGTCTGTAATCCTCTAAATGTTTGCAGCCTGCCTGTAACTTCTCAGGTTTTCACTAATAGGAAATCCGAACTTTGCTGCCGAAACAACTCCAACCAAAATGTTCTTTCCAAATACAGAAGCAGAAACAAACTTTCTCCACCTGTCTCTCCGTAAGAAAACATGGAGATTTTACATCAATGCTATTGATCACTCATGTGTTGTGGTCTTTGGCTTTTTGTTGTGGTATTTTTGTTACAGCTTTGTCCTGGTTTTCCCTGTTAGGCTTTAGGTTCCTGCTTGGATTTTCTGTTTTGCTTCACTTGCATTGTCTTAATCAGATCTTTGGACTTTGTTGGGGCCTTGCTTTCTGCTCACAGTGTACACCTGGATTCAGTTGGCCAACCACTACCACTTGCCCCATGTTACTCATTAGTTTCCCCAGTATTTATCTTCCCTGGCTTCCTTTGCTGAGTGACGAGTCCTGTGCTTTCCAAGTTTGCTTTCAGTGAACTGCAATCTCTGTATGGTTAGTTTTATGTTTAATCTCTGGCTTCTTTGCTTTTGGATCTATCATTTTGTTGCTTGTGAAGTGTTGTCATATTCCTTTACTCTCAAGGATGTCTCACCACATAATTATCTATGATATAAAATGCTGTAGGATTTTAACATAATCTTTAAAACATACAGCTGATGACATTAACAGGCTTCTTGTAAATAGTCTAATGACACAAATATAGTTTATTTTAAAGTAAATGAAAGCTCTGCTTATTTTTGGTGCAATATAGAGAATTGGTGTCACAGGGGAATCATATGGTTCATGTTGATTATTTCATTTATTTGTAATAGATTATTTACACATCCACGTCTTCTTCACATAGTTTTTCTTATTCCCGAGCTAAATTTCTTTCAATAGCTGACGAGGTTCAGTAATCTCATAATAATCTTATTAAATGCATTGATTTATTTGTGTGTGTGTGTGTGTGTGTGTATGTATGTATATATATATATGTTTTATATGTATGTAGACGTGAGGAATTGCTTACATTTCATTGATATGTTGTACATTGCATTGCTTAATAATTGCTTAATAATTTTGACAGATTGAGAACTTGAATGGAGCAACCTATCGGATTAAAAGGACCACATGACCTCATGTGGGTAGATGTTCTGATGTGTAGGCTTATCGAGCACACAGTAAAAGTCTTTAAATGGGATAATGAAATAAACTGAACAAACAATGCTCTCCTTGTGGGTGTTTGTAATGGATGTATAAACAACAGTGACACAGCAGACAGAGACACTTATAACATGCTTCAAAGATATGTAATTGCAGAGTAAATAATCAAAACTGACAAATGAAATCACATGATGCACACAATGAAAGAAAATAGTGAATTAACCTGCAACCTAGAATCTTTACAGCGGAGTTTTATTATCCACTCTTTATCATGAATGAATTATCTTCCAGAAGAAAATATTCCAGATTTAGATGCAGATCTGTTTTCTCACTACAGTATTTCTGACTATTTTGGTCAACATGAATGGTGGGAGCAGAATATTAGTAGATATAATAAGCTCTGAGACACCAAAGGTGTCTCATTGAAAGTCTGCCCAACTATTATTCTTTTTTTAGTGTCATTTTGAGAAAATGAGCTAAATTTCTTATTATGTTGGGATAAGGAGGACCGTTTTCTTGTGGTAACAGGTTGATTTATCAAGTTTTTTCTCGGGAAAACAAGAGAAATGAACCCTCTATAGAGAAAACAGTATTAGTGACAGCAACTTCTGAAGTCAAACTAGTCCTTAAGCCTTTTTCTGCTGGCAAAAGGGACCAAAACTTTTTTTAAACTTTTTCTTTTCTTCTCTTGTAGTTCCTTACCCCCTTATTTGTTTTGTTATATTATTGATATTATCCATTTTAAACATTAAAGCAATTCTTAATAGTTGTTAGATGCAAATCACAAAGCTTATTTTGCGGGAGCATAATGCACTGGACTGAGCCAGTGTCCTCATGAGTCCAAATATAATCCAGTTTGTATTTACAGGAAACGGACGTTATTCTTGGCAGAATCTGTTACCAGTAGCTTTGTATGAGATGGTCAGCCAGGCCATCGTTGTTTAGGTACACTCACTGTAAAGTGAGAGATGTACCCGCAATGGGAACCTATTAACCTCTATTTAAATTGGCCAATCTAAGCTTCCTCAAGCCTGAAATTGTCATGATTAAAAGCAAAAACCAATCATGGCAATGCATAATTAATTTTCCTTGCATGTTAATTCTATTATAGGCAGACAAGAAGGATTTTAATCAGTTATTTTCAGAAAATCTGGATTTGGGAAGAAAAACTTCATCCATGCAGCATGCTCTCAAGGGTTCATTTACATCAAATTACAGGTCATTATAGACAAGCAATGTGAGCCAGTGTATGGCTAAGAGCCCTCTTACATTGTCATCCAAAGCATGAAGAGATCCATTGATGCCATTTTATTTAGCTACATCCAGTCCTCATCTGATCTACTTGACAATGCTTAAATATTTCCATACTGTCAGTGTCTGTGATTTCGTGCTATTATAGAGATTTATTTAAGTACCCCGAGGTTATTGTGCAGCACATGCTCCGAGGAATTTGAAACTGTGTTTATCACATTTATATGTTCATATTTCGCCACTGACTCCAAAATGAGTGGATGTTTATTGGTGCTCTTTATTGCTACCCGTTAGATTACCTATGTATATATACCGCTTGGTTACTTTTTGATTTTGTCAGTTCATTGTCATGTCTTATCTTGTCCGTGGTCCCCATGTTGTGTTATTATTAAAACCTGCAACTGTCCATCTCTACCTCATCAGTCTACTCTTTGGTCCCCACCACCACTTCATCACTAAATTTTCTGAACCGTCTCACCTTTGGGCTTTTTTAATGCTCAATGTTAAAACGCCTGTCAATCTTCGGCAATTGTTTAGTTTGAATTTGAAGGTTAGCTTGGATTCGGTGAACCTTAATGGAGCAAATGTAACATAATGTTGCACTGCCTCCTTTTATGTCTCTCCCTGAAGCTGTACAATATCTTGATCCTTTTCACTATTGCTATGTCTGCTCTTGTTTATTTCTTCTTAAACTCATGCCTGAACTCAGAAGTGAACTTTGCATTGCTGTCTGTTTACTTAAAATCCATGTTGAAGTACAGCACGTATGGAAGAATGTGGGCAGTGATGTTGGACAATGTCTGCAATTGACTTACTTATGTAGATAGTAGTATAAATTAGCTCTTGCATGCGCTGTATCTTTGTATCTCAGCAAGAACAGAGATTAGTAATAACTGGGAAATAGGTTTGTGGGGCTGAACTCTTCTTCTGTAGCATTTAAGTCTAGACTATATCATGTTGAGACAAAAGTAGATTTAAACTCTGTTTCATGTTGCATAATTTCTATTTTTCAGGCAGAACAAAGCCAACATGTACTCAGTAAAAGCCCTGAAGTGTTGGTGACAATTCCTGTACTTAAGTTTGAGTTTACCTTTGCCACATGTTTTGCAACTTCCTCATTACTGAAACTTGTTTTATCCGAGACCTAATGTCTCATTCATTATGTATGAAGAGACTTCAAATAAACTGTAAATCTGTCTCAGTACCTTGGATTAGTAAGGGACCCACAGTGTTGGGGGCAGTAAAAGACCCTGGTTATGTCCAAATGGGGCTGCTGTGGTGAAATACTCCCTGTAGGGAGTTATGTTATGTGACAGCCAAGCCAAGCCTAAAAGCCAGAACAATTACATAAAACTTAAGAGCAATTATTCTTAGAATACATGTAAGTCCAAACTAAAATATCTGTTGATTAAAAAACATGGTGCTATTTAATGCACAAGGCAGTACAAAGACATTTGCAGATGGTAACTATCTCACAGCACCAAACCCCTTTTTTACCCCACATTTAACCCAACAAGTTTGTTTTCTGGTGTGTAATGAGGTCTACAGCTTAGCTAGAAAGCTGAGTTTGGATCGCATGTGATAGAAAGGGGTGAGAAGGAATGCAAGCGTATGTCTTTGCACAACTTTACCTAATAATACAGTGCAGATGTGGATGCTGATAATTATACTTCCAGAGGAGTACTAATCCAACTCTCATTCTCTCTCTTTCACTTTCTTTGAAAAATGCACTTGTGAAACTTTAAAGGATTTAAGTGTTGACACACACCTCCGTGTTCATTCCCAGAGGCCTCATTAACAGTGCCGGGCAATAGCAGGGCTCACGGTAGCATGAGATACTGAAGAGTACTGCTCGCTGTACAAACGAAAGCTTCAAAGTGAGCGTCACACAGACACGCATGTCCAAAGTATCCACGCATATAGACACATGCATTTGCACAAACCAAATTTAATAAATGTGGTTCAAATGGAAGCCAAGTGCAATAGGTAAAGCTTGTGAAGATAATAGTGCTTAATACAAACATGCATCTGTCCATTTGGGTTCTCTTTAATCCTCCAGTGGCCACATTTACACATCATTGCTGTAAATCAACTTTTGATACTGATATGTTGTGGAAATTTTCATTTAATTACACTTCAGGATAACACACCAATTGAGCCAATGTGGTACACCCTGAAGGGGTTGAGAGCAATTTCTGCTAGTTATTGTATCAACCTTTCCCACCAATCATGCTCCATTAATGTGGAGCAACAACATGCTTAGACAATCAGCAAGGTGGCTTTCACCACAGCATGAAATTATCTAATGAATAGGCACTAACATAATTATTATTTAGTCTTTCAAAATACAATAGAGATTTGGAGGAAGATGAGGGGAGATGGGAAAGGGAGAGCATTATATTTAGAGTGAGAAGGCAAAATAAGTATTAAAAACTGGGGATTGTTTCATGAGCATATCAGCTGCACATAGTTATTTCCATGGTGAGCATTAGATATGTATCTGAATGCTGCTTGCTGCTTCTCTCAAGGCCAGCCAGCTTAAATAATGATGACTCTGCCTGGGGGACTGCTAGCTAAAGGAATGCTTTTTCTAATTAGATAAAGCCACTTTCCCAATTTGCTGGCTGCTTAAGCATAAAGCATGGCAGCGAAAGAAGCCTCAGAGCCATCTTGAGATGCTGCCAATCCCCATCTTTACACAGTCTATCACCCAACTCTCAAAATCACATCACCCAGGAGACAATAACTCCTGTTTGTGCATCTAGAAATTCTGTGAACATGTTCCAGTGACATTTGATGGCAAAATATTTTTCATGTGCAATCTAAGACAACAAAAATAAACCTAATTGGCATCACTTAGCCGTTACCTTAGATAACATATGTTTGTGTTGTTGATCAAAGATAAACACAGACTAATAACAGACACTTTTTAAGCTTTGGTGTTATTTCTTTAAACAACAATGCTACATGGACAAACACTACAGCGTCATAAAATTATTATTTACTTTTGCTAAAACTGCCCTCGCAGATCATGACACCTGAGATCTCAGATCATGGATCTTTGACCTTTTAAACGGCTCAATAAGTGGAGGATCTAACAGTTAATTAGAGTGGACAATATAAAGCTATACACAACATCTAGGTGGTTTTATGTTGAGAGTTGTGCAGATAAAATGACTATATTCCTAATTCAGAACATAGAAATGTATCCCATCTACTTTAGAGAAACAATGCACAAATCTAAGAAGCATTTTTGGAGAAAAGTAGTCAGACACACAACATAGAAGTAAAGCAAACAATTCAGCCCTCTTTTCCTCTCTGTTCATGTGGATTGGGTTATGAAATTAGAAACAATATCACACATGGACACACACTCTTAATTAGGAGTAAGATGGAGTTCACCTACGGTGGATTTAATTCGGCAGTACAAGGGGAGAGAACATCTAAGCTCTGGGAATATAATCAAGATGGTACAAAACACCAGGCCTGGGGGCACCCGGACATTATCTAGTCACAGTCTTTTCTATTTTGTCTGGCAAGATTAAATGGTAATTATGTGGATAGCAATGTTCAATTTCTCGTACTTTAAAGAGACAGGATCAAAATTGGTAATATGCCACTCAAGGGTGGTGTTAATGCTAAAATAGCCTAAAGGATCCTGTACTCAAAGCACTACTTAATGTCAATGCTGAATCCTGGTTTCAATTATTCACAAGGAACACAACGTTGCATTATTCGGTTCTAAATAAAGACACAGAATGTAGAGAGGTACTTATTAGCAGGATTTAAAATAGCACTTTTCAAAACATGGTGGAATATGGTGGTAAAATAAACTATTAAATAAAGAGCATACTTGTTCAATCTGAAGACAGCTTTCCTTGTTTTCATGCTCTGCTTGCGTGCAGATATACTCTGCTGCATCTTTTAAAACAATGTTTCTGCATTCAGGTTCACTGTTGCATGTGCAAATGTTCCACGTGAACTCTTCTCATTGCACTCAGACTTCTTCTGTGCACAAGCAAAACTGTTCTGAGGTGTTTGAGGAAGAACCCTGTCGATATTACTCCAGCCAATACAAGCCCATACACCAGTTTTTGGTGATCGCTTTCTTGTGGGTTACCTCAAGTCCCTTCCTGACTATGGTTAAACAGTTTTTTTGTGGATTTATTGCAATAAACCACACTTTAAATTCTTGTGTGCATAAAACCTGCAAAAACAGACCTTTCTTCTACACTGATAGCAATATGTGAGGACTCAAACAACCAACTGTAAAAACCTCAGTAACTGTTTATTAACTTCTCACACTGAAAAGGAACAGGTCCCCACAACTAAGTTAGCTTAATACATCTAAATTTCATTATTATCTACGTAATGTTGAGGATCAGACTTAGCTATTTACAGCATCTGTTTTATTTTATGTTGCATTTTTCTGATACAGCATAGTGAAAACTACATCCTACATAAACCTGCAGAAACTATGAGCAATGAGAATGTTATTAGAACATAATTATTCACTTGAGCTAGCTGGTTTGAGTAATTCATGCTGCCTAGTGATCTGTTAAACTAATCTTTTGAAGGGACTCTGAAATAAACAAGCTCACCCACAACGAGATGATGTTGATTTTTTCACATGACTCACTGTCAAATCTTTTTGGCCAAAGCTATTTAATATAAAAACCAAAAGAGACGTTGGATAAGCACACAGTTGCAGCCTGAATGAAAAGGAAACAGTTTCTCTAGGAGTGTATAACATTTTTATGTTTAATAGGAATAGAAGAAACATTATTTTGAAGAAGAGCAGTAATATATTTAAACGTGAAGCCATTGGTGTTGGATTTTAGTAATCAAAATGATCTGTGACTTTGGACTGTTTTTTGTATAATAAAAAAGTAACAGAAGTATGTTACTACGGTATATACTGTAAACATAATTCAGCAACACTTCTGACTTTATTTTGGCTTTTTCAAGCTTATTAAAGACAGACTGAGGCAAGTTCAGAAATATGAGTCAGGTGTGCTGAGTGTTTGATGAGGGAGACTTTCTCAAACAATATGTCTTTAAGGTACACTTTTTGAATACTGCTCACAATTGTTTGTAAAAAAATGTTGCTCAAGTTGGAGACAATAGACGAAATAACACAAGAACAGACATTTAAGTGTGTTCAGTAGGAGGCTTCTTCAGTTCTGCTGCAACACAGAATGGCACAGGTCATCCCTGCCCGTAGCGATAACAACACACAGCAGCAGCTTATGATGATGTATGTTACAATAGAGAATGAGGAAAATGTGGGGAAGGTCTGATGTAATGATTAGAGGTTAGCTATGAGACTTCGTGCATATAATGTACATTTTTAGGAAAAGGGTGCAGCCATGTACCGGTAGCTTAAAAGCGATGAGAATAAACAGACTCATTCTTCTGGTTAAGTAGGTAGTTTGACTTACTTTCTTTTTATTACAATAGAAAGACTTACTGGTCATGACCTGGAAAGGCTTCACAAGAGCATGGCTGACCCTGAGAAATGACTCTTAAACAGAGACCTTCATTAATGCAGCATGGGCTAAACTCAGTGTGACTGTTCCTGTTTTGGGATAAACTCCACTAAGATTAGAATGACCTCTGGATTTGTCTTTTAATTTTTTTCCTTAAAGGACATGAACCTTTTCAAGCTCTCCTGAAGTCCTGAAGATACATACATCTACCAAGCACAACTCAGACAACCAGGCAAAATTCATATAGGAGAACACATTTACACGTGAGATGAAGATGTCTTTTTAAACACAGTGTAAATCTCCCATATAGAAATCCTTTGTGACCTCAGCTGTAACCCAGGAATGTCTCTAATTCCAAAGTCTGCACTGTTTTCAGCCAAACTATGAGCTGTGTGTGTGGTGTTACATTCATAGTAAGCCCTCAGATGTTTGGGCCAAAATAACAGATGACCGTGTTGACGAGGCTGGAGCCGTCACAATTCCCATTCACCTCTGTGACTGTTGGCACAGCAAACCACACTTCTCAATCTGCCTCCACTTCACCCATTCAAATTAACAGTTGGACTTGCACATAATTATAAGTTATTACAGTAATATTTCCAGTCTCCTGTATAGTAAATTGTGATTGCTTATAGAAAAAGAAAAAAGAACATGATCCCCTAAAGTGTCATCAGGGATTATAATGAGTTGGATTGCAGCCAAGGATATTTTCCCCCATTTGACACTGTTTCAGCCTTGGAGCTTTTAATGAGTGTCATAATTATGCACCCCAAACATAATCTTGAAACGAATCACATAAAGGGGAGGAAAGGGAAGGAAAGGGAGATATTCTCTTCTCAGGCAGCTGCTGCAAGGCTTAATGGAACATTCGAGATCATGATGTTTGTGGAAAAGTTCCTTTTTAAACATTAATTTGATTGTCTGGCTATGATTTAAAATGAGAGAGTAATAACTTTAATTCACACATATCATTTTACAATAACAAAATTAAACTTGGATCGCTCATCTAAACATGAATATAAATATTGGATTGTCATGCATAAACCATGAACTAATTACAACAATCATATTAAAAATTAAAAAGTGGGTTTATATTATCAGTGCAGGTAAAGAAGTAGTAGATTAATAATGGAAGCATACTGGAAACACCAACGCAAGACACTGAAGCGTGTTCTCTGCCTCTTTACTGACTATTTCTTCTTTTCTCAATTACTTAAGCAGAACAATATAACATTGCCAAACATCCAAGTGTGTGAGGAATGAATGCCATCTCGTTTAATCAACTTAATGTAACCTAGCTACTGTGGTGCTGGTTTAACCGGAACTATTTATTTACAAAACAACCTTTTTATGCAGCTCAAATTGACAACTTTCCTCTTTGAAACATGCAGTTAGCTTCGTGGGACACTCAGTAAACTTTAATTAGTTTTGCAAATGGATGCAGTGAATAAGAAGCATTATGTGTAGAGCACAGCCTTGAAATAGAAGACAAATCTTAACTACCTGATTACCTAGAAGCCAGCAGTGTTTGGAACAAATTAAAACCCTGAAAACTTCTTCAAGGGAGAAACTGAGTCACACCATTAACACACCATTAGTTGCATAGAATTTGCACTGTTATTTTTATATCTGGATGTTGTTCTATATATACTTTTTCATCCTCTAAAAGATGTTAAATGAAACCTGTTCTAGTTAAAAGTGAGTGACAGGTGGAAAACAACTGAACTTGTGATGTACAGGTCAGCAGTTCAACACAGAGCAGACGGCTGTCTATGTTCACAACGTAGACAACATTAAAACCCCTGAAATGATGCTGTTACATTATGGCATGCATGTGAATGCAGGTCATATGTCAACAACAGCGCTCCTTTATAATAGCCTACCACAGCAGGACAACATGCAAGCTTCATACACAATAAAAGCTGAACAGCTGGAAACTCAGAACATCCTTGTTGGGTGGAAATGGCACAAGCTGTCCCTATGCCGCATCATAAATGTAAAAAACAAAAAACAAATCTGATTAATAAGAGTTTGGACCTAAAAGTGATGAAGTGAGCAGGCATTTTACACATTTTAACTTCTTTCAAGACAACCAACAGAATGTCAAACAATTAAATAAAAAAGATTTAAAAAAAACACAGAAGAATATTTACTACTTAGAAAAAATTAAGGATATATAACCTTTGGGTCAAATGTACAATGTTAATGCAACATCATTGGTGTAGAATTGGGTAGAACCAGTGGGGACTAACTCTACTAATATCCTGTCACTTTTATTTCACTAACAATGTCAAGATCAAACCCTTGCCTTTGATATTATATTATGAATGTATTTAAGTAGAATCATGCAATTGTAATTCTGCCATCTTATAAACTGTATTAATACAAAATCTAAGAGTAAGTATATTACAACATAAATATGTTAGTGTCTCAAAAAACGTGTAATCAGTTTGGCTTTGTTTTGGTTTAATGATGTTTAAATGTAAACAGTATAATGAAGAAAACTGTTTGGTGTCATTGAAACAAAACATTTAGGGCCGAATCTACTAAGATACTAATTAGCGTGTGAAATCTAGAATTTAGCGTGTGGGGCGGGACCGTGGTTAGTACGTGATCTAATAAGATTGCTGACGCAAATGACAGCGGGTGCAATGTGTCAGAGACACGCCTATTTAAATGAGGATTTAGCGTGTTATGGTTTGCATCATGACGATTTTACATAACCACAAGCGAAAGTATAAGTTTGATCCAATGGAATCAGAGGTGTTGGTGGAAGAAGCCAGCAAACATTTCAAAGAACTACAGCAAAGTAATTTGGTATGTTTTTGTGCACATGTTGTTTGATAATGTGTATATGATTTAGGAACAGGCAGATTACATTTTTTTTTTACCCAGTAACTCTTAATTTGCTGAACTTTGAAATGTTCTTGATTGATATTTTACCACAACTTTGGTTAAGATCCCAAAGGCATCACAAATGCACTGCACGTTTAATGAATGGTGTGTTTTTGGTTTCTGTTTATATGCTCAGAGTTTGCGGGATGCACAAGCTGCACATGGGTGCAGTCAATTGCTCCTATAACACTGGGGAATCCAGCTACCTCAAAAAAACCTTGTTTGATCTCATTTAAGGAATCCCGAGTGTGTGTAAACCTAATAAACCTCACCATCCGGCCCGACATAGCATTTAGAAATTCAGTCAACACATCTGAAAAATGTGACTGAGAGATCTCTGCTGACCTACTGAAGCCTACTAATGACCCAGATGCCAAACACTTTAAACTTGCAAGGAGTTTTGTTATTGCAGGTATTGCGTGACTCCTTCTTGTGGCTGGCTCCAAATCTGCCCTGAGTTCCTCCAACAGCTCCAAAATCGCAACGCTGGATAGGTGATATGTTTTAATAATTACTTCCTCTCTCATTCAAAACATGGTAATATGTGTTCTCTCTGTCTTCTTTGATGATTCCTGTCTTCGTCTTGCTACAATCACTGCAGCCATGTGTGCACAATTACGCATACAAACCGTTTGCACGTCCTTTTGACACGATTTAAATATTGTTACGACCCTGGTTGGGGTATGATAAAAGGGTGTAACAAAAAACGTGGCGTGGACCAGATGTTAAAAGAAATAGTCAAATGTTTATTGTACAAGAACCAAAATCAAAATGAGAGACCAAAACAGACGCTGGGTTTAGCAAAGCTGCTCAAATAAAAAGAAAACAACCCCACCGGGCGAAACTGAAAACAACCCAGCCGGGCGAAAATAAGAAATAAAACTAAGACAAAAGATTGATTTAGCACAAAACCAAAGCAGCTCCAATAAACTAACAATTCCAAAACTAAACTAGCCCAGCAAAACTCTCAGACCAAACAGTACTCTCACCAAATGTAGCTAGGTTACGCTAAAGGACACACACAAGTCGAAGTCACAATACTAACACACGAAACAGCACTAAATTACTAGCCGGGGAGCAGACTGGCTGTTAACAGTTGCTCCGTCAAAGGAATGGAGACGGCAGCCTTTATTTCCTGGTGGAGGAATTGGTCGGAGTCCTGATTGGTTCCCAAGGGGGCAAAACAGTGTCGGTGTCAGCCAATTGTTGGGTCGGCCAGCAGGAGAGAAGATGAGCGTCCAGGTGTTTGCAATAAGTAGTGTGCGTAACAAATATAGACGCAGTTTCTATCTGCAAAATCACTTTCGGGATTGATAAATCGCTTTGCGTGTGCTATAATCATATATTTACATGTTCTCCTCCCACCACACGCAAAATTGCGTGTGAACACCCTAATTTCCATATTCATTGAGACAAAGGTACTATCTGGAGATGGACGCACAATTTTGCACCTTTGAAAGACGCAAACTGTTTTGCTCACTGTTAGTAGATCAGTTTGTACTTTTTATAGCGTGAGCAACGAGTTTGCACGTATTTTACTACACGCAAACCTTTAGTAGATTTAGCCCTTAGTGTTCAATTCATGATTTAGACACTTTGTTTGGGTGTTTTTGTGGTTAATCTGATCGTTGTACAGCTTATTAGAGTCAAAACATGTTAATCTATCAAGGTAAAAGTGGATTTTCAGTTCTTTCTGACATACAAGTTTTGTGAGTAGTGCAAATGATAGCGTACCTCAGCTGCCGTTTGATAAGATGGCATGGTACACCAGTGGGAGGTCGCCACTCTATTACCGTGACAAATGAAACAAACATGCATTATCTCCTAAAATCCACTTATAAGCAGCAGTTAATAAAATGCATAATATCCATACTGTGAGGTGACTTTGCGATCCACGACAACCTTATGCAGATATAGCATGTGTTAAACACAAAGAATCATAACTAGCTAACTGTGTATTAAAAGTTAAGCTTTTAAGTTAACAGATATTAGGGTAATGAATAAAGATAGGAGTAGAGTCAACCATATGGAAGTATCAGCGGCACAGGACGGTATTTCTGCGAGCTCCGGACCCCCACATTGTTCAAATGTAGAGCGTGAAAGAGGAGCATCTGTGAGAGTTTGGTTGGGTATGTAGATATAAAGTTCAAAGAGAATGAGCTATGCCATGATGAGCCTTGAAGGAGAAAATACAGAAGCTTGAAATCAATAAGGTATTTAACTGAGATCTGGAGAAGATCATGAGAACTTTGGTTTGTATTCTTTTGAGGGGTCTCTGCTTTTGAATGTTGAAACAGACAAAAATTTAAAGAGGAGTTTGAAAGGAAAGCCAATGAGAAATGATTTACCATGATCAATGCAGGATGTAATTAGGGCAGCCATTAGCGTGGCTTTGCTTGAAGGCTATAAGCAAAAACAATAATACTGTTTACTGAAGTATGCCGATCGAATAACATTATTTACGTGCTTCAAAGGGAAATATGCTCTTGAAAATGATGCTGTTTTGTGGGACAAAAGCAATAATAGGGTTGCCAGTATGGTTACAAATGAAGAGTGTGTGTCGACACAGGATAACATCACTAAGTGAAATTAAATCAACCGGAAAATATCCAGAACAATTCTAATATTGTCCTGTAATTATTTCATAACGTAGAACTCTACTTTTATTAGGGGTGCAAACATTTGTCACTAAGACTCTAAAAAGGATCCAGTACATGCTGAATAAATAAATAAAAATATAAGGCAATTCAACCACTAAAAAAATAAACCCACCACATTGGTATGGATTCAAACCAACCCATCCTGCACATGTCGAGTCTAATATTCTTTTTGCTAGAGGGAGAAAAATGTTCTTTTACATGCATTATTATAAATATACCATTTAAAAGTTATTTATTTGCTGGCAGTGTACTGACAGATACATTCTGTGCAGTATTTTTATTCTTGTTACATATGAACATTTTCGAAAGAACAGAAAATCGAGGAATTGATTTTGACCTAAAATTCTGTATGGTGATACATTGATCTCTTTATTAATGTATTTGACTTTAGTTGGGGGTACTAGGGCTGGTTATATTGCAGTCTCTTTCAAGCACTTGTAATTCCCAATAACATGTCTCACTTCTTGCTGTGAAGAGGTGCTGTCGAGGGTGGAGAGAACACCAGGGATCATTTATAACTGAGATTAAATTTAGCATACATAGCAATTATGGAAATAATAGTTATTTACAAAGCTTAATCAAAGATGGAGAAAGACATTAGTGTTTGGTGTTGACATGTAAATGTGTTTATCCAGCAACAAAATAACAGGAAACTGGAATGTGGTTGTTAAAAAGGCCGTTCTACCTCATGCGCTTCTCTTTATCTAGTTAGTCGTTTGCTATTTGTTAACTCAGCTGTCAG
>JBAMHV010000014.1:6281202-6291944 GCA_037177535.1 Pseudomugil gertrudae
TTTAGTTGGTAAAAAGTAATTGTTAAGTTACATTATTTGTTTTCTTTGTGATTTCCATTTGTTTCTTTTCTAACATGAACCAGTGTAAAATAAAAAGTTTTCACGTTGGAGGACCTCTGCCTACCGCCTTCATTTAGCCACTCTGGCGACGCAACTTACCACAAGTGATGTTTGGTCATGCTTCAAACTCTCTGGAAGTATTGAAATATATTGATCAAAATAAAAACTAGTGTAAAACCTACCGATGGAAAAAAGTGATTGCTTTTGCAGAAAGTAAAGCAAAATGTGCACATTTTGTTGTATTTGTTTATTTTTCACAAATACATCTAACTCTTTTGATCAAAAAACCTCCTTTCAGTGCTATAAACTGGCATAGTTTGAGTTCTCATACACAACAAAACATGCTATTTTCTGTTAAAAATAACATTTTAAAAGGTCTTCGAAGGAAAGTAAAGCCCTTCAGTGTTGATCAGTGGATCAGTTGGTGCATCCTCCAAACTGCAGGGATGGTGATGGTTTAGTGTACTTTGTTTACGCTGACACAACAGGGAAATAATTGATTGAATGATACATTTTGAAGAGAACCTCTGCAGTTTGACTGAAATGTGTTCAACTCTGCGAGAGAATTAGATTCAAAATCAAAGTCTTCAGTCTGTCAGCAGAGCAGCACAAAATCAATAGTAAAGTGAAAAAAAGGTCTTTCAAAGAGGTTTGAAATATTAACCTCAATCCATGTGAAAACTTTTAGAGTGATCTGAAAATATCCAGAACACAAGAAACTGAATTCAGAAGCTTTTGTTAAAAGTTTAAATGCCAAATATCTGTAAGCTCGTCAATGTTTTTGTTGTCTTTACCGTGCATCTGTTTTTTCTCTAATGCAAAAATCTTTTGTTGGTGTTTTTTCACATATAGAATATATAAGTGGTATAAATTTACATCCCTAAATCAGCAACAAATGTGTCTAATATAACGTTTTTTAACCCTGGTCCTCAGGGAACAATGCCATGGTTCCTTCCAATGCCAGCACACCTGATTCAGGTTCATTAAACTGCTCCTTAAATTCCCTGCAACTCTACTAATGAACCATTCATTTGAGTCAGGTGTGTTAAAATAGTGTTACCTTTAAAACATGCAGGGCAGTGTTCCCTGAGGACCAGGGGCCTGTTCCAGAAAGTGAGTTCAACTTACCGTGACCTAAACTCCACCCCAGAGGTTGAATTACCCTGAACCTGCTTACTCTGAGTATGTCCGTTCCAGAACAGCAGATAACTTTCAGTTCAATCTCCTGCTGGTAACCCAGCGTAAATGAGCACGCGCACCGCCAATACAAAGCCCTCATCAATGGATCGCCGAATTCATGATCCACAAAGGAAACTGCAGGTGAAAACAAACGGGCTGCGTATTTCACAGAGGCGGAGTTGGAGGTGCTAATACACGCCTATGAAGAGCACAAGCACATTTTCACAAAGAAAAGCAACACATCAGCCTCCATGAGAGAAAGACAGTTGGCTTGGCAAGAAATAACCGACAGAGTAAATGCGTGAGTGTATATCTTACATTTCTTATTTACTCCTTGTCACTGAAATGTCTAATCAGAAAGCCGTTGTACAGGCTTGTATACCTATTGCAGGATTACTATACTCCATTTCATCAAAAATATATTGTACATTGATCTGTTAATATGCTGGGTGCCTGTCAAGATGTAATGCAACTGGAGCCAGGAGAACTCTGTCCCAAGTCAGGATGAAACACAAAAACACCCTCCAAAAGGGTATAAATAAACACAAATTATTACCACAGCCATGTTGGCCTATGAAGTCGTGTAGACCCATTCTTTCTGTCATGTAGCTAATAAAAAGAAGGCTGAGGCCCGTCTTACTGCTGGGGGGCCGCCACCACCTCCCCTGACCCCAGCTGAGGAATTAGCTCTGTCCCTAAACAAAGGTCGACCAGTTGTAGATGGCATTCCTTGGGGTACATCATCACAGTGTGCCTCTCATGACACAGGTGACATAGTCATATGTAAGTTCACTTCCGTTTACTACATCAAACTAGATCTATCCTAAACGATAAAACGAGCAATGCAAAGTTGCCAAAATTGTTTTAAATGTAACAATCTTTTAGTTTTATTTTAAAAAAGTGAACAATACATTTTTTCCAGACATAAGACATACAAATTTATGTTCAGTCTCAATAACATCATTTAGATTTTTTAAAGATAAAAAGCTAATATTATACCCACTTATTATTTTTCTCTGTATTAATAACAATATACATAAAATGAGAGTTTGTCAGCCATATTCAGGAATATGGAATAATCACAATTAATTCCCTACTACTGTTTTCCATCCACCAGTCAGTCCAGTGCTTTAGTTGTGAGCAGTGTCGTGGATAGATAAATAAATAAATAATCCTTACTCTTGGTCACTCTATTGCAGAGACAGCTGCATTAAAATCTCAGGGACAAAGCGAGGGAAACAGTAGATCTTTCAGATACCTCTGGCTCAAACCTTTGGAGTTTTATAATTCATCTTGCCTCCCTAATCTTTATTGCATGGTTTGGTTTTTACCTGCAACACCAACCCCTCCCTCTCCATACGCCTTACCACTGCTGCCCCTTGTGTTTTTCTATAACAGAGTTTAGAAAGAATTACAACTTTGTGTGGTGTTGACTTTTGAAACAACCTTCTTCCATTTTTCTTTTAGTCCTCTGGTACGTGACACGATTGCATATTTTGTATGTGAATTTGTATTTTTTTATGTGATTTTGTCGGCATGATTGTTTCTGTATAGACTTGTATTGTCTTGTTCATAAGGGAATATAGGATTATGTGTCTGTAGAGAATAATCATTTCCCATACACAGGTTCTGACGGTGTTGCTGCATCTGATCAAACATAACAGAGAGAGAAAAAGAAACACTGAGATTTCTTTTATACATTTGCATAATTCAGAATTTGATACTTTGGAAAGCATTTTGGAAAAGAGACTAAAACTTGAAAGTTGAATCTGGAAACCAGTACAGTAAGAGGGATAACTTTCTTATATAACCTAAGACATGCAGCACATTTTTACTGCAGCACTGACTTTTAGTCACTTCAACAAGTTATTGCTAGGAGTTTGGAATTCAGGTGCTTCCTCTTCAGCTTGCGTTCACAGTCAACACACAAGGAGAATCTAGATTATCATGCAGGACCACCCGGGAATCTGCATACCTCAAATCCTATTAAAACAGCAACCCCACGTTGCTGGATGCAGCAGACAATAGGAAATGAGAATCTCTCTCCACCCGCTGGCTGTATCTTACCACATGGATTCAAACGTGCATCCATTTGGGTTGCTCAAAAGTAAAGTGTCACAACATCTTTGCATCTGGTTTTCCAGGAACCTGTTTTGAATATAAATAAATAGGACTGCAAAGACATTTATCTCTTCTGGCATTATTATGTAATTTGAGGCAAAATGTGAAGAATTTTTGATAACTTGTTACTTTATGCGCTTTTTAAATTTTATATCAGTCTTTTCTTACTTTTCTGTGAAAATAAATATCTCTGAACTCCTCGTTTGTTTTTTTTTTCTGTGAAAACTGAGTCAGACACTCCAAAATGTTTTTAAAGCATATTCATTGTTTGTATAACTTATGTGAAAAGCAAGTACGTGACAGTTCCCCGATGTCCTGAGGTACAAACTGGTATGAATTAGATATACAGCTTTTAGATACATGCCACAAATGATCATTTCATCCAGACTTTTCTTGGCAGGTCTTCAGAATTAATAAATGAGAACATCCATCCATCCATTTTCTACTGCTTATTCCCTAACGGGGTCTCGCGGGGGGGTTGTAACCAATTGAGCGAGAGGCGGGGTACACCCTGGACAGGTCGCCAGTCCATCACAGGGCCTAAATGAGAACATTTGATCCGTTTTTAGTATTTTGACCAAATTCTTTTTATCAAAACTCATTTTTTCATTTATTTATTTCTCTTTGGAAACATAACTTTTCAGCAAAATAATGCCAGTCTACCTTAAATAATTAGAAAAAGGCCTTGCAAGGACAAATCTATGCACTTAAGATAAGAATGTGTTACATTTTTACTTGTAATTCAATGCTTTGGGGTTTAAGGGTATCACTTTGTGCCTCATTTGCCTGTCCATTGGACATGGTTGGAGAATGCAGGTGCATAATACACAGAAAATGTCACCATGATAAATTTAACCTTTCCGGGGAGCCCTTAGTGGTTGCATACCTGTGTACTTGCATTAATAACCAGATCTATCAAAGGGGAGTTTTCAGTTGCATTAGTGTTTGGGAAGTAATTGCTGTCAGCAGGTCTGACCATAAATCCTGACACTTCAATCACAGCAGCTCCATAAATCACACCTGGAAAAGTTCTCATCTGATCTGTAGGGTTTTCTGTCCTCTCTGCTACTCAGAAACTTTGGAGGAAAAGATTTATCGAACGTGGAGACTATTACTCTTTAGGAAAGGCATACTTCCAGTTGCAACTTCTACTCAGATGATTATGGCCATCAATAAGTTTGACCAAATACATTTTTTTTCTGTTTTTATAATGTCATCAGTCATAAACACATCCTCTGTCCAACATCATCTTGCCAATACAAGTCACAGATTCTATCATAAAGCATGTATCTGAAAAATGCACCACAACAGATTAAATTTCATGTTCATGTATAAATAATATTTTTGCAAACTTTTCTTTCAAACTGTTTCACATCAGTTGTAGATGACCGGCAGGGTCTGAAAAAACGATGAGCTTTATAAATGTGTAGGTAAAAATGACATATTTTCACAGAGAAACAGTAACCTGAGAAAAAACAACCCCTGTTGATTTACTGCTTTCCATTGTGGCTGTTCAAACAGACTATACTAACACGTTGGATGCCAGCAGCATGCCTTGAGAAGTTCTGAAAGATCATTAACTTGAACCTCTCTCAACGGGCAGTTGCGAGTAAGTAAACAAGCTTCCAGGGTACAGCTGGACCATAGTAGTAAGCTGATGCTAGTGTAGAAGTGCAAAAACACCAACAGCTTCTGTGGGATAACCCCTCAGGTGCATGGAGGGAATATGTACACTAAAAACCCAGCAGTGGAGATAGTTTAAGTACTCCACTTTGATTTAAGGAGTGTGTTGAATATGTACTACTGTGTTGAGTTTTTTTAAATTCATCCATTACGTTCTGCTTTGTGTATGTCTGCAGGCTTAATCTCCCCTAAAAACCACAAAGGATGATGTGTCATCAAGTGATTCCTTTGCGGATAAATGACTTTTTTTTCCATTCACTATCTAAAACACATACTTGCATAGAATTGAATTAAATTCATTTACAAAAAAAATCCACAAGAATAGACACCCTTTGGTTGAATGTGTGATACAAAATGTTGCTATACTGCTTTGTTGATGAAGTTAAAAGGACAAAATTATCTCCATTCAGTGAAAAAAATTGTTTAAACTAGGAAAGTAATGTGTGTATTGTGTGTCTAAATGTATGTAATATGTATGTATATTTGGTATGTATGAAAATCTCACGCTCTTCTTCTGCACATCTAATTCAATTAGTCTTACTCTGTCATTCTGTACTTAGACTTCCTACTAAAAGCTTGTGAAAGCTTCACAGGGAGTTTAGATTCACACATAGTCAATAGCTGAACTCTAAATGAAATGTGATACATTTGTAAATATGTGCTTGAATAAAGAAAGAAAGAAAGACAATTGTTACAAATTGAGAAAGAAATCATGTAATAAATTTACATGGACTATATGTTGTTTTTAACCTACAATGTAGTCTCAATACAAAATGTATATGAAACAAATGATGCAGCCAATTGCTCTCAAAAATTAAGCTAATGCTTACGTGCTTGATGGTAAAATACTTATTAGAAGGTGGATTTAAAAGAGCTATTGCAGTTTATTTGTAACAATGCACTGTTTAAGTGCTCTGTTATGAGATGCAAACACACAGTCAAAGAGTCAGTCAGTTACTTAAGTCACTTAATCCTAATAAGGGTTGTGGAGTAGCTGTACCTATCCCAGCAATCATTCAGGTGAGAGGCCAAGTACACCCGGGACAGGTCACCAGTCTAGACACAGAGACAGACAACCATTGACACTCACTTCTATGAAAAATGTACAATGACCAATTAACCTCACATGCATGTCTTTGGACAGTGGGAGGAAGCCAGAGTACCCAGAGAGAACGCACGCTGACACGAGGAGAACATGCAAGCTCCACACAGAAAGAAACCTTGGTCCAGGTCAGCAAGGCTCAAACCAGCAACCTTTTTTCTGTGAGGCCACAGCGCTAACCAACTGTGCCACCGTGCAGCCTCACAATGAGGTTTGTATACAATCTGATCAACTTGACTGACAACCCCCCCACGGGTAAATAAATACACTAGAAGCTGTTAAATGAGTCTAATTAATTGATTATCTGGAATCATTAGTTATTTTCTTGCTAATTATTTATGGAATGTATTTTAAATGCAAAGTAAGTGTTGTTTGCTTTTTATTTATTTGCCTTTTGCACTCCTTGTTATTTGGCTAATTGGGTAAACTGAAAGCTTTCTTACACTGTTCATTTGTACATGTTTTCAGGTTTGAAAGTATTAATTCATTAAGTGCTGTGCTGTGAGCAATGCACTGCAAATGTTAGTTTTTTTCTCCTATGTTTTTTAATTGGAGAATTGTCAGGATCTTGGTCAGTTTAAAAAATAAACATCAAAATGAGCTAGCTGATCAGGGTTATGCTAGCTTAGTGACACACCAAAAGCACTGTGCTAATATAAAATTACCTTAATCATTCATCCATCATTCCATTTTCTTAACCGCTTATCCAATTCAGGGTCGAGGGAAGCTAGAGCCTATCACCTTAATCATGATTATGGTAATCACAACATGCCTGAAGCTACTAATGTAATATTTTAGCCCTTAAGAAGTAGTGATGCAGAGTGGGAAGTAGCCATGACAAGACAGACAAGCAAGCAGCCACTAACAGCTCCAAGTCCTCTGTCTGCACCCTTATTAACTTCCTGCCAGTCGTACATCTTAAATGAAATATTTCATACTTTAACACAGTTTTATTTCCTACCACCTTCCTCCAAAGGGTCAGCTTATTGATATGCATGTCATTTTAATATTGTAGCAGGAAGTCATTACAGAAGTCATTTTAGTTACCTCCTCTCAGTAAAAGGTTTATATTTAAATCTTCATTAAAAAATGTAGGAAAACAAACAAAAAACCTAAAGTTTGATGTTATTACTCTTATTTAAAATGACAACAATATATAGTTGCTCTCTTTATTGGGCATGGCAGAGTTTTCTCACTATGTGAGCACACAGTCCACACACAGTAAGCACACTTCCATCAGGGGTTTCGGAAGTTCATAATGAAGAATCCACAATCATAAAGTACATTTGTAGCTTTATATACTTGTAACTTTTAAAAATATATATTTTTACAGAAAAAATACACAAACATTTACTGTGTGATTACAGCTGTATGAGAATTTATCTTTTTTTTTATTTCATGCACAACTTTTGATGCCAATAAGCAGATGTGCACTTTTGCACACAAGCTCTGTTACTCCAGAAGTGGCACTCTGTTAATATCAGTAAAACCATATCAGAATAATTTATTTTAGCAGAAATGTTTACGTGACCACAGTACTCCTAACATATATATTTATAATATTGTAAGTATCATAGTCTGTTATAAAATGCAACAGATTAAAGCAAGACAAAACATTATTACTCAAAAATGAATTAAAAAGAAAGATGATTTGCAGCAGGGATGTTAGAGTCCAACCCTGCAGGACAACCATCTTGCTGGTTTTAGATGTTCATGAACCAACGCAGCTGATTGAAATTAAATAAATTGAACGTGTTGTTAGGTTGTACACAATGATCAGTTACTTTCAGTCAGGTATGTTGAAGCAGGGAAACATTATAAACCAGCAGGATGGCCCTAGAGGACTTTTCTATTGTACGAACCTTTTGAAGTTCCTATAACCTTTTCAGGAATAGACAGACAGAATATTCGGATAGAACAGTGGGGACCATCAGTTCCTATAACCATTTTAGTTCCTAGTCTGAAGCTGGGTATTTTTAGGGTTCCATAAGAACACATTTGACAGGTGGTAGCTTCACTCTTTAGCACTAAAGTTTATGTTATGTTTACTCATAAGACATGGATACAATTAACACATCTTTAATAAGTTAAACTTACACATTGTGTCCTTTGCTCTTTGATGCTGCGCTGCCTCCTTCCTCCATGAGAAGTATTGTCTAACGCTGATTATGTGTCTCCTGGCTGTTTGTGCTCTTCCAGCCTCGATGTTAGCTGCCAGTTGTGATTGTCCATGATTAATAATCCCGTCATGCAGATAAATGAAACAGTGGCCTCCTCAGTTTCCATCGTTGCTCCTTTGTGGTGATTTTGTCTCATTTTTCTAATTCTTCATGGGTTTTGTTTTGAGTGGCGCTACAGTACATGTCACTGTCATAGATGGTTGTATCACATCGGCCCTCATCAAGGTATCTGACTCATGCGCGAATGTAAAGAAAAACAGTTCTCCTGAGGAATGGCAGTTCTTAGAATGAAAATGTAGTTCTTAGAACGGCATTCTTAGAAAGGAAGATGGCTTACAACACACCTGTTTGTCAGCAGGTGAAAACAAGGACATTTGTACGGTTAGCCTGTCTGTGCTAACATTAGATACCATTAGATGACTCCTGATGACTAAGAGCCAGTTGATGTCCTTTTAAGTGTATTTTGCATATAAAGTCATGGATGGCACAGAATTTCTCACAGCTCATCCAGGACAAGACAGAAGTTTTAATTATTGGTCCTGAAGATGAACGTGAGAGAGAGACAGAGAGAGAGAGAGAGAGAGAGAGAGACAGAGCGAGAGAGAGGAAGAGCGAGAGAGATCATGTCACGCAAACTGCAGTTTAAATCCTTCTCAGTGTGTGAGAAACCTGAGCGTCCTCTTTGACTCTGAGCTTGAGTGTATTCCACACATAAAAAATGTAACAAAAACAGGATTTTATCATCTGAAAAATATTGCCAGCCCATTTCTCATTTCAGTACGGAGGAGCTAATGCATGTTTTTATTTCTAGTAGAGTACACCAGTTTTACAATTGCTGCTTTTTAAATGAGCTAATAACCAAATTAATTGCATCTTAATTGATATTTTGTTTAGTTGCTTTATTCAATTTCATTTATTTTTTTTATTTAAAAAATAATTATTTATTTATGTCTATTTTTAAGCACATTTTATTAAGTTTTTTATAAGTATTTTACTACTTATGTTCTAATTTGCTCTTAGGCAAGGCAAAGCACGTTTATTTATATAGCACCTTTCATGTACAGGACAGCTCAAAGTGCTTATTGAAGTGTATTTTATTTTGTTTAAACTCCAGTGTTCTCCTCATTGGGATCCTTCACGGTGGGAGTACTGCCTTCTTGGCCCTGGTTGGTGCCATAGTGACTGCCTCAGCATGGGCAACACAGGGTCCGGCCCTGGTGGAGGGAGTGTTTTTGCTATGTTAATGTTTAATTGACTTTATCATCACTTTGTGTTGTGTGGCATGAAAAGCACTTTAAGAAATAAAGTTTGATTTGATTTTATTGGCAAAGTCAATTTTTAATGTTATTTTTGATTCATGTATCTGGTAACTGATGCTATTTTAAAGGGTAGAACAGAGTTTGAAATCTTGCCATGTACAGATAATTTTCACATACATAAATGAGCAATCAATTTGTTTTCCATGACCTGAGCAATGTTTTCTGTTATGGGTTTAAATCTGCTAAAAATTATTTTAAATTTCAAAATGTGGGCGGGGAGAATAACAAGGCACTTGTGATTTGGGTATGGCTAATAACAGCTGGGGTTAAAAACTGAAATTACAGACCAGACACATTTCTCAGATGGGGCATCTTTGCATCTCAGACAATAAAATGTTAATGAAAAGTTTCCTTTCTGAGAAATTGAACTACTGTGGTTCAAATGCTGCTTGATGCTATCAGCTCTGCAAAGCCACAAACTCAACACCTCAGTGCAGTTGGTTATCCCTTGAGATTTATGCCTCTCACTGATATTGTCCAACTACTAGGTTTCATCCACTGTAGACACATTCATGTTAGGGTAATTGATGATTCATATTGGCATTTATCTTGCTGAATGTGCACTTTGCCCCACATCCCTGCGTCAGCTGAATTCCAGGGCCTGGGGACTTTTACATCACATGCCATCACTCTAAATAAAAATGTAATTGGCCTATTCTGACTCTGAAAAAACAAAACCTCGACAACACTGCTGGTTGCAATGACATGTAGACATGTAATACTTGCTCTTCTTCTGCATACAACACTGATAAAAAGCTAACCCAGCCCAGTGCAAATTTCAAAATAATACTTTATTACCCCAATAGACACATTGGGAGGCAATGTGAGGTTCAGGACACTCAGGATATTTAATCCACAGACCTTCCAGTTGGTATATAATAGCTCTTCCTTCTGAGCTCCAGCCAACCTACCAGCAGGTAATCTGACAATGGCAACATTACTCATTGGGATGTTGTATCAAGCCAATGTCTTCATTGAGTGATTCATCAAAGAATAACACAGCGTGGTAAAGCGACAAAGAGAGAACAGACTTATGTGTCATGCCATCTATAGTATGTAAAAAAAAAAAAAAATATATATATATATATATATATATAT
>JBAMHV010000014.1:6312062-6328765 GCA_037177535.1 Pseudomugil gertrudae
ATCTATACGGGTCAGTTTTGACCCGCAACACCACAAATGTCACTATAGTTGATAATGTTAAATAAAAGGAGAAAAAATAAGAAATTATTATTAGGCATTTTCCAATAATAGTCTATTAGGCTCAGATAGTTAGATTGCCCCATGGTCTTCACCATAGAAAATGTAATAAATTATTTTAAACAGTTTTATATTAATTGAGAATTAGCAATATTTAGAACAATGAAAGTTATATGGTAACAAAATGAGATTTAAACAGTGTTTATATAGATATAAATACAAACTAAATCACTAATGAAGTTAAAAAAAACAATATTTATCATTTGCTATTGTTTTTGAGTATTTTGGCCTGACTTAAATCATGGGTCAAATTTGACCCACCAACACTAAAAATGTGTGCAGCTTTAGAACACATTACAAGGGTTAGGAGGTTTAATAGTTCAAGACATGAGTGACCTCAAACGTAAGTGGTCTTGTGAGGGAAGCCAGTTTAATCATCACTTTTAGAGTGAACACTTTCTTTAACATGACTTGTTTTCTGGAATTTCTAGTGAACCATTTAATCATTAACTGCTTTCTTAAGAAGGGTTGTTGCCAACCATTGAAGTTAAGCCATATTAGTCATGGTATTTTATATCTCTCATCTGTTGCAGCTGCCAATTTAATGCCAAATTCTACAGTCACTGCATACTGACAGAACCTTTTTGTTTTCTGTTAAATTTACCTGAATACATTTTTATTAGTTCAAACAAAGATTTACTTCAGAATAAAAGGCATTTAAGCTGTTTTAGATTCTACGGCGTAGAAGCAGTCATTACTTTTACAACTTTTATAAAAGTTGTAATTTTTACATTACATGAATTGCTTTACTGTAGATGATCTTAAAATATAAATGTACCACAGGTCTCTCATCTGTGAGGAGTTGAGATAGTGTTGGATCTCATCCAGGGATGCTTGGGCAGAGCAGCTGCAGTGTCTGGTCTGTCCTGACCCACAGCTGCCTTATTCAAGCAGGTTTTAATGTCACATGACATGGAAACTTCTCTGCAGCCAGCGTAAGTCAGGCAAGATTTCTAACCAGCATGCATTGCTTTATGACCACCACACATCATGTCGAGTCGTTGCTGTATAACAAGCAGCATCAGATTGACCACACAGTCTGTATAATCTGAGCATTGAAGTAGTATTTGCGAACTGTCTGTTCTTTGTGCAGTTTGGCTTCCTTAGCATCACCCTTTAATGCAAATGTGTCTTGTTCATCATTCCATTTTTTCTTTAAAGACTTTCTGAGCACTAGCCTTTATTTGAAGAAAAAAAAGTGGGGAGGATGCAAATCACAAAGAAACTGGCTGCATCAATTCGCTTCAGTCTCACAGTATCACATATCACTTCAGTATTACAAATGGGAAAGATTTCTGTTGTGTTGTGGTGCTCAGATGTAACCATGGCAACTACCACAACTGTATCCAATAAGGTGATTGTTGCAAAGTAAAAAAAAATCTTTCATTTTAGCTGAAGCTGTTATGTCTTTCTATTTTTTTACTTGAACAGAACAGCTTCTAATTCTAACAAAATGATCACGGACATGTTTTTGTAAAGTGTAACTGATTTAATGTAACTCAGAGGTAAAAACCTTAGAATATGCGAGCAGAAGAAATGTTCATGAAAGGTTGAAAGCCTCCAATACTTCAATTTTAAATAAATTTTTTTTTAAAGTGACCTATTGTGTTAATTATTTTTATACTTGTCCTGTTCAGTATCATAGGAAGCATATTTTACTATTGCTGAATATACATATTATAACTGGACAGGAGGGTTGGGGGACCAACAAAGGAGAAAGTAAATGGGAAAGAAGAAAACAAAATGAACAGCAAGAAAGTGACAAAGTGAAAGTGACAATGATCATTGGGAACTTAAAGAAGAGAAAGGCTGAAGAAAAAACAAAAGAAAACTTGTTAATCACAACAACAATAACATTATCCGCACAAAGAGTGAAACATGAACTGTAGTTGGTGGTAAAACCCACTGGATAACACAATGGTATTGTGGTAATCATCGATAATAACACCAATAATAGTAATATAACAATGAAAATAATAATAATAATAATAACCAAATAATGGTCAGGATCCAGGTCAGTCAATGTGGAGCAAAATATCAGAAGTGAGTAGTGAAAAAGTGCATAGGTGTGCATAGACACGGGTTTAATTTATTCAGCTTAATCTGCTTTATTTGTACATTTCACTTAACTTTTACATATCAGCCACTGACAAAATGATGGAGGGGGTTTGATTTGCAGTTCAGTGAAAGAAAATTCTCAAAAGGCTGAGGAGCACCAGGAGGCCTTTATGCTAATGTGTACTGAGAAGGAAGTCCTTATTTCCATTAAGAATGACACAGTAACAGAGGCGGACTGGCCATCTGGATGATCAGGAATGCTGTTGTCTGTTTCTATCCATCATGTAGGGCCAACAGATTACCTTCCTTCATAGTGCATCAAACCATTGTCATAAACACAAAGTGTGGTGCTGACAGTCAGCAGCAGAGGGTGCTAAAGTGATTACTTATTTCCCATAGATGGGAAGAACAAGATCATAAAAAAATAAGGTGTGCTTTGGGGTGTAAGTGGGAAAAGTAAGTAGCAGTTAAAAAAACCCTGTTTAGCATCACTGTTACAGCAGTTACAGCTATACTAACCACATTGAGTCTATACTATCTTTTCACTGATGCATAAGCTATCTTTCAGTGAGTGCATGAATGTGGATGAGGCTTGAAGCACTGACACAAAAACCTCTTTATATTTTAGGAGCTACTAAAGTAATTCCATAAAATGTACTCACAATACATGCATCATTGTGAATGACACAATTAACACACACCCAATGAGAGTAATAAAAAACTACATAACTGCCAAAGGTCTGCACAATTGACATAGCAGGTATTCCCATTTTGCAGGATGCAGAGCAGAAAATGGAAGTGCTCAGTAAAATGTATATGTCACTGCCCATTGCAGCAAAATGATGCAGGCTGTGTTCAAATAGCACAGATGAGTGTAACATGCAGCTGTGCAGCCATGCCTAGAAATGTCTATCAAGCATCCTTAGATCTGTTAAAACAAACCCAAGCAGTAGTCCTCAAAAATTAATGAAAGCAAGAGGAAGATATAATAATCAGTTCCAGTAATTTTTTAGTAAACATAGTGTTCTTTGATTCACATATAAGGTGAATACACAATTACTTTACAATAATGCATGTTTCCCAGATGGAGTTAAACCTTTGTATGTTCTTTTTTATCTCTGAGTAAGTAATAAAGCTTATAAGTCAACTGTATTTGTGATAACTTGTTTCATCATTTTTCATGTAATACTGGATGTTTGCTGGTTCTTGTTGTCTGCCCTACAGCCTGCAAAACCTTTGCACTGCATCCCTTATTTCTCAGGTTTGCTGTTGGACTCGAATAATGTCATTTTCTCACTGGACTCCATGCAAAAGGTTAGGTCATGGTTTAGGTCACTGTTGCCTGGAGCCTGGTCAAGACATATTTGGGAAGGATGATGCTTTTAGTAGATAATGAAGATGTTCAGTCTTAGTAGGTGCTGTATTTTGCTCTGATTAATAATTGTGAGAGGTCCACTTTATTAACTTTAAACTTTATTTTAAAAAAGCAACTATTGAAAAATAACATTAGTTACCATAGCTATGCAGATAAAACCCAGATTAATATTACAGGGTCACCAGGAGGCCAAGGCCCATTACAGGATCTAGGTAAATACATCAATGAGATTAATGACTTTAAAAAGCCAGCTGCAGCTAATTCAGAACTTTTCTGCTAGAGTTCTCACTAAGACCAAGAAAGTGGACCACATCAGTCCAGTTCTGAGGTCTTTACACTGGCTGCCCATCTATTAGAGGATAGACTTAAACACTTTGTTGCTGGTCTATGAAGCCCTGAATGGTTTACGTACAAAATACATCAGAGATCTCTTGTCCCAGTAGGAACCTGCCAGATCCATAAGGTCATCTGGATCTGCTCTATCATCAGCTCCCAGAGTCAGAACATAACATGGATACACTGCATTTAGCTTCTATGCTCTACAGGTCTGGAACAAACTGTTCTCAAATGCATTTAAATAGTTTCCATTTTTACATTGTTTTAAATTTTTATGTTTCTTTAATCTGTATTTGATTATTTAAATTGTAAAAAATTATTTCCTTTTTCTTTCATTCTTTCTTGTTTCAATTTTCAACTCCATATGCCACCCCACCAATGGTGGGCAATTGTAAAGCTCGAGGGACACAATCTTGCATGTGTTAGCGATGTCCTTGCAGCAACATACCTGACTCAAATCAAATTAGCAGACTTGTGGAGTTGGTGTGAATCTCTGCACAAGCCTGATAATTATGTTTGATGTGGTGTTACAGCAAGAAAATCTAAAAACATCCTAAAACTCGCAGGGTTGCCCACCCCTGAACTAAGCTCAACCTGGCATAGCATTAACCTCTTAATATTTTATTCAATAAATCTTTATCATTATTAGTTTTAATCATGTTAGCCTATTTTAATATGATTTCACAAACAATAAGACAAAAGCATAGGAGTCCAAAGAGTTGCAAAACACAAATGCAGGCATGAACTTTGAATCTTATTTAAGACTTAGAAGCAAAGGATCCCTAGAGTCTGACACCTGCCTCCCTTACGGTATATCTAATGAGTCCAACCACTCCTCCAGCTCCTTCAGCACAACAATTGAGCATTGGAGCCTTGTATCCATCCAGGGTGAGTGCAAGCCCCATGAGGAAACATCCATCCACCAGGGTCAAAGCCAACTCTGATGGATGACTCTGCCAGAACAAGAGCTGGTCCTTGTCTCCCTTTGTCTTTCTGGTGTATACATCAGGACATAACGGCAGACTCATCCTCGTTGACAGTGTACATACGTACAGATGAACTGTGGCCTTGTCTATGACCGCACACTTAAATAGCCATGCTTCTGATCTGCAGTTTCCCCATGTGGGAAGGAAGGCAGAAAAAAACGTAGATATGATGATGAAATACTCCGATTGTCCCTTGATAGATTGGGGACAAGGCCCTTAATCGCTCTTGATGTCATGCGGATGACCTCCCAGGATAGAGAGAGCAGATTCATCAACCGCCGCTCTCCTCTGGTTCACCACCAAGTAAATCAGTGGTCATGATGTACTATACAGGTATGCCATAAATAGCAACTCTTCACCTGATGAAAATCCTCTTCCAAGCACTATTCTTAGGCCCCAGTGACCTGCAGCTCTGCTGATATGGTAACCCATCCATACCATATGAACATACTGCAGAATTAGTTTGTGTCATAATTTATTTATAGCTGGTTCTTATGTTACACTGCAATTTTATAGGAACTTTAATGGAGTCGCCTACTTTTGTAAGGGACCAAAGCAAAAAAAAAAAAAAAAGAACATGTAAACATGTTTTGATAAGAGAGGAGTCACTTATCATTGTTGGACTTATTTGATCCTGGAGTGCAATAATGAAAGCTGCTGTTTATTTTGTTTGTAAATTTTGTTGTTAACCATTAAAACTGAATATTCATATGCCATTAAATAATAGTTATTTATACTAATAATAATAAATAAAATGACCGTTTCAGCTCTAGCTAGTGCAGTTTTGCTTTGCATGAGTTACTGACAGATCACACTGCCTTCTCATATTGTGCTTTACTGAGACGATCATCTTCTCTAATGTGTTAATCTAGAATGTTCTAAATGGTTGAGTCAAATACATATAAGAGTCTACTCACCAAAGTTATGGAGCAATAATGTTTGCAATATATCAGCTTCCATTTTAATTTAAAAGTTCCATCATGTTTATTTGTACAGGGTATATCACGAATCAACAACAACTTGGTTCAAATGCTTTATGGAGACAGTAAAAAGCATTGTTTAAAAATAAAAATAGAAGAAAAAGAAAATCGGTAATTAGATTTCAAATTAAAGCTTAAAAGAAAATTTTCTTTTAAAATACAACTGGTAACAGATAGGTTTCAGCTAGTCGTGTAATATACTGTATATATACTTATTAATTGTGAAAGGGAGAGAGAATTTGATTACTTACAGCTGTTTTGGGTGCCAGAGGCTTCATCCCATCCTTTGTGGCTGTGTTTATGCCATTGTGTGTTCATTTCTTCAGCTTCATTTTTATGCAGCTTACTGGTGCAGCACATGGACAACTCTGTACTTGGTGTATCTATTGTGATGCTCTGTGTACCATGGCTGTTGCCTGTGTATCATCTATCAGGGGATAGTATAACCTCACTTTAAAATCATATTCTACTGATTCAGAATTCAATTCCAGATCCTCCAAAAAATATCATAATAATACATCTCTCCTGGATTCCACTTGGGCTACTGCTTCCTGACTCATTGCCTCTTTTGTAATTTCTCAATAACATCTTTGGCAGAGACATGATGAAACATTCAGTGAAAGAATTTCATTGGCTTCAAGGGAGAGAAATCCTTGGTAAGGTGTAATTTTAGATGCATTAAATCGAAGGTTGCTTACACACATTGTTGAAGTTGTTATGAATATGAAATGGCTTGACTATGTTTCTTATTACTTTATTATTCATAAATCAGGTAGATGTCATTCCATGATGGAATAAGCAAGTGTTATCCTTGTTTTTTTCCAATGTGCTGTGTTTGAAATGCTCCTTGATTGTGCAGCCGTGGCAGTCTTCAGCTCGCTTAAATGTTGAATAGAGGTAATGAGATTGGAGCTGAATAACAATGATGGAATGGATTACTGCACCGTCCACAATGCCAAGGTTTGACAGTTTCCCCGATTAGCCCTACAAATTTAACACTTGTTAGGCATTATGTAAACATCACTGAGGGAGATTATTTGTCAGGCGTGGAAGGATTCTATCAGACAGTCAGCCTGTGCAATGCATACAACTAAAAAATTGCTTCAGTCTGTTTAAATACAATTTTATTTAAAAATGTTCATCAAACACTGTACCTCCATCATACAAAAAGCATCTGCAACCATGTCTGTCTGCACATATGATATACCCGCTGAAATGACAATGACCGTGTTAGCTAACCAGGGCGATATATAACACAATGTTTGCATATTTGCAAGCTTATTTATATTAATATTAGTCCAATAGTCCTGCAATAGACTGGCAACGTTTCTAGGGTGCTACCCTGCCTCTCACTAAGCAATTGCTAAGGTTCCAACTACCTTGCAACCCTGAATTGGACTAAACCATATTAAAAATTAATGAATGGATGAATAAATGCATAGTCCAAAAGCAGTAAAGCTATACTGACATCTTTCTTAGAGCCTTATAATTGTGAATGTTTGAGGCAACAGGTAATTACAGATTGTAATTAGAAATTTCTAATATCTTTTGCAATGCCATTTTTTCCTTTATTGGTGTTTCCCAAATTAGTTAGTGTCTAACTTTTGTCCTGTTTCTCTAACAAAACAGAACCAAAAGAGAAAGAAAAGGACATACTCAGGTGTTTGTTTTACCAGTGACCAAAACATAGTTTTATTTCACATAAAATTATATATTCCCTAAAATTAATTTTGCTACCAACAGTAAAAACATATTAGATAACTGCTTTAGATTTCTAATTAAGAACATATTTTAAATTATAATAATATGCGTAATGCAGTCTTGCATTTAATTGTTGTTAATAACAGAATGACAGATGCAAACAACACACTCTTCCTATGTGAACTAATGGACTTGATTTGACATTCATATGTGATTTAAGGCATAGGGCTGCAGGACCCATGACCTATTGACCACAGTCTTAAACTCAGTGGTAGAAGTGTGGGTCTGGCTGTCTTCATCAACAGTAACATGTCTCTTTGTAATTATTGACAAACTGTGTGCTTTGTCTGCACTTGTTCAGTATAATCAATATAGTCACATGCATTGACTTGCAGGGAGCAGCTGCATGTTGCAGATGTTAAACAGTCTAGGGTCCATTTGCTACTTTCAGTGTTGTAACTTACTGTTTTGAGCTGTTCCTGTTTTGATGTGTATCATTTTTACTTCTGTGTTACTCACCCACAGATTTCAGTAAACCAGCATGGAGATTTTCTCCTATAGCACAACACCATAAAGCTATTTTTCCAACATTTTTTTCTCAGATGCTCACTGTAGAGGTACAGCAAGGTCTGGCCTTGTAAAGCTAAATATGTCTTAAGACTTGTACCAGCTATGTGGCACTTTTCTGACAAGGCAGTTAAGAACTGTGGCTGAAAGAGATGAAATTAATTCTTTACATATTCAGTGTCAGACCAACCCTCAGCTACTTTTTTTATTTGTAAAAGTAGCCATAGGCGTTTTTATTTTTAGTGCTTTGACACATGCCCTTGTTCTTTGTGTGCCTTTCATTTTTAAATAACTATAGCACAAAGAATGACTGAACCCTGCAGTATTTTCTAAAAAGAAATTCCACAAATGCCTTAAATGAACTTACCCATCCTCTCACCTTGACAAAAGTCACATGAGGCAGTTTTTATTTGTAGATTTGAGGTCATGTTTCTGCATCAGATCACCCTCTTCAAACTGGCTTCTGACTTGCTGATCAGACATGATGACATAAGCTGTTTTCTGTAGAAAGTACAGTTTTATTGCTGAAACTTTGCACATGCATGTCTGAAACCTGCCAACCGGATCACATATAAATTCCCAGAGATTTTTCATGATTAAATACCGAAGATAATACTGATCAGTATGCATTATCCAGTAAAAGGCAAAACTTATTTTGTAAGGTAGTTATTAATTGTTTTATTTTTATCGGTTTTACATAAAGATAGTATCAATTTGTTTGCATTGCGTGTTATAAATTGCATCTCATTCTATTTTGTGTGAAATTGAGGCCATTTAAACAGAAATGATCTGCAGTGTTTCAGTCGTTATAGAGGTTTAAGCACAGAGACGGCACTAGTGAAAGTTACTAAAGATTTTTTTTAATCACCTCAGACAACGGACCCCTGTCGATGCTTATCCTGTTAGATCTCAGCACCACATTCAACACCATTGATTATTACTGCTACAGAGGCTTGACATGTTATTGGGAATAAAGAACCTGCATCAGTCTTTTTTAGGTCATATTTATCTGAAGATTTAATTTTTTGTAATGTGCAATATCAATGACAAGTCTTTATGACACACTAGAGCAAGTCAAGAGGGTACATACCTTGACAGATACTTCAAGGTGACCACGTTTCTTTTAGATTATATTTAAACAGCTATCCAGATTATGATCAAATATATTTATCCTTGAAGCCAATGAAACAAACCAGTTGGTCAGATTAGAAAATTACTTAAAGACAAAGTCCTCAATGGCTAAATCGTCTCCTTTTAAAGTCTGATTCCATTTAAAAGACTGATACCAGCCAATACCACAGTGAGAAACTTGTATATAAAAAGTATTTTTTATCATGGTTTTCCCATGGCTCACATACGATGGAGTATTAGGGCCACACTGGGAAAAAAATTTTTGGAGGATTATTTTTTTTCTTCACTTTGAGAATAAACTTGAAATGTCGAGAATAAAGTCGATATGAAAATAAAGTTAAAAACAGGGCAATCACATAGTTCTACGTGTGAGCAGCTTCTTAATGTGAAATTAAGTTCATGATGCAGTTTTTATAAATTATGTCATTTTTATCTCTTTATTGTTACTATTGCATATATTACATATAAAATAAGAACACGGAGAGATTCAGCAGAACTGAAGAACAGCAGAACTGCTGTATTTATTCGTCAGACTCAGTCAGACTGTGACTCATAGACTGTAGTCAGAAGCCCATTTTTCCCACAACCCCAAATCGCCGACTTCCGGTCTGGTCAAAATAAAACAACAACTTACTGAACAATAAATCCTTTACAATATTATTGTTGTGAATAGATTTATGACTGTGGTAACAGTCTGCTAATTAACTTGATCAGGTATTGTTAGCTAAACACGCCTATCGTTTCCAATTTGATTTCTTTTACTTTATTCTTGAAACTGTATTTCGACTTTATTCTCAAAGTGAAGAAGGGAGGAAAAAAAATAATCCTCCCAATTTTTTTTCCCAGTGTGGCCCTAATACTTCGTCATACTCACAGATAAATCAGGTTTTAGTATTTAAAATTCTTCTACTCACATACAAGGTGCTTCATGACTACCTCCGGTCCTGAATTGTGCTGTCCTGCATGTGTTAAGAATTTCCCTGCTGCAACACACCTGATACACATCAGACCTAATTAGCAGACCAGTACAGAGCTTAACATCAAACTCTACACAAGTTTGATAATTACCCATAGAGCTGAGACAGGTGTGTTGCAGCAGGAAAATGCCCAACAATTGCAAGACTGCAGGACCCGAGTTGCCCACCACTACTTAATTCAGTGTTTCTCAGTTCCAGTCCTCAGATCCCCCTGTCCTGCATGTCTTATGCATGTTCTTATCCAACACATGACTCAAATTCATGAACCTGTCCATGACATTCTTTGCAGCTTGTTAACGAGCCATTCATTGAATTCAGGTGTGCTAACGAAGGGTTGCCTCTAAAACACGCCGGGCAGGGGGGCCTGAGGACCGGAATTGAGAAACACTGGCTTAATTGAATATCAAAGATCTCATGCTTTCATATGTTCTTAAGAGCAATTCACTGTCAGACTGCATGTTGCCTTGTGGCTCCTACAGTATGTACGAGCAGAGCGGGACGCAGAGCTTTTAGCTATCGTGCTCCTCTCCAGGATCCAGCTCTCGCTGGCTGTGTATCATCTCGCTCTACTTTTAAGATTAGGCTTAAAAAAGTTCCTTTCTGATAAAGCTCATTCTTAAGGGTGGATAGCCCTCCCTTAGTTATGCTGCCAAAGGCTTAGACTGCCGATCGACATCCCAATATGCTGTGAATATATAGTTGCCTGCTTGTGTCTCTGCTCTTTATTTTCCATGTATAAATCTATCACATCATTGGTGTCATTAACTTGTATTTGTCCTCTCTTCCAGCTTTCCCTGACTAAAGTTTTAGTTCCTTGTGATTTGTCTTTTCTCTCCTCTTCATCCCAAACAATGCCGCAGATGGCAGCCTTCTCTTGGCTGGAGTTCTGCCAGAGGTTTTCCTCCCTGTTAAACGGAAGGTTTATTTTACTTTCCACTGTCGCCCGCCACCTCAGGATAGATGTCTTTTTACTACTAACTGTGATCTGGTTACATTAATCCTAAGAAACTAAGGTTTGCTGTTGTTAAACAAACACAAGCTCCAAGTGTGCGTCTAAATATACATTTGACTTTCATTTCCTGACCTGAAGTTGAGTTGCATAACATGGCTGATGACAGGCTTTAAAAACCTCTGGGAAAAACCATGACAGAGAAGCTGACCTTGGTGTGAACAACATTAGTCTTCATTTAGTCAAAATTAAAACCTGGTTCTGTCAGGTGCTAAAGATGAATTTTTATGTCAATTTTGAAAGAAAAACTGATTTTATTTGTTATTGATATGCCAGCAAAAAGTAAACAGTTCATTTTGTGTTATTAAGGATAACAAAACACATTCACAATCAATAATAATGAGAAAATGTATATTTGTTAGCTCTACTTGCCACCAAGTACTCAGATTATTCATTATGAGTATTTTTTGCCAGGTTTCAGAAGCAAGTTAAATCAGCCAACTTTAAACATCATTTTGAATGAGGCCTCTGCCCCCCTTTAAAAAAATCTGTCAAATAAGAAAAAAGCACATCAGTGTTAAACTCAGAACTAACTGTGAAACACGAATAGAGAGGAAAAGTTCCGCTGCTGTGGTTTTTTCACTGAGGCCCTGCTTAAATGCTGAAAGGATGTGTTCCCCTGAGGAATATGTCTGTACAAAGTGGAGGTAAATAAATAATAAAGAGATGAATGGAGGGCTAAGCAGACAGCTGATGAAGCTGATCATAGGAAGAGGGTTAGACTGGTCCTCTGACGCTGTCAGCAGGGTGTGAGGGTGAGAGGTGATTAAAACTGCTTTCCTCTTACCCGTCAGCAAAGACGAACACACGCACACTCATTCACAGGCAAGTGCATGCACACAAACACACTGATATTGCTGCAAACTGACTTACAAATAAACAGCTTAAGCGCCTGTGATGTGCAAAACAGATTTTTTTGAAAACTCAAATCAGATGCAGCTGTTTGACTTGCTCTGCATTTCTCTGCGCTTTGATACCTGAAACTTGTAAATGAAGGGCTTTCACCAAAGATGTAAAACTGTGATGATGATAATGATAAAACATTTATATTGCAACTAATAAATGAGACCTTCACTTTATAACTTTGTTAGTGAGGAATTTATAGATTTATCCAAACAAGGACCTGACTTGTACTGAAGAAGGGACCTCTATTTATGCAACCTTGCTAATCCTCCATGACTCAGTCGTGAATCAAAACAAACACAAAGGCATATGATTCAGATATGCTTTCAGTTTTTTCCTTTTTGTTTTCCTCAGCTCTGTCCAGTTATAATTGAAATTGCTGCTACTGAAAATAGCAACTGAGCTCTGGCATCTTTGTGGTGTTAAACATTCGCCTTGGGGTGAGGTGTGGAGCATCTTGCCTTTAAAAGTGTTAAGATCAAAGTTAAAGGAGGCCAAAGACCTACATTGCAATGTCAAATTTGAAAAATTGAGATGCTATAAAAATGGTCATTTTTTCAAGAAGAAATATGTTATTTAGTTCCAAAATTATTATTTTGTTTCTTTCAGATCACAGTGCATCTATGCTGCATGTATAATGTATCATTCATTTCACATTGGTCAATACAGCAAAAGTCAGAGAGGAGAGGTCATAACATCGTATGTGCTTAAAAGATATATAGTTCATGCTTAACTAGCTGTTTAGTAGTTGCATTGGCTCCAAATGTGTCTTCCTTCTTGACATGTAACACATAAAAGAAAAACATCTGCATATGGCACAGAATATATTTCAATGAGATGGCCTTGGGTGCTTTTCTATTGACATGTTTGAACACTATTATAAAAACTCAAGATTAAAAGACAGTAACAAGCAGGGTATATTCTATTTAGTGTGAACGTCTGAACAAATGTAATGTTGCTGTTTTGCATGAGCTAGATGAAAGTGTAAAAAGGAATTACTATCACTGAGCTAAAGTAGGATCATAAGGGAATGCAAGACCTCTAGATCACAGCATAACATGTGTTAACAATGAAAACTATAAACTATAATACTTGTGTCCAATAGATGGCTGCAGGTATCACACAAATCTAATCTAAATTTCTGAAAGCCTGGTTTTGAGACGTCCGATTCCACAGAGCTGAAATGAATAAAGTGATGCGTGTTGGGAGAAAGTGGAGTTTATGCAGAAAATAAGTTGGCGAGTAATAAAAACAGAGTCATAGGCTGTTTAAAATTGCAACAGTTTGTGGTAAAATCTCATTTCAAACATTTTAGTAAAAATGTTTGTTTTGATTGAACTAAATATATTTAGTTTTGACTTTCAAACTACATGAAAGGAGTTACCTTAAGTGTAATCATTTGGATTGGATTGTGCTGTCAGGGTTCATGTTTGAGTGTTTCCTGTTTTATTTTGATAGGTTCCTGTTTTTGACGTTTGTGTTTATCTTCACTCATTATGTTTAATTAGTTTCACCTGCCCTTAGTTCATTCATTACACCTGTGTCATGTTTTGTTTCTTTAGTATTTATACTTCCTGGGTTTTCAGTTCTGTACGGTTCATTAGTTCTTTAGTTCTTTGATAGTTGGATGTCTTGTTTCCGTTGCTGGTTTCTCAAATTTATTTATAATATCTTAACCTATACCGCTCTATCTGCTGCCTGCCTTGAGTCCACTTATCTCCACCATCTCCTCCATGCTTGCATACCCCCAGGATTATAACATGCCGCATTAAGACTTCATAAGCTGAACAACCCATTTGTCCACAATGGGAATATTTTGGAGATACTAAGAAGTGTTTTTAAAACAATAGTTTATCAATAGTTTATAGTAACTTTACCACACTTCATTCTGTCATACTACGTTTTGGTTACTATTCTATTCTATTCTATTCTATTCTATTCTATTCTATTCTATTCTATTCTATTCTATTCTATTCTACAGACATTTAGCAGACGCTAAAGTGACGTACATCAGAGAATAAAACAACACAAGCATGAAATCAGGAGGAGCAGCATAGATAAGTGCAATACCGCTACAAGTCTGGTTGGACACAGCTATTGTTATGTAGGACACAGACGTTGTCCCAAAGTGCTTGAGACGTTTTTTCTGAGCTCCCAACAGCGAGCAAATGAAAAAAGAAAACTTGTAGAATTTAGTTGTTTTGCAAGACTTAACCCAATGAAGTAACAACAGGCAAGTTGATCAGTAAAGAAAGAAAAAAAAAAACAAAAAAAGTAATTACTTATATCAATCATCCCAAGTCAAAGAGCAAAGCTGCTATATTAATAAACATGCACATATGGTAGAGTCTTACCTTCAGGGAGAAATGTACAGTATTTCATTTGGAAAGAATTTAGCTCAAGCTCTAATGAAATCCCCCTGTGGCTGCACCAAGCTCGACATATGGTCATTGTTTGACTCTGTACTCAGTCTGGTGCTTTGCTGGAGCTTTGAATCTACTCATACAGTTGGAAGAACCACTGGGGGCACCTGTGAATGTGCATATTTGTGTTCATTTAACCATTCCCCATCAGCCAAAGTTCAAGCTGGTGCTTCAGAGCTCTCCAGAGAGATCCCGAGGATCCGCTTCACTTGACAATGGGCTGAACATCTCTTTGCAGCTCCCGTCCAATTCTTTGTCTGAGGTGAGATAGCCATCATCTTTCTCTCCATTCAGGAGGTTTCAAAAGGTGGCGGGAGGACTGAATTGAATTGATCTTTTTATATCCTTATACTTTTTCTCCCCTTTTTTGCCCTTCTGAATTGATTTTTTTCCTTTCATGATATGAAGATACTCTGATATTCTCAGTCCAGTATGAAATATACTGTAATAAAAGATGACCTTATCATCTCCAGATAACTGAATTTCCAATAAATCTAACATGATGAGTCAGTTTAAAAACTAATTTCCCTGCCTGTTCATCATCTGATAATCCATTAAACAATGTTCAGAACATGAAATATTAACCACACTGTTTACTGTGCTTAGCCAGCTACATTATAATTAAATACTGAATAAGGCAATATTCTCCCCATGGGTGATAGTCAAACTCTTTTTTTGTACCTTGCTTCTGCTACCATAGTGTTTATAGCAACATATAAAAGCTTTCACATTAAAATTGATCTCTACAAACAATGCATCAATAAACAGGTTTTATGATAACATTACATACACCCAGTAGGGTACAGTACATGTGTGACTATTTTTGTTGAGAGGTTGGCAAAGACACACAGAGAGGAAAGTATAGAAGTAATGCTTCAGAGAAAAGAAAACAAGTCTTGGAGCAGTGCCACTCTATAACACAGCAGCATGTGATTAGCTGGTCATGTTCCTCTTTATCTAGATTGACAGGACACATCTGTGGAATGGACTGGATGGAGACCAGGTGTGAATATTTCAGTAGATACATGAGCACATGGAACATCTGGACGACTGGATTAAGGAGTTGGGGGAAGCAAATTGGCAGAAAACTATGAGAGAATGACGAATATGTGCCACTCAAGCAGAATGTATTAGGCTTGGCTGCATTTGTTTCTTTTTCTCCACCAACTTAGATTCCAAATGTTACCCTGTACAATTACAGACTACATGTAAGGTCCAACACTGAGATTTAATAAAAAAGAAATCAGAATAAAGCTAACTGAAATATAAAATCATGCGAAAAATATGAGCAGAATGTAAAAAACATGGCAGGTATGGTGTTACTTTAAAGATACCAAAGGAATTACGTTTGCATGCTGATGAGATTGTACCTTTTTAAAATGTTCAGTGTGCTCTCAGTCCAACAAAAGAGAAGGCACACTGCTCAGGGAGCATATTCCTTTCTTTTTATATTGTATTATTCAGCCCTCTTATCATTCGTGGAAGGACAGGTTCCCATAAAATGAAGCTGCAACAATAGCTAAAGGCTTTGACCAACTATGGTTGGAGTAGAGGATAAAAAAGAGCCAACCAGCCAGGACTTATTTTGCAGCTTTAGCATGGACTAACAATCTTTTTCTTAACTTTTTTGTTCACTGCTTAAAACACATCTTACCCCTGCCCCCTATGTCACAACTGGAGTGATGGTATGGAGATGTGAGATGTGGAGATGTGGATCCAAAGACAGGCAGGAGGCAGGAAGCAGGAAGTGGAAGGAATGCAGGATGACTAATAGAAACTATGGATAACTAAAGACTATTTACAAATAATGAACCACAGAGATGAACTGAAACTAGGAAGTATAAATACACAGAAACAAACAAGACACAGATGGGATGAATTATATAAATGAAACCAGGTGAAACCAATCAACAGGAAATAAGAAAGTTAAACAGAAAGGAAAGAGGGAGCTGAGCCGGAAAGCAAAGCTTTCAATTTACCGGTTGCTCTACGTCCCTACCCTCACCTATGGTCATGAGCTGTGGGTCGTGACCGAAAGAATGAGATCCCGGGTACAGGCGGCTGAAATTAGCTTCCTCCGCAGGGTGGCCGGTGTCTCCCTTAGAGATAGGGTGAGAAGCTCGGCCATCCGGGAGGGACT
>JBAMHV010000014.1:6378135-6409365 GCA_037177535.1 Pseudomugil gertrudae
GCAATTTCTATCCGCAAAATCACTTTCGGGGTTGATAAATCGCTTTGCGTGTGCTAAAATCATTAATTTACATGCTCACCTCCCACTACACGCAAAAATTGCGTGTGAACGCCCCAATTTACATATTCATTGAGGCAAAGGTGCAATTTCAGACGGACGCGCAATTTTGCACCTTTGAAAGACGCAAACCGTTTTGCTCACTGTTAGTAGATCAGTTTGTACTTATTTTAGCGTGCGCAACGAGTTTGCACGCGTTTTACTACACGCAAACCTTTAGTAAATCTGGCCCATTGTGTCATTACTTTTTAACCAATTTAAAGATTTTTAAATATCTTTAAATGGTAAATAAAAAAGAAAATGTACTCAAAAGCATTGCTTCAAATTGTTTAGAGAACATTCATGAACTGGGATGAATGTATGTAAAGTTTTCAGGGTCACAGTTTAATAAGCACAATACAGTCAAATTCAAAGAGTTTCTTCTTTGGGTCTGAAACAAATACCTAGTGTGTGCTTTTAAAATGGTTCTTGTGTGTTTTTATTAGAGCATTTTGTGCTACTTTTTCTACAAAAAGGGCTTCATAAATAAAGTTTGATTTAATGTGGAAAATAATATAAGAACATTTCCTTATTAGTTTTAGGTCGAGGTGTCAGCTTCACTCCTCAAACGCCACAGTCCTGCAGGTTTTCCATGTAACCTTGCACCAACACCTGACTCAAATTAATCAGTCATTATGCTAAATTCCATTGGCTGTAGGATCCATTGAATGTAAGCCAGGTGTGTTGGAGCAGGAATACAATGAAAACCTGCAGGACAGCAGCCTTCAAAGGCTGACTTCAAACACCTCTGTTTTGATTGTAAAATTTACCTGGAATAAGAAATTAAAATGACTCAGGAAGGGTTATAACATCAGTTGCTCTACAACTAAAACAGGTCTGGTGTCTTCAAATAAAAACCTACACAGTTACCAACATATATAGGGTCATAACATATAAAGGACAACATATAGGGTTTTGTTTTTTTTTTCTGACAACATTTTGACCTCTAATATTTTTTTGTCCAATGTGTCCTCATGTTGGCATTTAGAATTAGGAGTGTGTTCAGTCTGCTTTTAAAGAGTAATAATGCTGAGTATATTGAATTGACCCATTTCTCATATTAAATTTACCTTCTGCACATAGATTTAACCCAAATGGGACACATGCTTTAGTAATTCCGGATTTAATCCTGTGGGATCGGCATGATTTTCAGACCCGCTCTCATCTTTTGCTCCTGTGTGCTTAACAAATAGAAGAACTGGTACTAAACGGGGACAAATTTAGAAAGTGAAAACAAAATGCCATAAAACTGCGGAGTAAAAGTTGCAAAACTGTGGGTAAAAGTTAAAAGTTTTGACGTGAACAAGAGCACAAGTGAAACAAAGGAAAAATGTGCTTTGCCAGTTTCTATATGAAAAGAGCTGTCACTGGAGTTGCAGAGTTGGAGCAGCTCTCGCTCGATGCTGGATGAATTTTTAATGATCCCAACCAAGATGCAGTAATTACAGGAGAACAGCCTGTCATAGTGGAGCATTTCTGCAGAGTACCCTGGTATTTAAACATTGCTGCTTTTTATGGCCCCTGTGCCTCAGGTCAGGTGTGACTCTTTATTTGTTTAAGGTCATGAGACAGTCAGCGGAGGTGATGGGAAACAACACAGACACATGAGCCGTTGTAATGCGGTTACTGCAAAAGTGTGAAAAACAAAGCATCTTTTTTGTGTGACAGTTAAAAGATGAGAATGTGAAGAAGAGAAACACAATAAAACAGGAGTTGAAGGAGGAACTTAAACATGAGAAAAATTGAAAATCCTCCCATCTATGTGACAATATAATTTTGCTGAGTTCGTCTTCCTGTCTACACATCTTGTGCTATCAAAAGACTTGTGAAAATTTGCTCTCAGGGTAGGCACAAGCACTTTGGTGTTAGACAGAAGAGCTAGATATTCTGCTCAGGTATGGAAACATTTAAGGCACATTACAAAGCTAACAGGCTTCAAAGACATATTCCTGACTTCAAAGCACCCTCACCCAACTCCACCTGTCTCCATCAAACATTTCTATCCTGCCCTCTCTTTCGAGTAAATCACAGACATTTGTTTGGTCTAAACAGTCACCATATCAGATACTGTACTTCACTCTGATGGATGATTTAAATAATTACACAACATTTCTCAGTGTCTCCTACCTTTTCATTAAGCTTGTTAAACTTATTTGATATAAAATCAGTTATATTTTTTCAGTGACTAATTTCATAAAGCCTTAAATGTAAGGGCAGCAGCTTTAAACCTCGAAGACGTTCGATGATAAAAATGTTTTTTACCCACATTGTGAGAAGATGGTGACATGGCATGTGTGTGGGTTGGATTTAAAGGAAAACATACTTTTGTTTATTTTCACTTTAATAAATAAATTCACCTGCCTAACAGCTTTAATCATAACCCCCAATTGATGATGCTGATTTATTTGACTTTTTTTTTTATCTATTTCTCTAAAGTGCTAACCTTTCTCCATTTTCTAGATAAAGACTTTATTGGATTCATGTCCATGTTAAACTAATATGGATTCTTTACAATCTTCAGTCATTCATTTAACACTTTTGAGCTGATCGGCTAAACAAATTTCCAATATATGTAAAAACTGTTTCCAATAACTGAATGATTGATGGTTTGAACCCTATTCCATGTAGCTTTCCACCCAGTGTGAATGAATAATGGATTCAATGTAAAGCCCTTTGGGTGTCTTGAAAAGAGCTTTATAAACCCTATCATTATTATTATTTTCCTGACATTTTTAACAATTAAATAATAATCATTTACATCAGTTTGATGCTTTTTATTCACATATCTGATCTGAATTGCTACAAAAATATCTTGTACATCTGATATACGAGATGTTTTTTGTAGATATACTAAGTCTACAGGACGTGTATCAGGTGAAGAACAGTTAAAAACAAAGCTGTTATTTAGCACCATTTGTTCTATTTGTGAAACTGTTCGTACAAAACACATGGTGATATTATGTAAACACATTATTCTACGGGTGATTCATGTTTTATTCATGTGAAAATCACTAAGTGAATATCTGTTCACCTTGCCAACAGTCATAATTCTCCACATCTCTGAACAACCTCTGAGTCAATCCGCTTCTTACAGTCTGTGAGTATGTTGTACTAGAGGTACAGTAAGAGTTAAGCCTGTGTCGGGGGGGCAACACAATTCAGCACGGTCTAGCAAGGCAACTTCTGTTTTCAAATGGTTGTTCATGTTTATTCAGATCAAAAGTTTGGTTATAAACAATCTGAAATCAAGACTATATTAAATCTGAACAAACCTACAGTCACTAGTTAATCTCACTTTACATATGTTAATCTATGAAAGTCATACCATAAACAAATATTTCAGAATTAAACCAAAAACAGGGATACATAAAATAGATTTTTAAAAAGTCATTGAGCAATAGTTTTTATATTGGTAGGCAAGGCAAGGCAAGTTTTTTTTATATAGCACCTTTCATGTACAGGACAGCTCAAAGTGCTTTACATTGATTCCTATATAAGCCAATAAGACATTCACAATATAGCACATGAACATATTTAATGTATTCAAAATGAGATATTTGATTTTAATGAAAAAACAAAACAAGAAAAACACTAATTTAATCATTTTGTATTTTGGAAGCAACGAGATATGAACTTTGAACTTGTTATAAAACATCAAATGCATTAAAAGGCTGGAAAAGTAATTGGTACTAAAAAGAAATGTCTATATGAACATAAAGCATCTAGATAACATAGCCAAAGCTCTCATATTATCAGGGTGGTCCATAGCTTTCTAAATTAAACAAAATATTTAAAAAAAAACTGGACCAGTGAATCCTTTATCAGATACAGTGGTTCATCCTTCATCTCTCATAGGTCCAGCAGAGTTTCCTCTGTTCCCAGATGTTAGGAGAAGATTCTATGCAGAGGTGAACAAAGCCGTCTCAGTTTACTGAGGCTTGGTGCTGTCGTCACATTCATGGGGATTTTTCATGGAACAATTCTTCTCTTTCAACATTTTTTTTGCTCTTTTTGGCTAATGAAATGTAATTGCTTTTCATCTTTATCTATACTTCATACAGTATTTGAACATTTTGGTCATTTAGACTATAGTCAGATTTGTACTTGCCATAATAATGGGACATTGTTAATGTTAATATTCTCAGAAGCTTGAATGTTTATTTATGATTTCACACAAGACATCTTTATTTTTTTATCAGTAACACCTGGTTTCAGTTCAGAAACAGAAAATAAAAGTTAAAGTTTTTGTTTGGGTAGTATACGGAGGGGAAATTGTGTGTATGCGTGGGGGGTGTTTGCATGTATTTGTACATACACGTGTGTGATTGTGTAAAAAGGATTTTAAATTACCACCAAAGATTATCTCAGAATGTTTAATTTGCTTTAATGCATCAAACACTAGAAGACAAAGCTGTTTACACACTAACCTTGTTGCAACAGGTCAAAGTAACATCAGAGCTCTGTGACAGCACACAAAGGGAAATGGGTCTTTGACTGTTATTTACTGTTCAGCTGACCTGGGTTCAACTTCCCAGGCGGCCTGATACAGTGTAATAAGTCTCATCAATGGATCCAAGTTCAGGCCTTTAGTAGCTGAAGTCACATATACTAGCTGGGTCAACACTCTCTGCCAACAGCATCTCTGACCTGAGTTCAGTGCCCAGACAGGTAATCACAGAAATGAGACATAATGCAGCCATCATATCACAAAAGGCAATGACAAGCACCAAAAAGACAAGTGGGGGGTGGGAAAACAAAAAGAAAAGGTGTATGCTTTTTGCAAAAATGAAAACATCTAAAATTCCCCTTGACAGGTTTTAATTTGAAGTGGAATTGTGTGAATAATGTGTAATTAGTACTTTACTTACAATGGCCATGGATTACATTTTCTGAAGGGTACTTTATTTTGTTTTAAGCAGGGTTGTATGCTTCAGATGCCTACAGCTTGTTGGATTAAAGCACGCAAGGTGGCAAATCAAATCCGTTACTTGGGGACAAAGTAAACCTAAAAGAATCATAGTGAACAAAAGCTATTTAGTGGACAGAGACACGTATGATGCATCTGAATATTTTTTTTCATTTCTTAGCTGCATAACACAACTCAGAAAAAATAGCACCCTCAATACATAAAGAACTATCACATTTGCATGCTGAGATGCGTTATTGTGAGCGATGTTTCTTTTTTCTTTTTCACCTCATCTTGTCCAACATCATAGCAAGCAGAAAAAAAATATTCCGACTGCCATGTTGTGCCAAACAAACCTGGGCTGCCACATGGAGCTTGATGCATATAAAAGAAATTAAACTTCTCGGATATAGATGTAGATTAATCTTGGTATTTTATTTTAAAATTGTTCTTTACTATGCTAAGTGACATATTAATGCTGGACCTGACCAGATGACTAACTGAGAAAATAATATGAATAACAACAAACCTGTAATTATTTATTATAAAATCTACATAATAACACACAAACTGGATGATCATGTGCTTGTAAATTAGAGAATCCCCTTCCCCAAAGAAACTCCAAAACGTGAAACCAGAAGCGACCAGCTCAGAGCTCAGCCATGGACAACCATGTACCCACCAAAAAATGACAGTAAGATTACTCAAAACTATGAGTTCCCCAAGAGGTCAGGTGTAAGCACCTGGACTGAACTAACCCCTTTCTCCAACTGGGTCAGCTGTGATCCAGGCTCAGCGGCTGACCCAGATGGAGAAAGGGGTTAGTTCAATCCAGGTGCTTACACAGGTATGATGGCTCCAACTCCACTAGCCCACCTTATTTGGCTCCATCAGACACCCAGGAGGATTGGACAACCCTTCACAACCATCCATGAGATATTATCTAACTTTAATAAGTATAATATTGTACTTCATGTTATCCTCTTAGGCCCTGTGGTCTCTCTTTGCTCCAGCTACCCGCAACCATGAACTGGGTGAAGAGGTATAGCAGATGGATGGAAGCTAATTTATGTACATGCAACATGAGAAACTACTTAAGCCAGCTATATAGCTGACTGCATCACTTTTTTAAATTCATTCAACTTTTTACTCCCCCCTCCCCCCCATCTGTAATAAATATTAATGAATATTCATGAATATTATTTAATAAATGTTATACTTTTATGCATCCTGTAGTCCTTCATCTCGGGTATTTTTAAATTATAAACTTCAGAACTTAGAAAGTTAAATGAACTCCAACCAGGTCCAACTAATTTCTCTTAGCTATCCAATAAAGTACAGTATCAATTCCAGTGCCCTAAAATTGCACTTCACCAAATGCATAATTCATGCCAACTTGTCTGCAGCATGTGTAAATACGTTTCTACACACACATATACACACACTGTTATGATCAGAATAAGCTTTTGTATGATATATACAATCTGACCCAAAACTGAAGTGTGCTTTTTAAAATTCCAAACCAGTGTTTTGTAGCCAAAGGTTAGAGAAGAGAAAGTGAAATCTTACCCAAAGGTGGTGGAAGTGGAAGAAAACGAAACCCAGTTTTCTCAGGTTGAGATACATAAAATGAATGGGAGTAATTTACTAGTGCAACAGTGAGTCCTTTGGACTACTGCAGTTTATTCATTCCCATGTTTATATGAGCAGCTTAGTCTCAAAATGTGTAATTAAAATGTTTGTCAATATGTCCAATAAGAACAAAAAAATAGGAAAATAAAATCTACTCAAACTGCTAACAAAGACCTTATCTCAACCAACTGACTTAACACAAAGAAAAAAGGACACCAACACTTCCAGCCGCCTGCCCCCACCACATAATGTCACAACTCTTTGTTTTGTTCATTTCCTGTCTCAGCTTTTGGCCTTCCTCCTGATAAAGGAAAAAAGAAGAACATCGTTTAAGACTAAAGATAAAAAATGAGGGGAATTGAAATGATGATGTGTTGTATGGGATCCGTTTCAATCCTCTTCCAGCTGATGTTGAGTTAAGGGCCGATCTTCTAGAACTCAGACAGCTGCAATATTGAGAAACTCTCCTATTAAATAACTGTCCGTCCAAACTTTTCCTTTTGCATCAGGGGTTAGCTTGAAAAACTCCATCTACAACAAAAAAGTTTAACTTGCACACATTTTTTTTCACTTATTCATTATCGGCTTTCAGTAGAACTGTGCTCTCAAAATGTGCCACTGTTGTCAAGTGAAAACAATTAAACTAACATATTCTTTTGATAACTCTGCTTTAATGCAGTAACTTCATAAACAGAGATATGCAAATGTAAGAGTGTTTTTATTCGTCACATATTTCCAAATGAGCTGAGTTGTAATAGCATTAAAAAACATGTAAATCAATAGCTTGTCTGAGTGATTAATGGAGCCCAAAAGTTGAGTAAATAAAAAAAGTAAGGTTTAAAATTGATTCAGTTTTCCTGCTTTTACAACCACATCATGTTAGTCTGTTGATTTGTGCCTTTTCTTAAATTGCTGGTTAAAGAAAACAAACAAAAACATATAATTAGTATTGATAAATAAAAGGTCAGTCCATTTCAATGACTTCACATTCTTCCAAGGTCTGCTGAAGGATGGCCACAATAGGCATGAATTGATTTTCATATATTTTAACAAATGCAGAAAAAACTAGAACACAATGTATTACCTTCAAATAATGGAAAAAAAGATCTGCTTTTCAAGTGACTTTGTTAAAAGGTCACTTTTCTAATCGTATGCAAATGGAACACAGCATGACCAGACTACAGTCAATGCTTTGTTTTGTAATGGTATAAGACAAACCTGAAAAATATGGATCAGTTGTTTTAAAAGCACTGCAGATAAGTGGAGAGGAGAACAGACAGTGAACAATTGTCATTGCAGAAATAAAAGTTTAAGCTTTAAGCTGCAGCTTAGTTCCTTGTTATGACCTCTGACCTCAGCTGTTGTTGCAGCACAGTGACCGGCGCTACCATGCACTTCGGAGATGTGTCAACAATTTGTAGGCCCATATCTCAGTGTTTATAAGCCAGCACCAAAAAACTATTGCACACAGTCACCCCAATTCTACCCAAGGGTGAAATTGCCTTTCCATTATTTCCATTATACTTGGTCGTCAAAAAAAAATGAGTCTAACAATTTGCGGTAAGATAACAGGTTGTTTGCTTATTTATTTATTTTTGACATTGTGTTTTAATGATGTGCTCGATGATGTAGTGTTTCGGTCCTGGCTTCCAAAATGCTGGTAGCGGTGTTTAATTTTAGCATTTCACTTCAATGCCAGATGGAAATGATGGATGAAGGATCTTCAAAGTGAAGAAACATCGCTTGGGGACACCTGAGGCCCATGATCTGCAAAGAAACGCAATAAAGAATCGGCACCTACTAACAAGTCTTTTGTAAAAACAAAAGGCTGAATAAAGCACCTGGATGCCTTTGAGTCTGTGCTTTAAAATATCATTTTAATCCAATAAAATGAAAAGGAACACAAACTATTCATGCAGCTTTTTGCTGAACATTAAATAAAACCAACCATTTTAACTTGTGAAAATTTGGTAGCTGAAGCTCTGTATTTAATTAAAATGTGAAATTCTAACTTTACATACTGTACAGCTTCTGATATCATACTCTAAGCCCGAGTCATTATTCCAGTCCTCATAGGCAAACACTTATCTGTATGCAATAAGGATGTAAGGATGTGATGGATGTTTCTTTATGAAAAAAAATGAAGACCAATAAAAAAATCAGCTGTTAAATCACTGCAAAAGAATTCAATTAATTTAAACAGATGACAGTCAAGATATGGCCTTGTCATTTAGGACCCTATTTAAATGTGCTTGTAAACCTAATGATTGGTTCTCATGATGATGAGCCCAGTGACATTCTTGTGCCACTTTTCTTAGGAAAGAGAGGGGTTATATAGTAGGTCTTTGTTTTCTTTGCCGTACAGTTTTCTTCCCAAACCAAATTGTAAAGTGAATCTGGAGTTGAGCTTGATTTCTCTGCACTGAGCCCTGTGGAGTTACACTACTTCCAACCCACCAAACATTGTTTAAATAGTTTCCATAATTGACACTCCACCTGAATTCTCTGCAGTTCCAGGGCTTGTGCTACTTCAATAATCAGAGAAATTTGACTGGCACAGACAAGTTACTGCTACTTTAAAAATGTAAAGATGGATTTGAATATCATGAAATCTTCTCTGACACAGAACTGAAAGCTTTTGGATATTGTCTGTTTTGCATAGGTGTTGGCTGCGTGTTGTTTCAAGACATAAAAGGCGACTACAGAACTGAATGATGGCAGTTTAGGGAATAGCAGTGTCTGCACATTGCAGTGCAGCCATATGTTCGTATTTTGATTTGGACCTCCGCAGGGAATGTGTGGAATAAATGAAAAATTTCTTTAGGTCTGTTGTCTGCTAAATTTGTGTGAAAGAAATAGATAGATTGAGGTCACATAAGAGTGAACTAATGTGGAAGAAAGCTTTCTCTGCTAAATACATTATGGCTCACACTAATCTACCAAAGTCAGGCAGATAATATGTCATCCTACTCCTGTCCTGCACTCTGTCCCTGTACTAGTCAGGCCAGAGCTGTTAGTTCTGGAGATGGGCTAACTGGGCACGGAGAAGAGGTGAAGGGGTTAAATGATGGTGGACCCTATTTTCATGTTGCTGTTGGGAATCCAGTCAAAGTGCTCCAGGGGGACGTGATTTAAGTGCCAAACGAGTCAGATGAACCACAGGCTTGGTATGAACCCCGCACGTCTGCCTCATTTAAAGGGGAATGGGGACTCGATCACTGGGAATAGTTTAATAATTTAGTATGGCCTTAAACTAATCTATTTCAAGCACCCAGATGGTATTTATATTGAGCAAATGCTCAGATAATTGAATGGAATAATTTACTCACTACTGTTGCTCGGTGTCAGAGAATCCCCTTGCTGAACCTAATCTGGAAAAGACATAAAGCAAGGCATTAAACCAAATCACAAAAAAGAGGGAAGGTGATTTCAGAAATAAATATGGTGCAGTAAAATTAAAGCTTTTGAAATAGTCCCCTGAGTAGCTGAGAAGTATGGGTGTTGTTAGGCTGTTTCTGTATACGTATATTCCTCTAAGCATTTGGATTGGATTTGTATTATTTATATGTGTATGTTTGTTACAATATGATGCTGTATGCTTGTTAATGCTGTCTTTTGTAGGGTTATGGTGGCTGTTGTTAAATGCTACAGGCTATCTGTTGAGTGAGGAGCCAACTGAGAAGCTGGTATAGGTTGGGTCATGGTAGGCACAAGAGGGTTTTCTGACCCCCAGGTATGTGCACGTTTCAATGAGAGAAACAGAAGATCAGCAAGGTAGCCAAAAAAAGTAGAGGCAAAAGTCACCGATTTTAAAATTGGGAGGTTAGACAGGCCAGGCAATGAAGAGGGAGAAAGAGGGATACAGAAAGAGAGAAATACAAAGAAATAGATCTGCAGATTTTTAACAGGCATGTCCCTCCATCTCTGATCAAAGCTTCTTATCAGCCTTAGGGGCATCTCCACTACACGCCTTTTCTAGCTGCTAAAAATTCTCTGCCTGGAAATCATTTTAACACCTCTCCACTATAGCCTTCACACATTTCATCCATTCAAAGGCTATAGTACATGCATCACGCCTGCTGTGCATGAAAGCGTCTGCTTCTTCCGTCTTCATATGCTCACACAGCAGCATACATACATACATATATAATATATATAGAGAGAGAAAGAGAAAGGTTGGGGGTGGGGGGTTAAAGTGACTTTTTAACATACTGTCTTATTTTCATGGCTCATTTAAGAGAGGAATAAATCTGAACCACATCCTGATTTTTTTTCACACCTGTGTTCTGATGTCTGAATACCAGAACCAGCTGTGTTTTCTTTCCTCTTTGTCACTATTAAAGATGGGAAATCAAACAATAACTGTTCTCCATGTTAGTCAGTCCATGCTCAGAATTTCCCCGATTCCTGCCAGGGTCATTGTTCCAAAACGTACAACAGATCCTTAAATCTATCATCAGTCTTTGAGGTTCATGTCATCCATAAGCCATGAGCAATTCCACCGGATAATGGGGCCACACCAGGGAAATCTCAGAGGTCACACTATTCTGAAGGAATGTATGGGATCATATCCTTTTTCCCATAAAAACCTAATTTTAAAATAAATACATTAAAAAAAGTATAATGCGTATTATTTTCAGCTGGTCAGGGATGTGATAAGAAAGTCTCTCTGACTTAAGTGACTATTCAGACACAGAAAAAGGTCTTTGGTGGCACATAAAGGGGGAATAATTTAATAGATTTTATAAAGATTGTTACTACACTCAGTGGGCTCTCTTTTTACCCTTTGCACTTTTGGTCTCTCCTTTTCATGGTATGATTTGCATTAATGGGCTCAAATGGAAGACAAGAATACAAAAATGAAACCCAAACTGCAACCAGATCAGTTCACTGAGAGAAGAGGGCGGTACAAAGAGATCCCTACTGATTTTACTGTACAGGATATGCCCTGCTATCAGGAAAGCAAGATGACCACCCCCTTTGAATACACTTACAGACCACTTAGATGATGCTACAAGTCTCCCCTATTTTCTTTTAGTGCCATTAGAGTCAGGCTGCCTGGCTGTTTACAATAAGCAGAGCTTGAGTTTATGTGAAAATGTTGAATATAGTATTATAAGATGACACGGTGAAGCATCCCGTACTTCCCCAGTACAGTGGAAACCCTCTGTGGGAGTTTGGCAAATAGATGCTGTTTTATGACAAACCAAGGACTCCTGTTGCTTGTTGTTTCTGCATAGCTTTTGACTGATTTTAAAGCAAGATTTGGCTGTGTTTGTCTTAGGAATGCCCAGCTTTAGGATTAGATATTCAGGAAATGTACCTGAAAAAGTGTATGTTCCTCTGAATGATCAGCAGAAATCTATTTTCTTATCAGGAAAATGTGTAATCAAAGAGTGTTCTTTGTAAAGTTTTGTAATGATGAGCTCTCAGGTTCATCAAGCTCTGGTAAGTCACAAAGTGTCGAACTAGAGATGCAGCTTTAAATGTCTTTAAGCATGTTTAGCTTAAGAAGTCTCATTGAAGATATGGTCAGAGAAAAATAATCAGTTGATTTTTTTTCCAAACCCTCATAGGTATGAATATGGGGTCTTCACTAGTCAAAAAACCTATCACTAACTTTTTAGCTTGCCTCCTATCAGACTGGTAACCAGTTAAGCACACACACCTTTTGTCTTTTGCTCAAACAAAACAAGAGACGATATGAAAAATACAGGAATTACAAACTGAATAACAAATTATGTCACATTAAGCTCTTGTATCATGTAAATGTGTACCTTTAAATCGTTTTACAGAGTGTAAAACACTGGAGATGAATGGCAAATCTTCCCAAAATTAGAAGTACCAGCAAATACAACAAAAAGTGCAACACAATGCTGTGTTTGAAAAAACTTTATGGTTAGAGTACATTTAGCACAGCAAATCAGCACAAAGCTTTACACTACTTGTCAAGCACAGTGTTAAAAAAACATCATTTGACTCAATCATTATTTTGACTTACACGACCAAAGCTGTCCAAGTCATCAACTTACATATACAAAGGGCTGTGTAGCCTCACTGATTGATTTATGAAGTCAAAGGATAACAAGGAAGTCCAAAGGATAACATACTAAAGGTATAACATTTGTTTTCAGAATGCCCCTTAGTGTAAAAACAAACAGACACAAGAGCAAGACAGACCTGCGTTACAAAGACATGTAGTGTGTCTCAAATTATAAACTAATTCTGACAAGCTAAAGTTTGGCTAAAATTTCAAATTCTTTAGAAAAGTGAGCCTAAGCACAGACCTGTGTTGTGATGTGGTGGTTAACATCACAGCCTCACAGAGGGTCACAGTAATGGTCAGGAAGATCACTGGGTGAGTGAAGGTGCTCATATATAACATCATGCTGCAGCTTTTGGTTGAATATATATGTCCTGATCCATAAAATATTAGTGGTCCATTTTAATTTGGCTTTTTTTGTGTTTTTTGGCTCATGTAGTGAGAGAATGATCTAATACCAAGAAAAAAAATATACAAACAGAGATGGAACTTTTCCCCTTTAGCCATACTGTGCTATCTGCTGTTGTTGCCTCTTGAAGAATCTCACAAAGGGACACAGAATCTCTTCAAACATTTCAAAGCAAGCATAACAAGTCTGTTTGCATTGGGAGGAATAGTGCTGTAAAACAGTCAATAAAAGAGCATCCTCTTGGTCTTTTTTCAAAAGCAATGCTAAAGTTTGTCCTCTTCTGGACTCATAAACATCTGCGCTCAACTCAGATTTTCTTTCTGTACAATACCTTTACTGGAAATGTTTCAATCAGATGCAGCAGCTACCTCTTTAATTAAAGCAAAAGCAGGCATTATTTCCTGAGTTAATGAATCATGGTAAAAGTAGCCAAAGGAATAACAACTGTTCTCTGAAGTTACGTCAATGTCTTTGACAAAACCTTCTTTTTCATTAACGTAAATATGTATAATCGACCCAATTGACAAAATAAATAAAATACAATCTTAGAGCACAAAGGAGAAAAATTTAACAAGTTCAATAATAATAAAAAATAGAAACAAAAACAGTAAATGAAATAACTAAATGAATAATCAAAATATCCTCCTTTAAAAAAAAGTAATTTTACAGTCCGATGGACATTTTCTACCTAATCTTTGTGAATAGTTTTGCAGGACACTTTTTACATTTCTATGTCTCTATGAAAGAGTTTAATGTGTCTATATGTATGGACAATATGTATCTCTTGTGGATACGTCCTTAATTAAGATCTGGTGCAACCAGTTACTTCCAGATGTTTTGTCATCAAATGAATTAGGTTTACCTGTGTGCAATTTAAGTGTCAAATAATCTTTTTGAAGCCTAAGGCCTAGTCCACACGTAGCCGGGTATCTGGGAAAACGGATCTATTTTTATACGTTTAGGCTTTTCATCCACACGAAAACTACGTTTTACATCACCAAAAACGAATAATTTGTGCGGGTACGTGTGGATGAAAACTTTTCTGAAAACAATGCCGTGTGTATGATATTATTTTTAAAAACGATGTGGGGGGGATATTCGTTTTTAAAAATACCCGGGTACGTGTGTACATGGCCCCAGTCTGCTACATGACAAAACAAGAAGTACAATGGAGGTCTTCAAATAAGTGAGAGATGAAGCTCTGGATAAATAGTGATTAGGTTTGGCTTGTAAAATAAAAACAGAAAATTAAAAATTTAGTGAAAAATATAAAGAATGAAATAGGAATAAAAATTTTAAATATCACTCAAAGAAGCCATTGAAAGTTGTGCAAAATGGTGTAAATATGGCACAAAGCCCTGAAAGAGCTCTAAAGCTCTAAAGCAAACTGTTAAACCAAGACTCAAATGTTTGAAGGTTAAACATTTTAATGTCGTGTTGAAGCTCCGACATCAGTTCTAATGAATTTGTTTTAAGAGTAAAAGGTTGCTGTGTGCCTGCAGTGTCCATCAGGCTGAAGAAACTGGGATGGTTTTACAATACCAGACTTACAGAGGCATTCAGTGAGACACGTTGCTGTAATTGCTGCAAAATAGAGATTTTTTTCAAAGGATTTGGGTGTGATTGTTTATTCCAACTCAGTTTTTGCCTTTGTTTTTGTATTGCTTCACAAAAAGTTACTTCAAAACGCTACCTCACTCATTATATAGTTCCTTCCCCAGGAAAACAAAACAAAACAAACAAGCAAAAAAGATAAGACATTCTTACCTTATAGGACAAAAAGGAAAGGAAATAAAAAATAAAGAAATAAAATAAAATAAATGTTTACCTGCTGGGTAGACAGACAGATGCACAGACAAACAGACAGAAAGTCAACATTTGTTTTGGTGCCTGCTCTTTTCTAAAGGCCTCCAACGTAGCATTTCCCAAAAGTAAAAAAAAAAAAATGACAGGCCCTATTTTTTACCTTGATTCAGCATTTGTCCAAACGCACCAGATGTGCAATCCACCCCCCACCCCCCACCTCCCAATGCAACTTCCATATGTCCATCTGTGCGGCCACAGCTAACTAAACAGCTGTGAATGCAGCACTAAAGCTAAACCCTGTATATCCTGGGAACCACCTTTCAATCATACTCTGAATTTTCAGAGCAGGACTTTGCATATTTCTGGCACTTGAATCTGGTTGAGCGAAGGTCTGGTTTAGCAAGTCAGCTTTTATTATCTGGACTCTTTTTATATATATATAGAGCATTATGAGGTTTGGAATTATCTTCCTGGAAAAAAAGCCTTCTCTGAAGGAAATTGCGTGCAGCCAGGAGCATGTTATTCCAAATATGCCTGAATAAAGTTCAGTCATTGTTGTGACTCAACTAATGTCAAATAGACTAATGCATTTTAGACCTTAAAACATCCTGGTCTGTGGTGTGTTCATAACAAACCAGATTCTGCAATGTTTGTTCCTCCTGAGACTTCTCTGAGTTCTCTAGAACATTAAATGATTGTAAGCCAATAAAATTGACATTTTCATGCAATTTAATGTTGAGAGACATCATTTTTAAATGGTTGAACTATTTGTTTATTTGTGCATATCTTCATTCGTACAAGACTCGTCCTCTCCTGATGATCTGTTGACAATCATTGTAAGTATCTGTGAGATTTTGCACCGGGTAATTTTAAGTGTCACACAACCTGTCTTGCACAGTAATGTGATCATTAGCCTCTGAAGTTTGCATGTTTTCCCCATCCATGCAGGCTCTCACAGTCACACAGTTTGTTTTTTATTTTGAACCCCCACAAACAGCTACAGCAGAACAAGAAACCTACAAATGTAAACTGTAATTCCGGCTGTTGTTCGATACAATCCCAACGGCCGTCTCTACCAGTGAATCAGCAGGATGCTTGTTAGTTGTAGCTAGTTTTTAATAAAAGGTCTACACAAAGAGACAAGTTTATGTTGTACTGAGCTTCACTTAGTTTGACCTTACAGGGAAAAACATAGAAACCTTTTACGTGGAAAGATTTAGATGAGTGTGGAAAATGTCCATCAGTATATCTTCTTTCTAACAGCAAGGTAAACATCTCTTGGCCTGCTGACCACACACAGTACCAAGGTACAAGTACTTTCACAAGGTTGTGTGTTCAAATTTATAATGAAACGTTGTTGTAGAACAAGTTTATCTTTATCTTGACCCTGCACTGTTCAGAGTTAGCTTTTCATCACAAGAAAAGTTTAAAGTCTTGTTCTGGTGGGCTCACTCTGGTCCACACAATCACACTACAGCAAGAGGAAAAGAAATGTACCATTCAGCATTTATTTAACATGCTGGAAACCGTGACCAAGTCAGTGGCCCTTAAGAATAAAACGGGCTGTGGATAAAAATCTTGCAGCTCATTTTTTTCCAACCAGAGAATTGGGATGAGAAAAGTGGGGGAGTTCTTGCAGATCACATAGAGAAAATTGATGGCATACAAGAATACCCCCAAATTCATAGGATTGAAGTCTATTGGCTCACTTAGCAGATATGGAAACTGGTCTGCCAAGAGACCCTAATATAAAGGATAAGGTCATTGGACACTTAAAAAAAAGACCTGAATAAGGGGCTGTTTATAGTCAGAGAAAGGTTTCATTAACCATGAGGCACTGTTCACCCATGTAATCAACATAAGGTAATGCATTGAACTGCTCTCACATCAGTCCAAGGTGAGTCTTCAACATGGCCTATTCAGCCCTCTTTCATTCAGGAGGCAGTTTTTCTATGGCAGAAGTTCTGTTCAAAGAGAGCTAAGTTCAGTTTTTGTGAGACATTTTGGATTCAAATTGAAAACCTTTTGAACTGGAATTTGTTCAACTTTTCTTTTGATGAAATGTCTCTTTTATAGTCTGAGTCGCAGAAAAGATGTTGGAGTTGTTAAATAAAGCTGAGTGAGGTACGTTTGCAAAGTAAGAATCAGTATAACAAGCCCTTGCAAAAATCAAAATTCTACTCTGGCAACGACATCTTTACAAAACGAAGAAAAAAGGACACCATGTTAAACATCATTACATGACGTGTGGAAAAATTAGAAAGAAAAAAAAAACAGCAACAAATGAAAAAGGAGAAAATTCACACACAAAGACAGACAGTTTGTCATCCCAGACAAAGATTTAAATGTCTCTATAACCCCTTTCATCCCCCTATCCACAAGATTTTAGTTAAAATAACATATTAAACAGACTTTGCCATTTTACTTTGCCATTTTAATACTTACATTACACCTGCCACACACACATTTTAACATAAAGAGATTCATAACATCATAAAACCAGTTTTCTTTGGATGCTGTATTTAAATACGTCACGTTTTGTTACCTTGCAGTTTTGTTACTGGCTGGGGGCAATACACATTCAGAAATATAGACATATTGATATATAAACAGAAATATAATCTCACGAGCTTTACTTTTTTTAATTATAAATCAAATATTAATGCCAAGGATAACGCTAACTGCATTTTAAACAATTAACAGATGTCTGAGCTGCAGGGTTTAAAAGCAATGTTGAATAATTGAAGTTTGATGGCCAGTGGTTAATGGCCTGTCGTACATTTGCAACAATGGGGATTGTTTCATTTACAGCCATAAAACGGGTTAAGGTGGAGGTGGAGGGGGGCTATTATGTCGAAGTCCTCGGAAAAAAGTGTTCGTACTGTGCTCGTTTGGTTCAAACAGTGTGTCTTTAAGTGCGTGTGTGGAGTTTTCCTGCACCGGCTGATAGGAGGGGTTGGAGTGAGTGACGCTGGCTGCGCCTTGGAGCTGAGAGGAGCGCTCACCTGCACATGAGAGAGCCGGGGAAAAACTCGGGACAGAGCTGCAGCACACTCACCGAGCTCAACGAGGGACCTAACAAACACACTGACCGAGTGAGGGTTTGGAAATAGTGAACAACCACCGGAGAAGACTCGCGGACGAGCCTCATTCTGGTCCCGTTGTCCTGGCAGCTTTGACTCGCTTTTGCTTTGCCACAATGAGAAGTGACTTCGCTGTGGTCCTGACAGCAGCCCTTCTTCTGGACACATTCTGGGTGAGGTTTCTCTCTTTTTTTTATAAAGCTGGCGATAAAGCAAATAAGTCCAACACAGTGTGATAATGGTCGCGGCGTGCTGCAGCATCCGCGCAGCGCTTTTCCTCCCATCCACACAATCCATACAATACAATACATTACGCATTTTTACGCAAGAACAAACAAAAAGTAAGACTTAAAAGACTCATTTGTGCCTGGTTTAACATCTTTGCCAGGTTAATCGCTGCGCAGCAACATCCTTTGGTTGGTGCCTTTTATTCTTATTAAACTAATGCAACGATCTCGCTTACACACGCTGTAATACTCATCAACAAAGAAAACTACTTTTCTATAAAAAGTTGAACTTTAACATTTTTACTCCTAATTTACACAATAAAACCCAAACAAAGATTGGTCGTAACGGCACTGCTGTCAGCCTCTTACTTCCATTTGCTCCGTTTCATGAACGCATTCCTCCCGTGTCTATTAAGAATGTGAGAAAATCACTCAAGCATTCCCATTCCTGCATTATTACCTCCCACAGTCTGAGGCTCAAGTGTGGCTTGCCTCCTTTTCATTCCAGTCCAGCCGCCCTTTGCATCATGCGCGTGTATGTGCACGCGCACTGCCTGCCACTATGCCCCTTAATGGGTCAGATCGTTTAATTTAACCATCACTGAGCACTAAATGTTAGGTGCAAAGTTGTCAGTGGGAGCGCATGCACTTTCTCATGCACATGTAGCGCGCACCTCCTTCCCAGTTCTATGGACCCTCTGCTGGAGTAAGACCTACACTGGAGGGGGGATTATGCTGCATTCATGCAGCTTTCTCTGGAGTGTGTGTGTATGTGTGTGTAACTGAAAACTAAATGTGTTGCATTTCCTTGGGGCTGTTTTTTTTATGAAGTCAGTACATTTGAACACAGAAACTGGACTGAGGGAGTTTTTAATCAGCAGTGTGCCCACCCAGGAGCATGTAGCTGATGAACTTGTTGAATGTTTTTGTGTTTACTGCTGCTTTATGTGTTTTTTTTCTCTCTCTCCAAGGCTCTGGGCCTGAGAGAAGAAAAAAGAAATCAATGGAATCCATGTTTATCGATGCCCTAACACTGTATTTTTTCATCCTTGCAGAGGAATAATGGGGAGCATGCCTCTGAAGGTCCCTGCCGACCTGGCTTTTCACAAAGCTTCTACTCTGTGCTGGTTTCTAGGGATGTACTGCAAGGCCGTGGCATACGTAAAGGTAAGTTAGTTAATTGGCAAGTCAGGTGATTGTTATATTTTGTCCAGACAATTAAATTGCAAGTAAAACACCTTTCTCTTATGGAAGCACATTCTTTCAGTACCACTCTGTTAAAGTTTTTACACAACTGATAGCATTGCTGGTGGTAAATTAATATAAAACTAAAAAAGAAATACAAAAAGACTAACTTAATTCAGGCTTTTCCAAACATTTGAAGCTGGGACAGATTTCAATTATTGTAAACAGGAGAGCAACAGTGCCGTGAAGTAATTACACTGGTGTGCTGCGGCTCCGCACAGGGTGCCTCGCAAACGTGTTGAGAATTTTTATGCCAAAATATACGCAGATGCAACGCCACTACTCTGAATGCCTTTGGGTTTCTTTTCAGAGCCGTAAACTGTAATTATTATTTTCTGCAATTAGGCTTCATCATCCTTAGTCTTTGCCATTATCTCTGTCTTCATTGCCATCATTTAACGTAGTATCACCCTCACACTACAGCATAAGTTGTGTGAGAGTTGCTTCAGTTACACAGAGTTGGAGGGTCCTATAGTGCAGGAAATGGAATCGACATCCTGTGTCTAATCTGGCACTGCTCCTGCCAATGTGGGCTAATTGCAATTCTCTATTGATCCCGATGTTTTTTTTCCCTTCATAGCTCAGCTAAGCTGTATTGTTTTGCTGTAGGCGCACAATAGCTCTTTTGTGGGTCGACTGTGTCTTCGGCAGCTGCGCGCTATACATTTCTCACTCTTCTTAGACGTGAGAGACTTGGCGGGCATACAGCTGTCTAGACTCCCTCTTTTGACTGCGTGTACACATTTGACACCCACAGGCAAACAAACTGGCATTTTAGAATAAAACACATACAAAGAGTCCTATGTAGTACACTTATTATTTATGCTTTTTATGGTTTACGGTTGTACTTGCTGATTGTTGAAATGATGTTAGGTGATGGAAGCTATCAATGACATTTTAATGTTTCATTAAGTTCAGTATATTGTATCTTTGCTTGGTGTGAAATTGGATGTGGGACAGTTTCACTGGTTGCAAGCTTGCTTTAAGTGTGGTAGTGATGTCTTCAGCCCAGCAGGGGGTGTCAACACAATCACAAACGATCAAAGAATGAGCCATCACTGCTGCACAGGAGCCATTTATTCTAGGCAACATTATTTATCTAGTCTGGTCTCAAGGAGATGAAATTGTCTCTATCTCCTGTCACACATAAACTAATCTTTAGTAGTTTAACATGCTCATTTTCTATATTGGGAAATCAATTTTCAACCAGCACCAGATGCTTTAGTGTGATTTTACTGCACTTTTTTTTCCCTCACTAATGTGAGCCACGCCAAAGTCGGCTTTAAACATAAAATGTCAATAAACCGTGACACATTCAACTCATCAATCATGTAGACCTGTAATACATTCATTAAATTCCTTCAAATCCCAATCAAAGCTTTTAATTTCATTTAATATTTGTCATTAAGCTCACCGCCGCTGCTTGAAAAGATCTTGTGCTTATCTTTGCCGTGACACATGCACCACTGTGCTGTCCGTGTGTATATCTGAAAGCGCAGCTGCAGTGTGCACGCACAGACACACACATCTTAGGTGTGAAATATGCACTCATCCAATGTGATATACAGGGCTAAAGCAGTTGATTTATAGTTGGTAAGGGTGACAGTGAAGGCAGGCAGGAAACGGCTCTGGAAAGGTTTTAATAATAACATTGTTTAACCCAAGCCTGTCGGATGGGAATGGAAGTAATGACACCCCTCTTGCACAAACATGCACACGCATACACACAAACAATAATATATTCATGTTAGTGACCAAGGGGAATAATGGGAAGGACAGAACTAGGACCTTGGCCATGATGGGAAGCATGTCTAGGTCTAGACAGGAGGTCAGCTGGGAGGAAGAGGAGGAGGAGGAGGGTTTAACATTTCACATTTTATAATTTTGAGTCACTCTGATGGAATAAGAATTCTCTACAAACATGATGATAAAGTCACAGCTACACTTCACGTAGCCATTTCCACGGAGTTATATTTACGAGTGCGTGTGGAAAAGTTTTTCCATTTCCTCTTTAATCGTTGCTCTTTATCTTTCAGTTAAACACAACTTTTCATGTTTTCATCATTCGCTTTTCTGTTATAGTCAGCAGTCATTTACATGTTCGGTTCCACGATAAGTCATTAAATCTTTCTCTCAACTTTGTTTTCGATTAATCCTCTTTTAATGAACAATGAAGCTCATTTAGATCACTCTAAAAATTCTGTGCGCCGCCGCCAATGGAGGGTTTTCGTTGATAAGCGCAGTCTGTTCAATAATCATCTTTGCACGCCGCATGCACGGAAATGGAAACGCACGACTCAATCATCCACTTTCAGCTTGATTGGCAAAGTCTTGTGCACGTCCAGCTTCGTGTGTGTCAGACACACACACATGGTCAACATCACTTGGATTTTGTATTGAATATATATCTATATTCAGAATTAGCCTTATATAGAAAAATCCCATGTTGCACCATCCACCAAAATAACCTAGAGGGGACCCAAAAGTGATTGGTGGTGGCACCTACGTTGCTGCAGCACATTTAAAAATTCTGTATTCACCTTTGAAAATGTCTTTGTGTACTTAGTGGAAAAGTGGTTTGCCATGAATCTTAGCAATGAATTACTTCTTCATATTAGAAATGTCCAGGATTGAGAATGATGAATGAGAAGCTGGAGATTTACAATGTGAGATAATGGGTTTGATGGTACAGAGTGCTTGTTCATGCAGTGTGAGGATGTGTGTCTGTATTTACGACACTGTCAATGGATTGGACATCCATTGTCTTTCATGTCTCTGCAGTAGATCTATACTAATGGTTTTAACTACAACAACAACATTACAGGTAGCACTTTGCCAGACATTGCATGTCGATTGACTGATGAACACCTGTCACATGCAGAACTTGTCACACACGCTGCTGTAGAATAACATGTTTTAATATAACTATTATGGGGACTGCACAGTGATGCGGTTAACAGTTTCTCTGATAAGCAGAAAGATCCCGGTCCAAGTCTCAGCTGTATGTTTGCATATTGTTCCTGGACCTGTGAGGGTTCTCTCCAGGTGCCCTGGCTTCCTTTCACAGCATGTTAGGTTAATTGGTTAGTCTAAAATGACTGTAGAGGTGAACTTGTGCATGCACAGTTGTTTGTCTTGTCTCTGTGTTGGCCCTGTGATGGACTTGTGGTCATTGAATGCGCACTCTCCCTCTATTCCCATGTTGGATGGTACAGGCTTCAGTCCTTCCACAACCTTGAACAGGACAAATAGGACAAAGAGGATATGAAAAATGAATTGTTGATTAACGCTGCATTTCCTAATCTTTCACAGCTATGTTAGGAAAAAAACAGTTTTTGAATAATTTTTTTGTTTATAACTGTTTACAGCAGAGGGAATATCATGGGCTGAATCACACAGATATAGTAAATGAAGCTGGCATATACAACCTCATCCCATGTGTTCCTGTATCCCTGTGCCGATTCTGTTCCTAGTAATAAAAGCCAGGAATGGTGGTTTCAGTTCAGTGAACCCACACTGCTGACCTTGGACTTTGTTTGGGTTGCTGGTGGTTTTGGGCAGCCTTCGCCTTCTGTATAACTCTGAATGTGTTTGCCTGAGTGTGTGCTTTAGAATAAGGATGAACAAGGAAAAATAAACTAAAAAGACAGATTTACTAGATACATGTGATGTTTGACTTTTTGGCATGTCAGTACACTGGTTTTAAGGATATTGACTTTCATAGTGTGGCTTCCATAAAGAAACTGGAATAATTTTTATTCGGTCATCATTATGAACTTCTCTGATGCCCAATCTAACAATTATATCCTGTCAGTAACTTGGCAGCTAGAATGACAGTGTTATGATGATCATTTCTGCATTTAACGTCACATCTATGCTAACGGTTTCTGTTCTGCTCAGGAATGCATCTGAAGGTGCACTAGGCTCTTTCTCAAACACATAAGCAACCACACTCTCATCTTAACATACCTACAGATAAACCCACAATAGATTTATGCTGCAAGTCAGTGGAGATTCATCTTGCCGTTGTTTCAATCTAAGTCTATGTTTTGCCTTTCTGAACCATGGCATTACTTTGTCCCTTCAGTGCCAACTTATTTCCAATGTATTCATAGCCTTTTCTGTTTTTTGCCCATTGCTTGAATAGGGAGAAACAGGGAGAAATGCATGAGAGAGTTTTGCGTTCTGAATAAAACAAATTGCTTAGTGCTGTAATTTTCTCTGGTATAATATTTCCCAAAATCCCTTCCAGCGGACATCCAGACGGCCCTGGGTGATGAGTCTGACTTGCCTTGGCTGGGGAAGCTTTCCTGCGAGGCTTTAGGTGATTTTTCAAAATCCAATAGCCGGGCTAGTATTTTGCTGTAGGCTTTGTATCCTGAACATAATTTTTCAACTTGAAGCTTAGAAGTTGATATACAGTAAGTATCAATTTCAACCCAGTTTAATGCACAGAACTATTTTCATATGAAAAATGACTCACCATCACAAATACCCTTATAGGGTCTTTTGCCTCGGGTTTCGATAATAAACCCAGAATGATGTTAAAATTTCCTACCCTTCCCTCTAAAATTGGAGCTGTCACAAGCCCTTCAATGGTTCAAAGTGCTGATGCTGAGGGGACTGAAGTTGGCAGAAAGAAGTGACTCGTGAACCTGAATAAAAGGAGCCAATTTTTCCCATGCTCTGCAGGGATGGACAATGCATCGTTCTCTCTTCCCTTTCACCCTCGAACCAAATTTGATTGTTTTTTATTTCCTGTTTACCTTTTGCCCAAATCTACTGATGCGTAGCCTGCAGCGTTTATTGGGTCGATAGCAGACAGCCCTCCTAATGGAGATTAGCCATATATGGAATACAGTCTCAGTTTTCCTGTCTCCTTTTGCCTAAATACTTTGCTTAAAAGAAAAAGTATGTTACTTATTTATAATCCTTGGTGAAATCTTTACTTTTTTATTCTCATTTTCCCCTTGCCAAAGTTCTATTAATGATAATAAATAATAATAATAATAATAATAATAATGGTAAAAAGTTACCTTCAGTCCTAACCATCTTTTTGACACACTTCATGGTTCACAACAAATTTTTTGTGGGTACACTCCATCATGGACACAGGAGTAGCCACATCTGTTTTCAGCTGTTATTAATCACAGAAACCTATCAGGCAGATAGATGCTACAGACAGAGTGAGGTGCTTATTTATGCTTTTAAGGCCAAAGGCTAGTGTGACCCCAGGGAGCTGTGATTTGTAACCTCATGCCTTTTGTACTCATTGTACATGTGCAACAGTTTATTAGGAATTTGTGTGGATATTCCAGAGAGGCTCATATAGGTGATTTAGCCCCACGGCGAAGCATTTCTTTACCTGCCAGGATCTATACATGAGTGGTTTATGAGATAAAGGAGAAGGGAAGGTTTGAAGGGGTTACACCTGCAAGTGAGCCTTTTGATTAATACTATTAGGCTATGGAAACCATGCCGTAGAATAGTTATGTACTTTTTGTGAGCTTCTTGTTGAAAGCGCAGTGCAATGACTGACTGGTATAGCAGATCTCTTCCAGGTTTTTCCAAGCTGGTCATTAGAAAGGCAAGCAGGAGAGAATGAGGGAGAAAAGAAAGCAGGTGGAGGCCATTATTTTTAATGGGATTTTTTGACATCAACTCTCTTTGTTTGGAGGAAAGAGACAAGGAGAAAGGAGAGGTAGGTAAGAGAAAGCTGAATGGAAAATAGGGAGACTTCCTGCAGATTGAGTTACTCTGTGGTGTGTGTGAACTCTGCATCCTTGTCATCTGCTTGGGACATTAGGGGACCTCCTGCCTTAGTATGATGAGCCTTCTGGGGTTCTAAAGGACCAAGGTTATGGTCCTCCTGAAGACATTAAACCCTTTTAAATACTTCCCTTCATCTCTTGCTCTTTAATGCACAGATGGACTGTGCTGGTTCCAACAGCTGTAAGATGACAAGAGGGCACTTGTGCCCTATATCTCACACACACAAATGCACATTTTGTCTGATGTTAGAGCGTTTTTTTTCAGCTTGTAGTGTTAGATTAGCTACTGCTGTAACCTTTATTCCTGTTGTCTTGTGTGAAGTTCAAATAGAAAGAAAGAAAACAAGAAAGCTGTGTGCTCTTGGGGCTGTTCTTTTGCTGGGATATTGTAGAAAGGAATTACATCAGCAGGATAATGATAAGCCTACATGGTTGTTTCTCTGTTTGCTTGAGAGTCACACTGGACATGTCCTTCAGCTCAACTACTGTCAGAGGGTGACAAAGAGGATGGAATAAAGGGTGAGAGACATTTTCCTCTCAGCAGGTTTGGAGAAAAGGTTTAAGATAATACTCACACATTGTCATCAGTTTTGCTTCGCAACTATTATCAAGATCGTGAAACCATGTTTGTATGAAGCTTTCAACATGATCCCAGACTGAAACACACATAAGAATTAACATAAACCCACAATATCGCTCTCAAACAAACAGGATTGAGATTTACAGACTCTCCTAGTGTGCACACTACTCCAGTGTAGCTTTGGCCTTGGAACAGACACTATAGTATCCTTGTCCTGCCCACTCACTCCTCCTCCACTGCTTCTGTTTGTCTATGGCGGCATTTTAATTAGAGCCTAATCGATTCAGTTACAAAGCCAGTGTGAAGGCATCCAAGAAAGTGATGATTCAGCTATCAGAGCTCCATCAGGTTTTATTTTGTTGGTGGGCTGTAATAAAGACAGGCAGAGTCAGCGGGAGAAACAATAGTGACACCATTTTGTAGCTTCATTCCTTTCACTTTTGCATTTCTACCACTCTTTTAGCTTTCAGCTAATTAAAAATGCATGAGCTGGCTTTGGATAATTCTCGTCTCCAAATTTTTACTTGCCCTTTCTTGTAGCTAAACAATTAAAGAGACAGACGAAATCTCATTTACAGTTATTGCCATAAAAGTGCCTCATAATAATGGTGTGAAAAAAATAATGAAAACTGGTCCAGTATTCTCACCTCTTACCCCTCCATTATCTCTCCACTCTGCTAAATTTACCCAAGACTTAGATCAGATCGTTATATTTAATTAATGAAACTTGTGTCCATTTCTCACACTTTTCTAATCAAGAGTAGAAGTGTGTGATGTGTCTGTGGGTAGGGAGATTCCAAGAGCATTACAGCCTTATATGCTATTCCCTTTGCTTGAAGCTCCCTAGTCTTTGTTAAGGAAGGATGAAACGAAAGATGGAAGCCCTCAGAAGACAGAGCTGTCTGGTAATCACTAATTGTGTCCTGAACTCCTTGTGAATGCTCCCCATGTAGTGCTTAAGTTCAGCACAGACAAATCATTGCCTCTGTACCAGGAAGCTGAGGGGGATCATAGGGGACAGAGGGAGAAAAGGATGAAGAGTTAGGGTCGACAAACAGAGTGCTAGTAATGTTAATTAATCAGGAGACAATGATGAGTCCCGCAGTGTCTGGGTCCGTGCTACTCAAAAGGCTGAAAGCTAATCAGGAGCAAACAAAGGCTCTGACTAAGGAACCCTGCCTTTTTCATGGAGTCAGTTGATTTATGTTGAGATAGATGTTGCATTTTATTGACAGTCTTTTATTCATTTTCCCAAAGTGCTTAAATCTCCCTGTAGTTGGATTCTGTGCAGGGATTAGGACCACTGGAATGCTACCACACCAGCATTTTCAGTTACAGCAACCACAGGAAGCTTTAAAGGCCAACATGTAACGGGCCTATTCAAATCAAGTACTTAAGTTTTCCTGCTTCAATGCAGCTGCCTCCAATTAGCGTGACAAGAAACTGTACACACACACACACACACACACACATATGTCTTACAGACTGACCTATCTATTCTTACACTTCTATGAGGATATAGCTTAACCCAATATTATATTCCCCATTTTTTTTAAAGTTACCAGCAGGGAAAATTAATTTTGCCGTCCTTTTATTTCTTTTGATGAATTGTCTTTATAATTTCTTCAGAATTTTACAGATAAACATAAACACAAAACCAACCTGCAATAAGAAATATATGGAAAAATACAAAAGCCTTTAAATGTCCTAGACTAAAGCATTTCCTTTTCTAAATGTAAAACAAAGGGATTAAGAGTGGAAACATCATATAAACATCAGCTTTTGGCTCAGAAGAGAAAATTATCGTTAAACTCATCAACTGATTTTCCATCAACAGATTACTTATTGGCCTGTTTTGTAAGTATATGTATGTAGTATATTCTAGTAAATGAATCACAGTGAATTAGGCTTGTGCTGTACCATTGCAATGAATATATAAACTACTAAAACTGTACATAGTGAAAAGTAACTGCCTACACCTGATAGGACTACAAGTCATGACAGTGAAAATGATATAAAGACAGACAGTATATAAGGAATTTTATTCTTTTCTGGAAGACACACAGAAACTTTTAATTTGAAGAATAATGTGGCAGACAAGCAAAAACTTTACAGCTGTACACATCGTACCTACCAAAATACAGATCACATTTACATGTTTTGTGTTAACAATAGTTGTTGGCTTGATCTTTTAACACAGAAAACCTAAATTCTTCTTCTCTTTTCCTCTTTTAAAATCACATCCACCTGAATATCAACACGGTTATGGTTCTTGTGATTAACTGTCTGTACCTTGATCACATTCAATTTTCCCTTACATTTGCACAGCCTATTAAAATGACGTTGGCTTTTGAATTCATGAATACAGATACAGATATGTCCAATTGATTGTGCAGCTATGACTCTATTTTGGATCTGTGCAGCTATTGGCGATGCAGGTGTTTAAAAGAAATCACAGACTATTTCACTGCAGAGTTACAATACAATGGTGAGAAACAATCAGCAGGTTGCAGTGTTTTTGCAGTGTGACTCTGAACGGTAATGTATTTATAGAATTAAACAATAACCCTTGAAGCTTGGAGAACTTGCTTCCTCAAAGAACCTGCAAAATCAGAGGCCCATAAAATATTGATGTCATAATGTTCATTTTACCATAAAGGTAGCATGCATACTCTAAACAACACTGCATGGTTGCTGCGAAAAATGTGTAATTATGCCCCTTTAGATATTGTGAATCATGAGCTGAATGCTGAAGATCAGTGTGTGACCAGGCAGGATTTTTCTGTTTGTAAGGCTTAAAAGGCCTTGTAACACTATTTGTCAAACTCTGTGCCTTGTGAGCTAGCCGTTTTAAGCCTTGGGACCCAATACGCTTTTAAAAGCAAACTGGTCAGACTCCCTTTCTTCTGCTTCTCCCTATCTGACTATTGTCTTTTTCAACACATCAGAGAAAGAGGCGAGGAGCGCGGGTAATAAAAGGACCTGCTTTCCTCCTCTGGGCCTGGGAGAATGTAAAGAAGCAGATAAGTTGTCTAGCGCTGAGTCTGAGAATGATCAAAACAAAGTGAATCCTGTGGCCGCAGTGGGAATGTGTTCATGAGGGGGAAGGAGGGAGGAGAAACAGGGGAATAGGAGAAGGACTAGAGGAGTAGCCCCACTGAACAGAAGACAATGTTTGCTCAGCTTTGAGCTATGAGGCTAGATGTTTGGACATGGATGCACAGAAAGCCTGTTATGATTAATTATGATGGGCATAGTGATGGAATGGTAACACTGGATGCTTTATTGTCACCCTTATGACCTGGTCATTAAAAAAATCTAGTCATAGACCTGCACATGTATGGATTTGCGTTGTTGCTTGCCCTCGCAGGTAGTGACGAGGCTCTTGTTTGGGGGTTGATGATCTTAAACAGAGAAATAAAAGGGTTACAATGCAGTAGTGGAATCTAGCTGTCAATCCAACACTTAATTAGCAAACAGATTTCAGAACGAGTGAAAGTAGAGGGGGAGGAGAAGGGCATAAAGCGGATAAAGGCGGGTGCTGAGAATAGTGGAGGGTTACAGATAGTTTGAGTGGGTGGAGGAAAAGCCTAAGTAAGTGGGGGGTGGGGGGGGGGTGACAAGAAGGCTATAAGAGAGTAGGAGGAAGAGGAAAAGCAAAGAGAGGAGAGGAGGAGCAGAGGTAACAGCCTCAGTGTTCTGCTCAGGGGGCTCTGCAGAGAGTTTTTATTAAGCTTTCATCTGCCTTTTTTTCCCCCTCCTCATCTTCTCACTGCTTCCCCACCCCGGCAGCACAAATAAAAGCAGATGCAGGGAAAGCTCGCCATGTCAGTCACGTCTCAAACCTACAGTTCTGCTTGTAATTCCCAGATTAATTTAGAACAGTGATTTGTTAATTTAATTGTAGGTGTTGGGTGGTTTTTTTTTCATCCCCTTCTCTGCTACTTTCTTCTACCGCTTGCTCCCTATCATCCTCATGGCAAGCTAATTTCCCTCACAGCTTTGAAGGGAGGGAATGAAAGGTATAGCAGAGGAAGCCTTCAGATGGTTTATTAAGAATTGATTTGCCATGGTAGCAAAGAGTCAGACTGTTGTGAGATACATGTTGACATGCCTCACAGCAGATAGATTTGGGGGTTTAATGCAAAGACGGCAATGCAGGAAGAAAACTATAAACTCTTTTGGTGGTTTCACGTAATACATTTTGGACCACTGCTGATCGACCACCAGCACCTAACTGAATCTGGATCCCTTTAATCTGGGCAGTGTTCATACCTCTGCATATTTTCTTGTGACCAGTGCCTTTAGATAAAACAGTTTGCCATCAGACTACTTTGCCCAGTGAGAGATGAAAAAGCAAAATATGTCATTACGCCCTACTGTGAGGCTTAGATTTCTGTTGTCTGGAAATCTAAATGCTTCAGAAGGCTGTTCCTGGTAAATCTGGACAAAATTGCTCCCCTTACACGACTGCCAGCAACTATTGAAATGTCGAACCAGAACCAAGTTGCTAATGAATTTACATTAGCACAGTGCTCCTGTTCCAAAAGAAAGGCCTAGCCACCTTTCCCACTGTGTGTTGGCTGCACTACTGTCACATCATCCTACTCATGAGCAGGCGTACTTTGGACAACATGGAAGGCAAGAGACAGATGACACATCAGAGGCATTAGAGCTTCAAAGCTTGGGAGAGAACAGAGAAACAGAATCCCCTGCAGCTAAAAGAGATGGTTAAGGAGGCAGCACATCTTATCTTTTGCAGCATATCTCCACTTATGCACACATGTAGCCCATGCCCCTTAATTTACAGCTGGTCAGCTACCAGTGCAATGGAAGCCCATTGACCGTCCAGTCAGGCTTTTCCATCCTTGGTGTATTTTCTTATGTCAGGTGAGGCTGCTGCCATCCCTAATCTTCAGGAGCTGATTGGACACTGCAGTGTTCAATTTCCTCTCATCACAGACACATGACATTTCTCATTATCCCCTTACTTAATTTATATACAGCGTTCGTTGTTTGGTAAGTTGCAAAATTTTGCGGCAGCAATTTAACAGTACATGTTGAGTTTTAGGCAAATTGGTTTGAAATAACAGATGTGTCCTGCATAGCACATGTGTGTAGATACATGCAGAAATCTAATAACTTTCTTTTTCTTCTCTTCTTTCTGAGAAGAACTGAAGAAAATAAAATTCAAATACTGAATAGACACTGCGATACTAAGGAGGACTTGCTGCTGTACTGCAGAAAGCCATTATCTTTTTTTAGCATCTGCGATGAAGGGAATTCATTTAATATAAGAGGACAAATTAAACCATCTAAAAACAAACACAAACAAATATGATTTGAGTTGACAGGCCAGTTTTATTTTGAAAATGGCTCCTTTACAAAAATAATAATAAATACTAGATTTACATGCACACAGACACAACTGC
>JBAMHV010000014.1:6412275-6428412 GCA_037177535.1 Pseudomugil gertrudae
AGTTTGTACTTTTTTTAGCGTGAGCAACGAGTTTGCACGCGTTTTACTACACGCAAACCTTTAGTAAATCTGGCCCTAAGTGTATAGAGTTTCTACCTCCTCCAGCTGCTGGTGAACAGTGTCAGCATTTTCTTCTTGAGATAAGTCTGATGTGGTGACTAGCGATGGTTGAAAGTACGCCTCCAGCTCATAGAGCAGCTCTGATCTGTGGTCTGTTAAGAGAACTACAGTATATTTGCTAACATGTGCAACCGTCTCACACTTTTCACCTGGTTTGGTAGTTTTTGAGCCACTGTGAGTGGTAAACCCAACTCTTCATGGCATATTCAGCAAGTTCTGCTTAGGATAAAAAAACCTAAGTGGTCTTATTATAGAAAGGTAGTTGTAGATAACTGGAGTCAGATTTGTTTCTAATCCATGGTTGCACTAGAAGCTGATATAACTTTGTTGTTTATTTGTTAATGCATTCATAAAAATAGCACACCATATTTTTTTCACCTTTATATTAGTTTTTTAATGTGGAACACTTTTATGATTACCAATATTATGATTATAATATAATATAATATAATATAATATAATATAATATAATATAATATAATATAATATAATATAATAATTTCTCTTAAATAATCATGTTAATTAAATTAATATGTATTTTTAATAGAAAAATAAATACAAGAAAACTAACAATGTTAAAAAAAAACAACTTACACAGCGCTGTATATCACACATACCATGGCAGGAAATGGACAGTTAGGAAATGCATGTATTTTTCAAAGGTCAATTTGATAGCTTGTGGCATCCTAGCGAGGCCAATCATTTCATACCTCTTTATTCTAGCATGTTGGTCATCCACCAACCATCTAAAACTCTATTTGATTCCACCATCCAGTAAAAAATGGCATTCATTAGTAACAGTTATTCAAAGATTAAACCCCACAGAGACAAAGATTTTTAACCCCACGGTGAATGCAAATGTTTTTCTTTTTGAAAAAATAAAGGGTGTCCAAACTACATCTACATGAAGAGCAAGCCCTTTTGAGTATCCTGCATTAGAAGCGTCTTAAGATTACGTGCATGCCTTGTAACTTCAAATGCTCACTGCTCAATGATAGCTTTTTAACAACTACATTATATACAATTTTTATACAAAACAATACAATACCTTTAGTTGACAGACCTTCCTAAGGTCTTTAAAATCCATTTGCTTTCTGAAACATTTTTACCAGTAAAATGACCTCACCTAACCTTTCATGAAATGGCCAGTGTTTTCATTCCTTTCATGAGACATTGCACTATTCTGGGCTTTTTCACCACAGCATGATCTTTCTTTTTTTCCATACTACATGGAAACTGTGACTTACATCAACTGTGAAACAGCCTCCTGTTTTAATGCACGGCTGGTTAGTTTATTATTTCTATCTTAACAGTGATAATTTAAATTAATTGTTGTCATGTTAAGCTATGCCATTTGTTGTTTAATTGCAGCCTTGCTGTATGTATGTCTGCAGCAAAGATGATAAGGTCTTTCAAATGTAACTCTACCATCACAGAAAAAGAAAGAAGGACATTTGGCTTTGAAGCTTTCCGATTTGGGCACAGGATTGCTCCAGTGTGCATCACAGCACTTGCAGGAGGTATACTATGATAACTGCTTGGGAAACATTCGAGAAAGATCATTTTAGTGTCACATTGTGTTCTTCAAATGACATTTTTTTCATCCTTGTTTATATTTTGTCAGAAGGAATCTGCAAGTTTTGCTGCATGATCTTGCTTTCATGTGTGTTGCTTTTGTCTGTCAGCACAAAAGTGATTTGTCCTGCAGATGCAGACTAATGAATGAGGCGTCCTGCTCGTAGGCTGATATTAGCCTCGGTAGCAGTTCTTTTGATGTGATTAGCTCCACACTCTCTCTTGACAAATTGGGCTGTCCTTTCTGTACAGCTGAAGCACTAATCTATGCCAAGAAACAAAGAAGTTTCCCCCGTTTACCAGGGCATGTATCTCTTTATGTGTGTTTGTGCATGAATGTGTGTTTAAGACAGATCGATTGAAGAATTAAACTGTGGGAAATCATCTCATTCACTGTCATAAAGAGACTGATATGGTGTGTTGCACACTAATTCCCCATCTCATTTGCTCATTTTGGGTTTGCATGTTACATATCTGTTAGTCAGTGTTGGAGAGCGACATTGTGCAGTTCACAGTGCAAAGAGAGGACACGAGAGATGAAATCTAGCTACTTTTTATGATGTGTGATGGTTATTAAAGACTATGCATTCTTAAACTTTTGTAACAGCAGAAAAATCACACATTTAGGATTAGCTACTAGAGGACTAAAATTAAATACACCATGTAAAATGTTGCACATTTTTTGCCATTAGTTACTGTAATTTAGGCATTAGTCTTCAAAAGAATAATAAAACATAAAAAATGATAATGAAAGCAACCAAGACCTGGCACATACCTAATTAACAAATATAATGTTATCAAAATCATTCATCTGCACAGAACCTTTAGCTGCACAAGTTAAACGACCATTTGTTCAAAACGCTTTGCTGCTGAATCTGTAATAATGTTGTGAAACTGAGCTGTTGGACCCTAAACACACCTCTGCATGCTTATCTACTGTCACTATTTGTCAGACAGATTGTGGCCACTTAGAAAAAAGGAGTACCTCTAATCCTGACCTAATGCATCAGACTCTGGTTATACAGCCTGAACTTATTGCCTACTGAGTCATTTTGGTCTGCCCTGAATGGCAACCCTCACAAACCCTGCAAACACCTCAGCCATGTCAGACCACAAGGAGAAAATCACAATTTGTGGACTCACAGCATGAAGCAAACAACTTCCCTGCAACCTAACTTCAGTAGAGTACTGAATGGCAATTTGCATTATTGATTAAATTAACCAATAAGTAATTGTTCAAGGTTTTTTTCAACCAGTTTTTTTCAAGCTCCCTTTTTTTCCAACTACCTTTGTGTTCAAAGGATTTAGTCTCGTCCACACAACAGATTGTCTCCTGTTCCATATCAGATCGTTACTAGGCTTTGGTTTCTTTTAAAACAAACCCTCAGATAACTTTTATACTTAGGATCAGTAGAAGGTGTGTGTATGTGTGTGTGTAAAGCTTGAATTCTGATTGTGTAACCATGCTTTCTTTCCTAACTAATAAATGTTTGAATAGAGGATACCTCGGCACTCGCAGAAATTCAGAACAGACACAGGGCAAATCATTTCCTTCTTCATCTGTTTGCACTCAGAATTATCTTGGAAATGAACACATAAAACATCAACCTCATCCTTGCAGTACCTTTAGGAAGATTCTCTAAATATTTAACTTTAATTTAGATACCACAGCTTTGAGGTAATTGTATTGGGGTGGTTGCTCTGAAACTTTTCATATAATGGAAGTCCATCAGTGCAGCCACTTAAGATAGTGTTTAATGAATTGTGCAGGCCCGGGATGGGGGGACCTGAGGTGGGAGACAACGAGGCTGTATATATTACATATATCTGATGGGATGTGTGCACATTAAGCATAAAGCATGCTCATGTCATCATCGAGGGAAACGGATTTGCATATCTTGGGCTGGAGGAAATAAGAAAACGGGCTCCTTCTCTGACTCATTCTGGACATGGCGGGAGAGAAATGCAAAACTTAGGACCAGACTTTTGTAACATTATGCATTGTTTTTGTTTGTTTTCTGTGTAGAGATGAAGACACGGTGCTGTACTCATTCTCTGCGTCCATTCCAAAACCTCCCATCCCCCAAACATGCACACACACTAACACACACGTGCAGGCCCACATGAACCATAGTCCTTTACTGTGGTAAGCGGAGACTCTTATCATTGATTTTCTCTTTTCTCTTCTCTGTTCACTTACTGCAGTGCCTTCCAACTTATCTGGCTCTGACAGAACAATGCTGCAGTAGGAGGGCACTCAAGGACAGATTAGATTGTTTTGGGATTCTCATTTCTCACTTTTTCATAGTTGTCTGTCTGTGTGTTCCCATTTCTGTTACGCATTCCTGCTTCTGTGATATTGTTTGTCCATCTTTATCACTTATGACATCTACGCTTGTTATTTATCATGGGCTGAAGAATGGCCTCGGTCTTGTTTCTGTATATTTCCTCCTTTGCTGATGCGTGTCAGTTAAAAATTGGCTCCTGGTTAACGTATGTGAGCATTTTTTACATTTGCATGTGTGTGCTGGTTTACACAATGCTTGTTTGTGTTGGTTTCCACAATGCCGAGCGCTTGTGGTGGAAGCATCTCCTCGGTCTGAGCCTTGGTAATTACTGTGCTTCACTGCATCTGTAGAAGTCAATGAAGCTGAACTCATTGTCTCACTACATGGAAGTCAACAATTGTGAGAATTCCCTGGCGACACTGCAACCACTACTAAACCGGTTTCCTGCATTTTTTATCAATGTGTCTTGTTTTGTTCTTTGTCTATCTCTTTTGTGCTCTCTGCCTCTGCCTTCTTCCAATGTGTGTGTGTGCAAGCTTGTGTGTGTGTCGGTATGTGTGTGCATGGACTAAACATGTTGCTGAGACCCAGGTCTGTACTTGTGAACACATTATAGGCACATTTTCTTCTTTGGGACAAAGAAGCAAGTCCCCATGGGACGAAACATGACAGTGAAAACATGCTTCTCTCAGACTGACTGCTTTTCAGCAGCAGGTAAGTAACAGACCAGACAGGGAGGTGCAGGTGGTTTAGGCTTTTTTACCTGTTTTATTATTGGTCTTTATAAGTTTACATATTGTTTTGCATTTTTGGTCCATCTAAATAAAAACTGGACATTTTCTTAATAAGATACTATATTTATTTTAAATAAAGTTAAGTTCATGCTAAAATTACCAGCCTTAGGATCACTCTGAAGTTAACATTTTTGCTTTTTATTAATTTGAAAGCTCTGATATTTGGTCTTAGACAGATCAACCCTTGTATTGTAATAACTCTTTACCAGTCAGAGGTGTTGGTGCAGTGTGTTTAGATTGTGCAGCATCAAATATTACATAAAATAAGTCTGCTATAACTTAGCACATGATCATATCTTAGATAGACAATGGGTAAATTAAATCCACATGTTTATTTAGAAAAAAAAATGTAGTGTCATTATGTAGTTACCAGTTAAAAAAGGACTTGAGGAATATGAATTAATTTTATGTTCTGCTCAAAGGCAACTGGCAATTAAATCTGGTGCTTTTGAAGACTGTGTTTATTCTGGTATGTTGTTCAAAAAAATCAACAAACCTTGAGTATCAGAGTTAAAATTTCAGTTTTCAGGCGGTTTTTATCACCTGCCACACATGACATGTTTTAGTTAGAGCTCAAATTGTCAGGTGATTAACTGTTCAGTCAGATTTTGTGAGGTGTGAATATTCTGTTTTCTGTGTTGAAAACATAGTGTCATTGCAACACTCTCATCATGTCACCTGCTGCATTAACATGACCTGCAATATGTCAGCTTCACTTCCTCTGTTTCCCTTTACCCACATTTACACACACACGGGGAAATTGACACGAGAGTGCTTTTCATTCAGAGGATAATAATGTTCCTACGGTTGCATTCATAATTTCTTCATTGTTTTATTGTATCAGGTGGCTTCTGTTCTAATCTTTGTATCCATTATGCATACAGTCTCTAATTTATATTCTTTTGTCACAAGTATGAAAATGAGCTGAGTATGAATCATCCACAGTTGAATGTGTTGCTCTACCTTACCTCTCTGAGCTACTTCACTCGTACAGTCCTGATCGGCCACTCAGGGCAGCTGATCAGCTGCACCGAGATGTACCGAAATCTAAACAAAAGCTCAGGAGGTACAAAGCTTTTACTATATTGGCTCCAAAAACATGGAACAATATTGCCTTTTTAGTGTTAGATAGGCCCTTTTGCTTTCACCTTAAAACACACTTTACAATTCAGTTACAATTCAATCTGCAACAATTTAATTGGATTTTGAGTGGATTTTTTTCCCCTTTGAATGTTTTTTTCCTCACTCTATGGCTGCCTTTAGACATCTTTACACTATATTCTTCTAGTTCAGGTAACCAAAAATGGTTATCTAAAATGCTTTAGCAGTTGTCAGGAAGAACAACTGGTGGCTTTTTTTCTTAACCTGGGCTGGGAACAGTTGTCACATGTCTCTAGTATTACTATTACACCTTATTTAGGCTTTAAACAACCTACATACAGAATGTGGCTTGTTTCATATCCCAGGAAGAGCAAAAACTTTATTCAAATATTCGTCCAATCACACAACACTTCTCAGAGCAAGAAGAACGTTCTGTTCAGATGATGCATCAAGAAAAAGCAAAAGATAAACCTCAATAACGTCAACAAGAACATGATGTAATTTTTTACTCGTAGTGAAAACAAGAAAAAGCTCCCTCTTCTTGTAGAGTATGTAAAATGTATGTATATTTATATGTATTAATCTATGTATGTAACAGGTTTAAGTCTTGGCCAGGACTTGTTTGTTCTCATGTCCATAAAAGCCAAAACGTTTCCAAACACTTGTCTTCAGACCAGATAAATCTCACAAATCTCACCTTTCTGTATTGGTCAGGCAGCATGCATGACTTATTTTCTTGTCACACTTCACATCTGCATTCCTGTTGTTTAATTATTATGAAGAATAATTGTTTTTGAACATTTACAAATCCTAATTAAGTCAGCTTGTGTTACATCATAATGCATAGATTTAATAATTAATCAGATCACCCCTATAAGTTATCGTACTTCTCACGTTCCCATGTCTTATACTTTTCACCGAGTATGAGACATTATTTTATTTTAATTTATGTCCATTGATGTTTGATTATTGTGTTGAAACTTCTGGGTTTAAATTGAGTCAAGCAATCTGCTCAATCCCATGTTTTCAACTAAAAGTTACAAAAGAATCTCAGTTAAATTTCTTATTTTTTTTAAATAAAGTAATTAAAAACATCCAAATGTCAGTGATGTTTGTCTGTTTATGCAATTAAATTTGGACCCTCAAGTATTACTCTAGCTGTGAACAAAGTGACAATGTGGCTGTAAAATGACGAAAATCAGCTGTGCTAACACTAACCACCACAGCCAAACTGGCGTCTTAGTGGGGGCTTGCCACTTTTTCTAGATCCCAGACTTCCTTTGGTTGTGTTTAACCTTCACACAGCACTACATCGCACATTCAGTGGTAAAAAGGTTGGCCTCAAATCTAATCAACCTCAACAGCATGTGTGTGTGTGTGAATGCATGAAACCGATCATGAAAAGGAGATTAGTTATATGGAATGTCTATAATGGAATGATGAACCAAGACCAGAAAGAGATGATGGATGTGATTAAGATTATTGTGGTATGGGTTAGCTAATTGCTGTTTGGGATGGGATGAGATAAGACGCAAAGCTGTAGAAGCCCACAAAGCACTAAGCTGGAAGTTGAGTCAAACCATTAGTGTTTTGATTCCGTGTGCACAGAAAACAGAGGCTCACACGTTGGTAAACTGCCAGCGTGTTTTTGACAGAAGAGATGCTGAATAAATGCAGTGAACACACAGCACTACAATGAACATGATTTTATAGAACAGGAAAATGCATCAGTGGCCTTTAGATAATTGAACATCCTAGGAAATACGTTATGAGGTCTTCAGTTTTTAACCAGTAGCTTATCCTTGTAGTAGCAGAGGGAGACAAGCTGCAGAGGAACATATAAGGTTCAGAGACTATAATACAGATGTTAATGCTACTCTACTCGCCGATAAATTAGCTTGAGTACACTTACTTGCAATAAAAGCAGAGGCGCAGAAAAATTGAATCTGTGTTTTGCATGTAGGGCACATTCTGTTCAATCCTTTGGCACCAATTAGCTTCCATTGCTGTGTTAAGTGTATAGTTTGGTCCACAGTCATGTATTTGCCCACATCCTCTATGTTAATTTGTTTCCATTGTTCTTCCTCTTTTTTAGGCCAACTGTTGTATTTATTTTGAGACGTTTTCCTCGAATCTAAGTTGAGATTATTTGTTTTTGTTTTAAGAGCTGTATGTAACCAAAAATGAGAAAGTAGTGAAGAGGTTTTCTTTTACTGCAGAAAATATGTGTGTTAGCAGATTAAGGTAATATCATCATATCACTGAGGAGGAGAATTTTTGTTGTTACTCCGTGGGGAGATGGTTTTGTTTGCTTTGGCCTTTACCAGGAAATGTCACACGGACTGTATGAGCATCGAGGGCCAATCTCAGGGCAACGCCCCAGGCTTTCATAAGCAGGTGTGAAGTGACTACATCTAAGGACTTGCACTTGTATAAAACAAACGCATGAACATGCAGAAACATTTAGATAAAGCACACATTATTATAAGATCAAATTTGCATGGTGTAACACAACAAGAATGGAAAAGAAAAGTTTGCAGCACATCATAAAGTATACCCTTTTTGGTTACAGTCATGTCTGTATCTACAGATTGTTACTAACATTCTGGTTTTGTATTGCTGACTTTCCCTTTTACCAAATAGCATTAATGGAGAAGAAGAACAAAGCTGAAAAACCCAACAAAGATTATTGTAATTGCCTGTCATTTTTTTTGCTCTTTTTTGTAGTTTTGCACTATGATTCTCGGGATGGTGAAATGGGGGGTGGGGGTAGTTTCCTAAACTAGGCCAGTGTAGACACTGACATTTAGACTCAAAGGCTAATGGGATGCCGGCATCTGCCTTTTTGCTTCTTTGTTGGGCTTCTCAGATCAGGACTGACTAACCCACGCTCATCTTCCAGACTGTCTGGAGGCCTGATGCCTCCCCTCTTCCCATCACAGTGTCTTTGAAATGTGCCAAATTTTTCATTCAATCTCCATACTGTATTGGTGGTAACATAAGTCAATATGGCAGTCTGTCTGTGTCAGTAGTGGCTGCAGCTAAAGACTCAAATCATCTCACTCAACGAAAAGGCCGTGGGGGAGGCCACAAAAGAGAATTACATTGTCTTCTCTAATGGAGACCAGGGACTCATGGAGTTCTGCCCATATAGTGGTAAAGCAAGGCCCTCTTCAGACCAGTCATTTATTCTGTCTAAAGGTTCTATCCCAAGGCTATGTTGTGAAAACATCTCTAATGATGATAGGGATACCCAGTGGGTTAAGATGTTGGAATGATCTTTCATCTCCCATGAGATGTCTTGGCCTGACCTATTCTTCGACCCTCAGGGGCTGTGCTGCCTAGTGGAGCCAGAAGACTCATTTGACATAGCTCAAAGGCTGTCTTAACCCCTGTGGTAAACTCATACATCACAACTGCACATCCTCAGAGTGCTATATTATCTCACAGCACTTAAATACTTCTCTCCTAGAGACACTTTGACACTGTGGAATAAGAGAGTCAAAGTTTTAACAAACCCAAAGGAACCAGGATGAATAGAAACTGGTGGGAATTCAAAAGAAGTGTATACCTCTTCCCACCACTTTAAAAAAGTTCTTTATGTGAGGATTGGTGATGCAACAGTAATATTCTGTGATTATTTTTTTCTTTTTTAAATTTCCTTTTTAAATGTATAGGTATTTATATTAAGGCTGGTCGATTTTATCGGCATATCGATATTACTGGCCAATATCGACATTAAAATGCGATATAACATCAAGGTTGTTTTTCTTTCTTTTCTTTTTTGGTCAGCTTTCACACATTATGTATATAAAATATACCAAATTGTTCAGTATCAGTATATCAGATTTTGGTTAAAAAAAAGCCAATAATGAACATCTAGTGTGTGTATGTAACTAAGTATTTAACTTGAACATGTTGTTTAAACTTGAACTTGTTTAAATTCAAGAGTTTGTATGATATTTAAGTGAACATTTGGCAGGTTTTTTTTAAAGGGCACAGTATTTTTTGCTCATTTGAAATTGCTCTTTGGCTTTTAGGTTTATTTAAACACTTCAGGACATTTTGCACCGGTATTTTCAATGAACACTTTTTAGCCAAGATTTCTTAAAATGTCTAATGCTCCCTTTCTTTCATTGTTCTTTTTCTATAAAGGTTGTGCAGTTTTAATATGACAAAGATGAAAGGAAAAAGCAAAGTTTTGGAGTGAGATGGGGGGAAGAAGAGGCTTGTTTTGCTCCTGGAAATATCAACGCAATTAGGAGCAGCATATCATTTACAAATCAGCTCTGACATTTAAGATTCTAGCGGGTAATAATCGAGAATTGTGTTTCACTCATGTGATGAGAGGAATGTCTTTCTGCCTGGAGAGGGGGGTAATATGTACAGCACTCCTCTTTTCCCATGTGTCACATTCAACCCTGTATACCAGATGCTACATTAGTCATTTGGCTCGCTCTGATATCGTAGCCAGCACGTCTAAGTTGCCGTGAACTGTTTGGGTTACAAAGGAAATGTTGTTCAGCAGAGACATCGTTTTTGTCAATAATGAGAATGATTAAGAGGAAATTAGGCTGAGTGCATAAAGCTTAACTCTAGAAAGGCCATAGTGGTGATATTTAGCCCTGATATAGAGAATCGTTTGTAAGTTTAGAGGAAAATGTTTAATTTAAAGCTTTTTTATCATTGTTTTGCAGCAAATTTTCTAGTGTTTGATTAGGTTTAATGCAAATCTTCTACTGGATAGCAATTACAAAATGCATTGGACATTTGAAGGATGGTAGGAATAGAAAGTCAAAACTCTTCAAACATCACCTCAGAAACTATCGACAGCTTCATGCGTTCCACTCATATTCTCTTTGACGATTCGCCACTTTGAATGACTCCCTTGGATATTTTCAGCAGAACAACTAAGTTATTGTCACCTTTGGCATTTTCCTCCTCACAAGTCTACCCTGGGCCTTTATAGGAATCCTGAGTGGTAGCGAGCGAACCTCAAACCATCTGCTCCAATCATATCACTTCATCTGTGATCCAGTTAGGCTGTGGCATGTTACTAAGAGATGCGTTCCAGATAGAGCATAAAACATCAATGTAACACTAGGGTGCTACATCTCTCCCAGGCATAAAGAGAGACAGAGCAGTGCAGACTGACATTTCATGTGTACACTAAGCCAACCAAATTAAGGGCTATGCAGGAAAGGTGAGTGACCTCAGCCTGTGAACATCTTGGAAACAACCAATGTGAACAAAGCCTCTCTGAAAAGTCCATGGTTGTGTTAAAACAAAGTTTGGAATATGGGATTAAAGACAAAGGGCTAGCTCGTGGGGGTTGTATGATCAAAGTGCAGGCTCTGTGAATAACTGGAATACATCCCCTGCAACTCCAACAGAAATGTGCAGCTCAAAGAGATAATAAATAAACATAGCCTCAGCAGTCTGTAAGTAATACATACACATTACCCAGAATTACTTCTGTGCTTTATAACTGCAGATTTGGTAATATAAGTGCACTTGGTCTTGACATGGAGTTTTATTATAATTTATGATGGGCTCATTTAACACAACTGCAAGAGCAGTTATGTGTATCTAGTGTGTGTAGCTGCCATGCAGCCCCACAGAGGTATCTTAACTTAATATAAATCTTGCTTGCTGCTACTGCTGGTGATGAATGTCCCCTGATCAGAGATTGTGAAAGTCCTCACTCTGGATTAATCCCAGTGTAAAGAAATGGGAAGAGATGCTGCAGAGCATGATTTGTTTCCATTTTTGCTATGCGGCCGGCGCTCTGTTTTTCCCACACCTGCTGAACTTGACTCATTTAAAATGACAGCTGAAAACTGAGCTCACGTAAAACTTTCAATTGGGCTGGATGGACAAATTCAACGTTTCCAAGACAGCATGGCTGGACACATTGCCAAGCTGTGATAGGTAATTTCTGAGGCGGAAGCCTTATCTGTCTTCCCTCCCCCCTTCTTCACAGGAGAGGAGAAAGACGAAAAGAGACGACAGGAGATGAGAGTAGGTGTGAGAGGAGGTAGATACATGTAGTGTGATCTGAGGCAGCTGTCTGCTGGAGTTGGCTCCTCTGTCCTGCTGAAGCTGAAGCTACAAAGTCTCAATTATCTGGGTCAGCAGTATATATCTGCAGATTTGAACACCATTAAACTCTTTAAAACACAACTAAATAATCAGTCAAAAAGATTATGAGTAAACCTTGTTTCTCACAATGACAAAGATGAATGGATTAATTTTACACATTTACACCACTTCTGTAACTTTTCTATGTGTGTATTGTGACAGAAGTCCTCAGCTATAAATACACTACAGTCAGAAGCTCAAACAAATATCTGTCACAGCTTAACTGACTGTCAAATATTTCACAAGGTTGTGTATCATTTTAGTAGGACAGTTTTAGTAGTGACACATGAACCATTCCTCTTCCTTTAAATCTGTGTCTGAGATGTACATTATGACCTTACTACTTAACAAGCTCATAGCGGATCATTTGCCCTTCCCTCGTTAAAGCACTAGCACAGGTTACTGCATCAGTTTCACTCGTAAAATGTAATGTATGATTTTTGAGAATGAATAATTGATGTGCTCACATTCTTGTTTGCTGTTAACAGAGACTGAACCAATGTTCATTTACATACATGCAAAGAATTATATCAGGCTTTGTACTTTCCATGAATAAATGTAATATAATGCTTTGTAGGACTTTATACCATGCTTACATTTGTGTGCGCTGCCTTTTTTCAGTGTTACATTTGAGTATGCGACATTCAGAAGAGCTATAACCTTTCCTTCTCTCATACTTCAATGCTAGAGTGAGATTGGGTTTCAGCATCAGCCCACAGAGCATCACTGATATAACACTTTTCCCTCCATTTGGAGGCCATTGTGTCTGACATACTTTGACACAGACATTTTTTTAAGCTCTGAGCAATATAGAAATGGAGATAAAAAATCTATGAATAGAATATTTTTTTAACATGGACATTTCTTTTAAATGTAGACTTACCTTCCTAAAGTATAAAAAGGCTCCGGAGTATTATATGATTTAATCATTCAGGCTCTATCAGCTGGACTCATCAAGCTCCAGACGCCTCAGGATTAGCTGGATAATTTGCATGTCTCTTATGCTCCCAGGCTGCACAGTCTAAACTATACTGAGAAATTATTACACCTTCCTTGTCTTATCTGCAGTGAAACCTGATAAGGAAATATTTTAAATATTTTTTCTTATAGAAAACAGCATGTTTCCTGTTTTTTAATATATTTTTTTATTATTGTAACATTTTTATCTATTAATTTATTTTTGTATTTTCTCTATTGTATCCCAAGATTGGTGGTGTTATTTGCATGCCAGTGTGCTTACGTACAATGTGCTGTTAGAAGGCAAAGCACAGGTCATAATGTATTGCTTAAAAAATATAAAGGTTAATAATAATATTGATAAAACAATACAATTTCTATCTGGCTCTATGTTTTAGAGATGTTTATAAGAAACTTCCATGTATTCACTCTTTTTGCTTCTTCTATTTGTGTTTTGTCTTCATTTTTTCCATAAGCACCATGGCATTCCTGCTGTTTTAACTTGACAAATAGATATTTTGTAACTGTAGCCCTGTTAGTTATATATAAGATTACTACTCATTCAGAGCTTTTTGTTGGATTGTTTGAGTAAAGAAAAAGAGACAAAAAGACACATATGATGCTGACTGCTCCCTGTTGACTGAAGCATTTCTTAGAAAATAATCTATTTAGTTGTGTGAACAGGATCACCAGAAAGAAAAAAATATGAGGGCATTGTTATCCATCCATCCATCTCTTTCTCTTTTTTTTTCCTTTGGCTGGACCTGTCTCTGAATATCCCACATGTCCTGCCTTTTTCTGTCTGGCCATTCATCACATCCATCCATCCAACTGCTCTCTGATCACTTTCTTGCCCCTTTGTCTTCCTGACTTTTCTTTTCTTTTTATCCACTGTCATTTTCTTTCTTCCCCTTCTATCAAACAGGCCTCTGGGCTTCTCTGTCACTCAGCAAAAATTCTCAAAAAACATCATCTGCCCCCTGCTTTCACCTGACATCCCTGCTTCTCTTCTTGTCCTACAAGGTAGCCTAGATGGGATATATATGAGGTGTGCCCTGCATAATCCCCACAGCTTCCTTGTGATTTCAATGTGGCAACTTGTCCGGTCTCTGTGGCAGTAACCTTGTCGACCAGATGGACTTTGCCATAGTGCCAAGAGAATAACCCAAGCACAGACACCAACCTGTCAGTGTGCCCATCAAAGGTAGACCACTGCGTCACAGCAGAGGATTATTCTACAGGGGTTTCCTCCACACGGCTAATTTCTATTCAGAGAGAAAATCTGAGACCAGTGAAACCACTAGAGAAGAAGAGGGGGAGATTAGGATCAATAGACGAAGAGGGAGAGAGAGACAGTGAGTGAGTGACATTGGCATAAAAAGCATGTTTGATGTTTCTGTCAACACTCAAGATACAGTATTTCCTCAAGAGCTCTTTTCTAGGCTTTATGTCAGCCCTCACTCATCCTCTCTGTGGTCTGACATATTGAAAGAGTTGGACCAGAGAAAGACATGAGAGAGAGAGGGAGACAGAGAAAAGTGACTGGTCATTAATACTAGAGGAATTGATCCACTCAGGCCTCCATGGGTTTGCCTGTCTGCGAGTGACTGTAGTGTGCTCATTATCCATCTCTGCTCCAGGTAATTACTGGCTTGTTTTGATCGAAAAGCATTTAATTAGTTCCTCATTAGCATTGTTTAATTAAACTCACCCCATGCCTTTTATAACGCCGGAGTGTTTCTTCCCGACTTCATTAGTTGGTGTTGGTTGGGGTTTACTGAGAGATAGTGGCATAATGTGCAGACATGGGCACTGTATGTGTAGCCGCGATTTGCCAATTATTAAAGCCAATATTATTATGTTATTGCATATTTATGATGGCGTATAAATTCCTCTATCCTTGAACTCTAGCTTTTAAAGGGCTAGACTCTTGATCACAAGTGAGCTGGTGAAGATAATGAAGAGCTGTGAAGGCACTCTCACACGGAAACATCCCTCATGCCTAACGTTCTCTTGGACAGCAACACACTGGGAAGCTTAGGTGGTTTCAGTGGTCTCTCAAGAGACTGAGAGCAAATAAGAAGTTAGAAGAGGAGGAGAAAGAAAATCCTGGAGGCCGGTTGAAGACTATGTGAGTTACTTTTGAATTTCTGAACTGCATAGCTGAAAAGCTGGACAAGACATAAACAGAACAGCGTGAAGAATGCTAAATGGACAAAGATGGAAGCTTTAGTTTTTGTTGATCTCTTCCTTTATTATTTCTTCCCTTGTCTGTAGCTTTGTCTCCGTCTATTTCTGAGCTGGCACTCTATTCTTGTTCTTTATATCCCTTCATGTAACTGGGCTTCTTTCATGTTACCATCCTCAGGAATTCTCTCCTACGTATTCAATTCTTTATCTGAGCTTTTTTTTCTTCCTCTTTTTCTGTCACTTTCTTTCTTTTTGCTTCCCTCTCCCACTGAGCAAAAGCTGACACAGTATTCCTCCAGCTGAGTAGTTTACATATGGAGGGGTATTTATATATGCGTGTGTATGTGCATCAGCATATGCCAGAGTGTATATATTTGCTATAACACGTGTCTGTGTGCAGATTGGGTGAGCAATCACTAAACAGACATAGTTTTGTTTTCTTGGCACGTCCTAGCCGAGTGTGACGGTGAACAAAGTGTCAGTGTGTGAGGATGGACCGAAGGCCTGCCCAGAGTGTTATAGCATGCCCTATATTTGACACTTGGGAGCCCGTAAGTTAGGACAATCGCTAGCTGTCTGCACTAGGGGAAATCAGTTACAAAGTAGACCTCATGAAAAATGAGGGATAGCCGGTGGTGTCGTGGTTGTGGAAAACTTAGCTTGTTTGGCAGTGAACACTGTCTGGGCATCACATTACAGACAGAGACAGAAAATATTCTACAGAGCAATCACTTTTCTTTTAAGCCAGCTGCTCAATTTTGACTGTGTTCAACATTTGGATTTCTGCATTACAGTATGTAAAACATGATTAAGGTGTGTGTGTATATATATATATATATATATACAGTGGGGCAAAAAAGTATTTAGTCAGCCACCAATTGTGCAAGTTCTCCTACTTAAAAAGATGAGAGAGGCCTGTAATTTTCATCATAGGTATACCTCAACTATGAGAGACAAAATGAGAAAAAAAA
>JBAMHV010000014.1:6428512-6440379 GCA_037177535.1 Pseudomugil gertrudae
GAAAGTGAAGGTCCCTCTAACCTTTTTGAGTTGGAGAACTTGCACAATTGATGGCTGACTAAATACTTTTTTGCCCCACTGTATATATATATATATATACACATATATAAAGAATTGCTACATTATTATTTGATTACACATGGCAATAATGGTACCTTTAGGTTTCACATCTGAATTTAAAAGCACTTTGCCTTTGCAGCTTACACCACATGGGAGAAGCTTCTGCAAATCTATCTGCTTTATGTTTGTAAATAATAGTTTTTACAAAGCAACAATTGAATGTTTTTGTTTTCATCTTCTTATTTCCTGTCATGAGGAATCAGCTCCTCATGACCCCTGCAGCAGCAACAAACAATAAGTCATCACATGCAATCTTTAGCTTTGGGGTTGTACATTGATGCCACGGTACTAATGTACAGTATTGAATTATCTTGTATTACGTCTCCACTGTTTTGCTTTGAGACAACCATGATGATCCCCCATGCAGCTGCTGCCATTCCAGCCTCATCGCTCAGCCTATACAGTGCATTTATACACATTAAGCTGCCATCTCCTCAGAGTAGAATTAAATCTCTGTGCAATTCTATCAGTCTTTGCTGTACTTTGTTCTTTCCTCTGGCAGCTCATTTGCCAATGGTGCTTACCACTTGCACAGTAGAGTTGTCTCTGTAGGGGAAAGAGAGAAACGGGAGCCTTCAGCCTTGTGAATTCTCCCTGACAGCTGAGGGGGTGCTCTTTTTGCAGTGGTACAGAGAGACTGTTTCAGCCAGATGTAGGAACTGGAAGACCCATCAAGCCCATAGGGAGTGTGAGAAATGTGCAGAAAGGAGCCTGTGGGTAAAGGAGCAGGCTGCATGTTAAGCAGACTCACAAAAAAGAAAAAGAATAATCATGTCCTCTGTATGTGTGGTACACCAGTTTAATTTTTTTTTACTATAACTAATATATCCATCCTTTCATTATCTACCACTTGTTCCCCTGACAGGATCACGGGGTGGGGGTGGGGGAGGGATACATATGGTAATACGTAGATACATATGGTTTTATGAGCCACTGATTTTGTTACTATTGTTATGACTTGGCTTAAAACCATAACAAAAACACGAGGCAGGTATACGTTGCCAATATGAAAATAAACTTTTACTAAAACAAATCAAGAAACCAAAGAAACTCAACTCAGCTTTATTTATAAGGCACGTTAACAGAACGCCAGTTCCCACAAAGTGCTGAACATTGAAATAGGACTAAATAGCAGCCAGACCGTCATCCTGCCTGCTTTCATGCTGGACAAGACAAGTAAAAAAAACCAAATAGGACTAAATAACTACAGAGTGAATTAGAATAAATGCAGTAAAACAAACATTAAAAACAAAGAGTTAAAAGCAATAAAAACGTTAAAACAGTAAAAAGAAATTCATGATTGATCAAAAGCCAGTTTATAAAAATGGGTCTTTGGGCGGGTTTTAAAAATGGACAATGATGTGTTTTCTGTAATCTGTAGTAGCAAAGAGTTCCATTGCTTTGGAGCAACAACCCCAAAAAGCTCTCTCCCCTCTGAGCTTTCGCCTTGACCTCGGTACCTCTAGATAGGGATGTTATGCTCCAGTCTGCTCAAACACGTATCGAGCATAGGCCAAGTGTTACGAGCATTTCTTTGAGCACTGATTCCCAACGCCAAAAGCCACACGACCACACAAACCAAGGCCTCGTTACGTCACCAGAGCATGTCGAGCAGCTCGGGGGAATCTCAAAGGGGCCGGGTTTGTCGATTTCTTAACAACTTAAAAGGCGTTCAAACACTTATGAGACCGTGATTGTGGGTTTTTTGAGAGGCGGATCCAGCATCATATCTCTAAGTGAAATACAGCAGCATCACAGGGCCCAACACATGAACTAATAAAAGAGCCTGACTCCCGGTGCTCAACCATTCTCATGTTGCAACGTCGCGAGCAGCGTGAACCGGTCGGAGCCACAGTCATGTCTCTGGCCGCTGATGTCTTTGTCAGAAATATGAAACAACTAGTGAGCCACCAGAGGATCACAGGCCATTCAACTTGGTAACAACATAGTCGAGACGGTGCCAGCATCAAAGTGATTCTGTTTATATGAATGATGCAGCATCAGCTGCTACAAAACAAAATCCAACAATAGTTAAACACACATTGCATCAACTTTTACAAAGTAGAATATACTTATTCATAAAAAATATATTAATAAAAATGCATTTGTGCATAAACACATGCCAACACACCTAACTTGTACCTCTACTCACATAAGAAGTGACAGCAAGGATGCCCTATTTGTTTGCTAGCTCACTGAGTTTAATGGGGAGCCAAACACACTACTTCCAACTAATTCAGCTGAGCAGCACACAGAGACATAGTGAAGGAGATAAAGAACACAGAAGTAAGTCTGCAGAAGGGGATAAAGAAGAAAGTGGACAAAAAAAAGAAAAAAAATCAATAATTTTACTCCCATGTTTGAAAAAGGGAAATGCATGGTGAGCGAAGAGATGGGGCCGACCTTCAGGTGCCCTGCTGCTTTCTTTTCATGTGCAGAACACATTACCAAGTGATTTTCAGTAAGAAAAATGAACTCACTGATGCATTGCACTAATTTCACTTAACATTTAAAATATGAGAGAACAGGTCCTACAGACTTGCCATGGGCAAGGTGAGAATGCAAGCGAGTGAAGGGTGCTGTCATGCAGGGGAAAACATGATGGAGTCAGCACTTAAAGTGAGAATCAGTTAATCCAGGAACCATCAACCCCTTATTCCTCACATTACTCTTTTTTTTTTTTCCATTTATCTCTTTACATATGTTGAACTAACATTTTCCTTCTTGAACATAATCTAGAGTATGTTGCAACAACTGAGCAGCTCCTCAACATGTGCACTTCAGGGTGTTTGACTTTAAAGGACCAGAGCCCAGCATCGTGGAGTAGGAATCAGGTTTTTCTTTCTGCACCATCAGCAAAGCTGCTTCAACTGTGGCAGAGATGCTTCTTGGTGATTTCTACAGCTGAAAGAGTTAAGATGGCCATGCTCTTGACTTCTAATAATCCTATTACTCGAGAGTGCTGCTCTTAGAGGGCTTCAACCTCACTTTTATTGGCAATCCTTTGCCATTATAAAGCCTTTTAGCCTTTGGCTGGGCTGTTGCTCTCATAAATCTAGCTCCTGGCCTTTAGGTGATTTCCTGACGTTTGTGTTGTTGCCTTCTTACTTTTAGATGTTTGTATGCTCACCTGTTTCAGTTCCCTTACAATGCATCCATCAGTCTAACAAGTTTTCTGCCTTTTAACACTTTATTGGTTAATTCATTGCATGTGTTGTAGTTTTACAGTATCATTAACACCACTTCAGATAAAAACAAGTAAAAGTCAAACAGAGAAGGCACAGCAGCAACCGCTACTGGCTGTAATGCTTCTAATTTCCTCCTTAGCTGATCTTTAAATGCTTGTGCTTTGTCACTGCCACTACACCACAGAATAAATTCACTCTTTCACCTCCCTATGCCTCCTCTTTCTCGCTCTCTAATTCATCTCATTTCCACCTTGTAGTTGCTTCAGTCTCCACCACCATTCAGAGCTGACTCCTCCAGCACTCCTCCGCTGCTTGGCTGCTCCGTATTCTGGAGCCGTTGTGTCTCCGGTAGAGAGTGATTGTGCCGGTGGCAGGGAGGTCAATTGGAAGAAATTGCGTTGCAGCCACCGTGGAGCTGAGGCGAGAGAGAACAAACTGGATATTAGCCCAATCCTTGTAGGCTGGTGTGTTTACACCTTCTATCCCCAACCCTAACCCCACCACCATCTCACTCCCACTATCCTCAACACTGACTTATATTTCCTCACTGGAGTGTGTCTGCCCACTGCAGAACCTCACCAATGGACTATGAACATTATGGTACAATCAAGCATATCCCATTTTACATGTGTGGATACACTCGGGGCACTTGCAGTGTTTGAGAATAAAAATAAGAGGTATTCATGCCCTTTCTGCCCTATGAATTTCTAGCATGTCCCTGCAGCCTTGTTAGCCAGACCAGCAGAGTAAAAGCCACACAGCTACAAAGTTTCTCTATGCTGGGGCTTACAGTAGCTGAGGATTAAAGGGTGTAAATTTCGGCTTCTGGATCAAAGTTCTTGGTGCCTGCACACTTTGTTCTCAGCACTGTTATTCTGTCTGCCATCTGAGGTTACCTGAAAGGTTAAAGGAGCAACAACTTTCCTGTGTCAAAAAGAAGCAAGTTACTTGTCATGGCAAAATGTTCCCCATTTCAGTAGGTAGGTGTTGTGTCTATTTTTGATGACCTTGAGGTCTAATGCATTATACATGACAGTTACATTTTACTGTGTTTGACTGAAGGCTTCAGTTGTGGTTACAAACAGCAAGGATAAACTGTGTTTTTATAATATTCTATTAATAGCAGCTTAATTAATTTTTTTTTTACAATTTGTTAAAACACAAAAATATGTCAACACAACACAAGGATGCTTAATACAACAGTGTGGTGGTGTAGGTGTAAAGACAGCTACACAGACAGGCAGTTTCATCCATCTCCTGTGTCCATAACATTTTTAATTTGGTTTGTTTTTAAGAGTGTTTGCTATTTGTCACTCGACACAGAAAAAAAGAGCAATACCACTAGAAATTATGGGGCCAGTGTTGAGTTGTGTAGCTGTCAAAACACAGAAGTGAACTCTCAATTCAGCATTGCTATCTAGTGAATGGACTAACTAAAAAACATGGATCCATGAAGCCTAAGGGGAGTGATTTATGACAACAATTGAAACAAATATGTTCCCCTTCTATGTTAAAAGGGACACAAATAGGCCATAAGAAGTTATTTGATGTTGCTAGTATATATTTAGTGGAGTTTTTTTTTTTTGCTAATCCAGAAAGTAATATACAATCTGACATAAAATAACACAAAAATGTGTCACTGAAAATAATAGCATTTATCATCATTACTACTACCAACAGATTACTATATCTAGTCATGCAGTAGGAAATAATTTATCATCCACTAATGTTACACATACACATACCCCCCCCCCCACACACACACACATATATATATATATATATATATACATTGAGCTTATGTCTGTTGCCCGTATTTGATGTATATTACTGTATATTCACACAGTCAGTTCCTTTGCTGCCAAGGAAAAGAAGTTGCACTACCACCCATTTGATCTGATAGCACTATCAGTAAGCTTCATACACGTTTTAATGGAGGTTGGCAATGGCAATTTCCAGCTGAGACCTTTTGTTGTTGTGATGAGTAATTAACAATAGCTTACAAAGATGTTGGTGTGAATATTTAATAGTGACAAAGTGGGGGAGTGAACAGACAGCGGTAAAACTACAACTCATGTATAATTCATTATTGCTGACAGTGATTGGACTGACTTGCCTTTTTTTTTAAACTCATTCTTCCACTACCACCCGCCTCCCCACACTCCCTCTGTATCCCAGGGTATACTTGGTACTCCTTGTACAGGAAATCTCTATGTGGAGTGGCACTTCATATCTTGTTAGGCGATTTATTCATGGTAATGAAAGTTTTTAATATACTGTACAGCACAGCGCCCAGGCTTTGGCCGTAACACACTCAGAGATGATCTGTGGATGGGATATTTGAGAACTGGCTTTAATTCAGATTCAATTACAGGGCTGGTGTTGCAGGATGAGACATGACCTCTAATGCCTGTTCATGCTGTTTCGTCATAGCCTTCACAGTCCGGCACGGCAGAGCAACACTGGTTCAAGCCTCACAACTCTTACTGTTAGGGCCCAGCTAGCCTGTCTGCCTCTGGGTTTCCCAAGTACAGCTCTCATGCTCACCCTGTTACTTCTCTAAGACTCTGTCTCTCATCAACCCCTCCTTTTTCCATTACTTGTTCTGACTTACTGTTTGCTGTGGCTCTCTTATCTCTGTGCCCTCGCCATCCCAGTCTCTCTCAGTCCAGAGAAGTCGGTAGTCCTTCATTTGCAGAGCTCTTCAACTCTCCCATCGACGTTTTCATACAGGCTTTTGGGCGCAATTTACACCTCTATATGATCTCTATTACTCATTTATCCATCTGCTCCATAGACTAACACTTGCATTTCCCTAGAAACTCTTTGGTTCAATTACCAGATTTACCAGATTTTTTATAGCAGGTTACACACACACAAACACACACACCACTGTATTTTAAATGCAGCACATAGAACCAGATGGATGGAATGAATTATAATAGAACATATGCTTTGACATTTATTAGTTGTTTCTTAGTTCACATATGTCTCATGTCCGTGCAGCATGTGACTTAGGTTAACTTTTTTACATCTCAAATTCATTGCCCTGTTGCTCAGCATTTCCTTTTCATCACATAGTCTCTCTCACTTTCTCTCCTGTTTTTGTCCCAAGCCAGTTGGAGGGAGTAAATAGCTATTGATTAAAGTCTACTAGCTGATATGGTGTTGTGCTAACTGTTCCCTTTTGTCTCTTGTCCGTGTTATACTGTTTGTGGTGTTAGATCTTACACAAAGCCCAGTATGCAGTATTACAAAGTTGGGAAATGTTAAAAATACTGGAAAAACAGTCTTTCATGCCTATTTCTTCTTGTTCAGTTTTTGAGCTGCCATTTTCCAAAACAGTCTTTTTACATCCAAAGATGAAAACTGCCCTTTTGAAGTCTCTTTTATTTTCCATTTTATTTAACAGTATTTTTAAAGCAATTTTTAAGAACTTGGACTTTTGAATGGTGCTTTAGAAATAAAGATAATATAGTTGTGTTTAAATAAAGTAATACATATATGTAAAGAAAACAGACTTTTAAACTGACCCCCCCTGAAGTGGGAAAAAGCTGCTTTTTAATTGGAATTAAGTAAGAGGATTTCTTATGCTTACAAACTACAGATGTTTGTACAGATGCTTGATGTTGGGAGTGCTGATGTGCTTAATGTGCTCATTAAATCAGCGACGGATACACATGTGTTCCTCCTCATCCTGTCCACATGAGGCTGAGTTGTAATTCAATCTGCAGCCTTTCTGTTTAGCCACATGTGTTAATGCCTGCACCCGGGCTTGATGCAGCTTGACACCGCTGTGCTTGAGATACAATCTGCACAGATGCTATTGCCAGGATGGCTCTGCTGAAATAGTGAGGTATTGGGCTTTCTGGGATGGGACTGTGTATGTAGGGGGTGTTGGGGTCGGGGAGTGAGGGGGTTGGGAAAGGAGATTAGGGGCTAGACCATATTTGGCCTCTTAAACCCAATGGGGGAAGCCTAGTGACCAGGGAGATGGCAGCTTCATTAGAGTTTTCATTTAATTTTTAATCAGGCAGTCCAGTGAGGTAAGGAAACTAAAGTAATGGTTATTAATAGAGACACCAACTTGCCATCAGGATCTGGATGTCCTACAGAAAGGATATAAAAAGAACCGGATGGACATTGTAAAAAAAAAAAGATAAGAAATAGGAAGTAAAAAGAAACAGGCAATTACAAGTTTTCTCTTTTTTAACAGCTAGTATTAACAAAGCTAGCAAAGGTAAATGGCTGACATTTTTATGCCCAGCTTGAAAGGGTGAGTCATCCTTGTTCTGGTGTCATCCCTGTCACCTTTGCTTTGGTGGAGAAAGAATACACATTTGCGTGTGAGAAACTTGACCAGGTAATGACCTCAGTGACACACAAGCGATTGAGACAGAGACAATGGGATCAGCAGGTCATTCCTGGACTCTTGTTAGAAGACAACACATCATTAGGACATGTGTTTCACAATTGAGTCAGACACATCCGTTCTTCAGGCAAAGAGGTAATAGCAGTGGTGAATGATTTTAAGTAAACTACCACCTACACAACAGGCTGACTCCTTCTTTCTCCTTTCTGCCCTCCAATCAGCAGGTTTCACCATAACACAGCAAAATAGACTGTTGTAGCCAGGAATAAATGTAAGAGACACCTCATGTACTCATCTGACGTTTTGTGACCTCAGGCTAAAGTCCCAACAGCACCTCAGCATGGTCTCAGCACCGCACTTGCTCTGTTCGATGGCTCTGGAAATTGGCATATTGGAAAGCTTTCCAACTTCTTCCTCTTGCTTATAAGGCCGAGTTGCCGGTATTGTAACTGTTACTTCCATGGAAAGTGATTTCTTTGGGACAGCCCTATCTTATCTATCTTTCTGTACTGTCTTCAATCATCTGTGGGCATCAGTAGATTGAACATCTGGTTGAAAAAAAACATTTTGAGTTGCTGTTTTTTTTTAATTGGTGCATGTTCAGACAAATAAATTTACAATTAGTTGTGGAGGAAAAGGGAGAATAGTGAATATGGGGAATTTTCAAGAACAAATAATTACATTTTTCAAACTAGAGTCTTAATCTGACGGGATTAGTTTTACCTAGAGACAACATGTAATTTGTAACATTTGTGGAGATTGCCTGTGATGTTAATCCCCTGTGATTTGACAATGTTTTTCATATGTGAAGTTAAAATTCCCTCCGCAAATCACAATCTATGTTTTGCTGAACTCCAAGATCCTGTGAAATACTGATCTCTGTGATATGATCAGAAATACACAAGATCTGATGTGTTTGTCTTTTGGGTGCATTTAATTTCCATTTTGGTGAAGAATGGAGGCTGCATTGGAGTGTTTTTACTGTGTTTTTGGTCCCAGACCCGCAAGACCCTTTTAACCAAAATGCAAAAAGAAAAGGATGAAAAAACAACAACGTAGGGTAAAAAAGTTTCATCTCGTGCCCTGTGCTTTTCATTCCTCTTAGCACCCACAATGAAAGCAGATGTTACACAACACGCAGCACATTGGCATCACAATTTAGAGATGTCTGTAAATTCTGGTTAATTTTCAGACATCAGTTATTTCATGCAAATGCGCCAAAGGGAAAATAAAAAAGAAGCAGATGTAGGGGGTAATTTATTTATCCCAAGGTAAAACTACTCCTGTCACAAAAGGGCTTATGAGACCAAAGTGCTCACTGCTGTGTACAGTTGATAATAATTTCTTATTGCAACTATTTAAATAAATACATTTTTAAAAATTCAGATGTTAGCTTCAAAATTGCGCTACAGGAAATAATTAAATATGCTTAAACATTTTTTGTGTATTTGTAAACCTGTTAATATCTTTCTTTAAAAAATGTAGCAGTCATACTTTAAGTGTAATGGCTGAAGTCCACTCTGTTGAAAATTACTTGTGAAGAAAAAGCTACAAACATCTGAAGCTAAAGGGAAAAAAGGTAGATTAATTCAATGTTCTTCTCTGACTTAGCATCTGCTGGTGCCTGTGCTTGATTGTAATGTGTGTGTTTGTGTGTGTGGATGTGTGTGTTTGTGTGTATGTGACAGACACCAGGGGCATCTGTGCACATACATTAATGGAGGGCTGAGGATGGATTGCTGTTGAGTTCATTCGAATGGATCTGTAGGGTTCAAGTGAGTGATGTTGTGAGCCTGGTCATGGCTGCATTACCCGTACACACACACACACACACACACACACACACTAGCATATTTCACAAACAAGCGCTGGCTGGCGTTCTTAGCCTCTTCACCACCTCAGATCGACAATATTAATTCACTCCAAATATTAGTTTTTGCTCTCATTACAGAGCTGGATGCTCTCTGCTTGGACCCACCGCAATCCGTTAGGATGCAGACAGAAGGATGTATTTATGTCTGCTTATCAGCCCAGTCACACAGCATCGCCTTTGGTTTCTTTTGCTGCAGGGTAACATTTTACTCCTGTGCTTGTTGACTTTTATTCTTATAGACACAAGCAACCATATAGGGATGCTGACGAATTCACATCATTGCAGTGAATTGTTGTTTGTGTTTGTGTCGCAGAATATGAATGTGTTTAGACAAGAGCCATGGTAGTCTCACTCAAGAGATGTTTCTCGCTAAGCCTAAGTGGAAGAATAGTAAATGGAGAACAAGAGGAAAGCCGCACATTGTGAAGCCCCCATGTGCTGTAAACTGGGGCACTGACACTTCCAATCTGTTCACCATCGTGTTTGTCCCTCCTTCTCGGTGCTCTCTATTCTCTCTATATTATTGCTCTCACCCTTAATCTTGCTTCGGTCGTTGCTTTTTGCTCCTGTGGGCAAAACCTCTTTAGTCTGTTTTATAAGGCAGTCACAGATCTATTGTATTGAGATGGTATTGGATTGAGTCCCACAACGAGGTTGTTAAAAACTACCTAATATATTTATAACATTTATTCATAGATTTGGCTGGTTTGTTCCATCTCCATAAAAAATACAAAAAAAAAGCATTTAATGTATTTTTAAAAATGATTATATTTATCATTGCAATTACTTTGTGGTTGGGATGTCCTTAATAGACCATGGGAAATATTTTGCACCATGACATGATAAGACATACGCTAACATGACCACTTCCTCCCAAAGCAACAGTGGGGTAGTTTTTTTTCCCTGTTTAAATGCATTTTTATCTTCTTCTCATGAGTAGAAATGCCATGAGAAACAAGGAGTTGTTTTGGCTTTGCTGGTGTTTAGGAATTAAGTGGATCTTTTTGAATTCACATCTTGTGAAAGTAAATTCACTTGTTTTGTTGTCCAGAAAAAAAGCTTCATCTTTGGTCTTTATGTGTCTTTGAGCGAAAGCACTTCCCTTTGTCTCATGTGGTGAGAGAGCAGTAGGTAAATTCATTCAATTACCAACCTTTTAAGCGCTGCTGGGTCAGGGAGACTGTTGCATTATATCTAATCAGAGTGAGATGGCAGATGAATTTCTTCCTAATTTGCTGGTCTAAATATGATTTCCTCACATTTATAGATACATATAGCCTCTTGTGGAGATGTATTTCTTTTTGGATTCACACTGAAGAGCTTGTTTATCCAGGAAATTAAGTGTGGAATAGAAGTATTAGCAGGTCGAGACAGACTTGCAATTTATAAAGATTTGTTATTTCCCCCAGGGCTATTAAAAGCTGAATATTTCTCAGACTTAGTGGATGTATTTTTTACCACAGTATCTTTAACCCGTGACCTCTTAACAACGTGCTACATTAGGTCAACCTCAGCACTCTTTTTATGTCTGACATGAACTAATCAAGATGTGTTTGACATAAACCTGCACATTTGTAGTGTGAGTAGAGGGGAATTATAAGGGTTATAAAGGTAGGTCTGCAAAGCACACCCACTGAATCATACTTCTGCTGTTGTATATGTGGTTTATTGTGTGTTGCTGCTGCAGGGCAAAAGTGGGTTTGGTTTTCGGATTCTGCATTAGGAAAAGACTTTGCTTCTGCATATGCACAATATATATAAATATATTGTCTTCCTTTTTGACATGTTTTTGTTTTTCTATCTTCTTTTCTCACGGCACATAAACCCATGTGCAAGCACTGAGGAGGTTTGATTTGAAACTTTTTACGGGAATGGTATGCAACATGATTTCATACTTTGGTTTTGAGATGCACAGCGCATCAGGGACTGAAGAAAAATATGGGATAATTAAAGGGGATATAAAGTTAAAAAAAGTGTTACTGATTTTGTGCTACACATAGTGAAAACACACTCGTACACACATGTTAACACATTTTCGCTTGCATGTGAACGGTTTTTCCTCTGTTGGACTTCCCTGAGGGAGAGTAAGTTCCACAGGAGACTGTGGAGATAAATGAGTCCAGGATCATGGTGGAATGGAACAGAATGCAAAAAAGAGTAAGAAACAAACAGGAGACTCTAATGAAGTATGAAGGGCTGAACATAGCCGCATGGTTCATGCCAAGTACCACCAGCTGCCCTCCCTCTGAGCTCCACCTGCCTCAGGGAGGGAGCAAGCGGTCATACTTGTCCTGAAATCCCTCTTTTCAAAGGC
>JBAMHV010000014.1:6441080-6452430 GCA_037177535.1 Pseudomugil gertrudae
GCCTGGACCTGTCTTTGTAATGTGTTATGTTTGTGTAAACCTGGCCCGAAGAGAATTTCACTGTAAGTGATTAATAATGTATGATTGATTGATTGATTGATTGTTATAAAGCAAAGCTTCATACCATAGGGAGAAATTTAAAACAGGCTTAACTATTTTTTAATTGTAACATAACTGAATTAAAATAACAAAAGAAAATCTCCATATTTGAGCAGCTAGGCCTACTTAACATTTTTATACTTTATAAAATGGCATCGCGGTTCTTGTCCAGTTGGGGTTTTGCAGTTTTCTTTGTGTGTTCTCAGCTTGCCACCTCTTTGTAGATTGCACTTTAAATAGCAGCATAAAAATAATGTTGCTAAAATGTCAAAGCTCTTACTGTATCACTCACACAGCCTACTCTCTATTTCACTCTCTTCCTGTTATTTAAACTTGCCAGTTATTATAACTGCTCACCGTCCAATTCGGCATCCAGGCACATCCGTTCATGTCTATGGCACAACCACACAATACCATCTTGTTTATCATGCTTGAAGAGCAAGATAATCAACTGTGGTTGTTCCTTTCTTCACAACTTTTATTTCATGCTCTCCAATTACTAAAAAGTCAGCTTTTTCAGCTATATTTGTGGATTGCTTTTTTTCTTTTTTACCAATTATGGACACCTCTTTGGTATTCACTGTCCCCATTGTTTATAAAATCACATAACAATGCAAAGTCTAGTTATGTTGTGTAATATCTGCAGACTAGTCACAGGGATAACATTGCACTTTCTGTTTAGAATGTTTTAATAGTTGTCTCTAGTTATTAATGTTGTCAGTTTAACATTAAATTAACAATGACATTATTGTATATAGCCTAAAAACATATGGGGAGTTATTAATATATACAGTTGACACTGATAATATATCTATTCAATTTGTGTATTGATTTTCCTTGGAATGGCAGCAGCATCACTCCACAATAAAACACAAGGGAAAATATGGTAACATCAATGATAAAGCATTAAATGTTTACTTCAACTACCAAACAAGCACATTCTGCAGAAGGAAAACAATAATTCCAGCACTCTATAAAGAAAAATGATACTCCAACACAAGTTTACTAAAACCATTTTCCATGTGCTCGTGATGAGGCCTTAAAATGCACGAACATTTAGCACAGAGGTGGACACGTTCCAGAAATGTCGATTCTAATCACATGAGACCAGATTACACTGTCAAATTGGTTATTTATTATTCCCATCTGTTCACATTTTCTTTATACACATAAAAGTGTAAGGAACTACAACAACACAACACAAATATGGGCTGATATAACAGTTCATTAAAAAGCTCTCTAGATGAGCAACTAGCAAAGTTGCTCATTTAGAAAGCTTATCTATTCTATTCTACAGTCTACTAAGAGATGGTTTCTCCAAAACGACTTGCATCTGAAAGTGTGAACAACACAACCAAGAAATCAAACAGCCCAGGACATCATAATTAAGTAGTGCTCAGACCACTGTGACTCCAGTTGGACACAGGTGCTGTTGTGTATCTCTAGAGGTATTGTAATGTTTTTTCCCCTTTCCTATTCCTACAATAGTTTCATTGTTTAATTACAAAAACATGATTTCTACTTTTAATATGTAAGGACACAACTGAAGCAATAATATCACAGATTTGTGTCTGCACTTAGTTATTTCCATGATTTCATACACACCATCATTTGTCACTCACATGGTCTCAGATTAGGGCTGCCTGTTAAAAATGCTTTTTTTTATTGCTCCTCACACTATGTATTTTTACTTTTCACAGTTTAAAAAAGAAAGAATAATGGATAATCGGGTGACCAAATAAAATAATGTAAAAGCTCACTATGTACCGGACCATAAGCCGCTACTACCCACGCTTTGAACCCTGCTTCTTATACAACAATGCGGCTTATCTATCTTAACTACTGTTGGCACTGTGGGTAGCGGCTGCCTCTCCAGTAGCTCTCCACTCTTTTTTTTATAGCTATTTTAACCTTTTAAAACCCTTTTTCTTTCTATTTCTCTTGTGAATACAGTGTTTGTGTTTTTACATATATATTCAGTGAATATTTTTACCTTTTAATCCTTTAGGTGCCGTAGTTTTTTTTTAAAAAAAATACCATTTTAATATTTCAATTATATCAATAATATAATATTTATATAATATTTTATTTTAATATTTCAAAAGGCTATAACTTGAAAGTAGTTTGAGATACAGGTATACTGATAATGAGAAAATTGTTTAGGAATACTCAATGTCCTTAATGTGAGTGAAATTATTCATCTAATTTGCATATTTTGACATCACTTCCGCCACCACTTGCTCTGATTTTTTCCCCATGTCTGCCATGACAGTGCGGTTGTTTTCATCATTGCTACATTAAAGGGTTAAGATTTAACAAAGAGCCAGTTCCTCAGATTTTTTTACTCATGATAGAAACTGTTAGATTTGCTAGCTCAGCTAGCTGCTAGCCTTGCCTGCTCTGTGTGCACAAAAGGCCAACCCAGGATATGACATGACATATCTGACACCATTGGCAGCATGGTGGCACAGTGGTTAGCGCTGTGGCCTCACAGCAAGAAGGTCGCTGGTTTGAGCCAAGGCTGGGGAGGTTTGCCCAGTGGCCTTTCTGTGTGGAGTTTGCATGTTCTCCCCACGTACAGTATGCGTGGGTTCTCTCCAGTCAATCTGGCTTCCTCCTACTCACAAGACATGCATGTTAGGTTAAAACGCTATGGTTAAAATGATCATATGTAAGTCGCTTTGGATAAAGGCGTCTGCCAAAAGACTGTAGAATAGAACAGAATAGAATCCTGACGAAGCTGAAGAGGAAATTTAGGGGCTGCAAGGCCGCGGCCAAGCTAAAGGCTCAACTATTGAGAATCGTAGGAGCCACAATCCATTATCATGGAGAATGTGAACTCGCTGCCAAAGAAGATCGACAAGCTATCTGTATAACCAGTGGACCTACTGGAAGAGCAGCTTGATTGTCTTTACAGTACATGGCTAAACCATCTTGTAGTAGACGCTAACGTGGACCTGCTGGGATTCACTGCCATGAGAGCTGACAGAGACACCAAAGCAAGTGGAAAAAGTAAATGTTGGGGACTCATCATGTATGTCAACAATCCCTGGTGTAATCCAGGACATATCTCAGTAAAGACAGTCTTGATTTGACTGTGTTCTCAAACTGCTAGCTGTTAGCCTGCAGCCATACTATCTGCCGGGGAAGTTCAGTCATGTGATCTTTCCCTGAAAGCGAACACAGCCACTGCAAATGATAAGATAAACTCTGTCACAGCAAGACTACAGACTCAGCACCTATTCTATGCATAAGCTGCTGGAAACTGAATTTCCCCTGAGGGAGTCATCCAAAAGGGATCAATAAAGTTACATCTTCGTATTCTTCTTCTATAGAATTCTCTTTGCTAATGGCCAGCAGGGAGAAGGGGGTAGGTGCAAAAATGAGCCAAACGCAAGAGGTCAATGCAAAGACAAAGGTGGTCGTTTTTGGCAAACTTGATGCAAAACGCAGCACAGCACGCACGGCAGCAAAATATTTTAACACCCTCATCATGGACATGAAGTGAAGCAGATGATGCAGCTTTTAAGTTGAAAGCAATCTATCCACGAGGGAAATAAAGCTGCTGCATGTGAGCTTGAAGGCCCGTATAACAGAGCCATCAAGAGAACAAACTCAATTCCAGCTGTGATTCCTAGAGCTAGAACAACATTCTTGAAGCCACTTGACATCAGTGTGAATCGTGCATTTAAAGCAGCACTTTGAGGTGAGTGGGAGGCTTGGATGATCAACGGCGAGAAATCATTCACAAAGACTGGCCACATGCGAAGAGCATCCTTTCCTGAGGTGTGCCAGTGAATCCTAACACGGTGGAACAGTGTGAAAAAAGCCATGATCACCAACGCACTTCGAAGGGCTGGACTGCTGCTTGGAGAGAACTAACTTCAGCGATAACTGCCTCGAGAGGAACTGAAATTGAGGGCGACACTGACAGAGAGGCTGAAAAGGTGTGTGACAGCGGCTGTTCTGAGATTCTTCAGCTTCCACACTGAACAAGACGACTTCAGTGGTTTCAGTGTCGATTTTTACATGTGTATATATTATGTATCAAAGTCTTTAGCAACGTCTCCTCTAACTTCAAGACAGACAGACAGACAGACAGAGAGACAACTTTATTTATCCTCGAAGGGAAATTGCGTTGTTACAGTAGTCCAGTGGCATGAGTGGCATAAACTAGGAATAAAAAATAGAAGTAAAATATACAATATAGTAAGGTGGAATAAAAATAGAAATAAAATAAAAATAGAAAACCAGAGTGGAATAAAATTAGAAATAGATAAAATATGACTACAAAGTGGATTTGCAGATAAAGTGCAGTGGCAAGATAAAGTAATAATGAAACTAGCTATCAGATATTAATATGTAAATATGACTATGTAAGTAAAGGATGTGCAAAGATGATACAGAATATTGAACGATGTGCAAAGGATACAAATATTGTATAATTATATGATATATAATATCAAAGCGACAGTTGTATGACACAAAATAAGAGATGTAATGTATAATTTTCCAGAAATGTTTGTTTGCTTGTTTGGCAAAACTTGTAATAAATCCTGTGACATCATCAAACCACTTGATGACTTGCAGCATAAGGAGCTTGGAAGTAGATTCTTCTCAATGTTTTGGAATTATTTCAAAGTGTTCACAGACTTTATATTTGCTACAAAGTGGATGTTATGTTTTATATAATTGAAATAGTTTTTCTTTTTTCTCATTTTTTTGGGAACAGGTTCAAAATGTCTCTGTTGATAACTGCTTGATAACGACTATTAGGAGTGCACATAATCTGTAAACGGATATCGGTAAAAAAGGCAATATCTATGAACATTTATAATACACATTTGTTCACCTTAACATAAAGGATATATTGCTGTACATGTTTATGCTGCAACACTAAGGTGGACAAGAGGAATATCCTACTTCCATGCAAGCTACCCCCCTGTAAAGACTGCAGATACATGCGGTCGAGGTTGACTAACTTGGTCCAACAAATAAGCGAGAAGTGAAAGGTGGAACAACTGTTTCGCTTGCAGTTTCTGTTCCAGCTCAAACTGATAAGTGCTCTGCCCTGTTTTCCTTGTGCCCTTCATTAAATTGCCCTTAATCTGCATTCTTTCTCTGTCCTTTCCGAGTATGTATTTAAACTGTATATTTAAATGTTTATGTGTGTGTGTGTGTGTGTTTGTTTGTGCATGTGTAAGCCAGCTCAGGACTCAGCCCGGGGAGAGATAATGAAATAATAACTCTTATCAAACTGAAGCAGGCTGAGTGGAGCTCTCCGTGCTGCTCTATTTTCTCCTCTCCACCTCCTTGTCTTTGCTGCTCCTCTCTCTGCCTCAGCACTCTTCTCTTGGGCTGATTCCCTGACTGATTCTTCCTGCCACTCAGATGCTGCTGCCAACGCTCATGATGCTGCTGCTGAAGCATACACCACTAATCCAGCTGTGGTGTAGCATGTAGCAGTAACGATAACAGTTGGGAAAAGCTCTGGTTTTGATACTTTAGGTGCAGCTTAGTCGAACGTCTGGGTCTCCATCAGTTGTGTGTGTGTGTGTGAATGTGTACAATGTGAGAATGCCTCAGACGGAGGCAATTATAGTCACCCAGCAGATTTTATTTAGCTGATTTTATTGCCTGGACAACAGGATTTTGGACTGAATGTGTTTCACATGGTGGTCCATGCTAACTGCAAAACACACACAGCTATGTCTTTTCTTTAAGATAAATTATTTACAATGCATACAGATGAATATTATTTTTATCTCTTCTTTTATCTCACCATCCTTCACACCTGCTTTTCCCAGTATGGTAACACAACTGATTTGTATTGCACTGTCTTGAAGGTTGTAAAGTGCAAACATCTGGGTGTCTTTTTTTCTTTGTCTTTTGTTTATTTTCCCACTCTTTAAGTTAAAATTCATAGGAGTATATTTCTTTGTACCACTTTGACTGTTTTACCCTCTGTCCCCTGGTCCTTATTTTCCCATCAACAGCTTTCCCAGTCGTCCTGCATTTTACTGCCCATCTGCATCTTCTTTTCTGTTATCAAGCTGTGGCCGTGAACCAACGTTTAAACATGATAGGAGGAGGTGAGACTAGAAGGAGAACGATATTGAGCAGAGGTGTGGGAGGAAAGGAAGAAGGAGGAGGGAGGGGCAGAGGTGTGAGGTAGAGACCTGCAGAAGCCTAAGTGATGCTGACAGGGACACATTTGCTCTGGAGATGAGGAATTGTTTTGTGTGAAATTGAAACGGCAGAGAATCAGGAGCAGTTATTTGCAATAAATTTCATACGCTTCAACACCTCTCTCACACATCTATAACTACTGTTTCCTCTCCCACGCCTTTTTGTTTGTTACGTTTTACCATTTTCATTTGTTTCTTACCAATTTTTTCCACTTGACTTGTTTTTATAACTTCATTTCTCATCTCGTTTCAGCCTTTTTTTTTTTTTTTGCCGTACACCCTCTCCATTCACATCTGTTTCTCGTCTCCTGCCATCGTTGCACCGCTGGTGTCCCTCAGGCCTGCTGGGTTGCATGTCCAGATTTGACAGTTGAGGTTCAGACTTGGCTTTTCCACCACAGGCCTCCCTCATCTTCCTCTCCCCCTCCAGAATCACATTAAGCGGCAGTGACAGCCGCTGAGTCTGTCAGCCACTCAAAGAGAAGAATTAATTTGTTTAATTTCATACCTTTTCTTTTAGCCACCAACCCAGCAGAGACATGGGGTGTCAATGCATCCAATAAATTTAGCACGGTCTCAATATGCTCTTTTCTTTTTTTTTCTAAGCTGTTGCTGGAAGGGGAAGCCGTGTGCAGGGCTGGAGATGATGCCAACTGGGGGTGGCAAATAATGGGGAGACATTGGCATCTTTAATCTAGTGCATTTAATGTGTTTATTTTTGGGTGTCATGGAGTGTCTAATAATAAAAGGCAAATTGTTTAATCATTTGTCCTGCTGATTATATAAATCAATGTAAGCCTCACAGGTCTTCTGACAAAGCTGCCCACAGACCTGTTACTCAGAAAATTAGAGGTGATGTAAAGGTCAAAGCACCGTGACCTTTGTGAAACCTGTGGAATTTTTAAGGCGTTAACAGTTGCTACTAATTATGCTGACCTCTCCAAATCTGTGTCCTACAAACCTTACTGTCCTGCTCGCTTAAATGCAAATGCACACTTTTTCATTGTGGTAAAAGAGGCATGTTTGACTAAAATAAAAGAGGAACAGTTTCTATCAATGAGCTCCTCTAAGAATGGCCTTAGTGCCACTCCAAAGAGATATAGAGAAAGCAATATCCAAATCTAGCCTTTGAATTTATGCACTGCTTCCAGCAGCATAGCAGCCACAGTTAACTGCTGGGCTTCCTGACACTTTTGAATGAGATATAATGAATCCCATCTTTAAATAGAAGATTTTAACTCATTTGACCATGGAAGAGGGCTCCTTTCACCAGTGCCTTCTTTAAGACTCCGAGCTGAGGCATGGTGCTGTTGTGTGCATTACATGCAATGCTGCCACCTAATTCTACAGTAATGACTTACTGGCAGCTTTTGGAGGGTTGTTGTTCAATTCCATCTCAGAAGTCTTTCCTTTTTAATTGTAATTTGTCACAGTAATGTATTTTGAACAACATATTTTGGCTTGCTGAAACATTACAAAATTTGAGTTTTTTTTAGACCTGATTATAATGCTACCCAACCTTTACGCAGTGTGGGTTTAAAGTGTTCAGTTACAGTCAGCCATAAATGAAACTCACATCAAAATAGTTTCTTTTGTAAGAACAGCCTTTGAATGTGAAACAGAGCTTTTTTTTCCTGGTAAGCAGCAGAAATTGCACTTCCCAATAATGTAGCGGCCTCTTTTCCTCCCTGAATGTGAAATGATATTTGAATTTTCGGATTAGAAGTGGCTGTGCTTCAGCGGCATCACGTCATATCTTTGTGAGGAGACTACACTGTCTCCACAGCCCGCTGTGGTGCAGAAGTGATTTTACACTTTATTTTAGACCAGGAGCTTAAGTAAGCAGAGCTCTTTGAACTGATGAACAAATGAGGGAGACTTAAAAATGTAATCCCTTTGAATAATCATTTCATGCATTGTTCTACAGAACTGCTTATTGGCATGTTGTGCTGATAAATGAGGTGTTGGAAAAGTGTACCTCCACTGAAGAAGCAATATTCCTTTTTCTTTTGATTGCTATGTTGCTTTCACACCACTATGAAGTGTACTCTATATACACAATAAAATACCAGTTGAGTTAGACAATGCAATCAGTTTAATCTTTAGGAACTTTAATAGCAGAAATTCTGCTTACCAATTTATGTGCTTCCACTGTTCTTGTGTCATGACAAGACAGTTTGATATTTTCAGACAGCTGGCTAAATAGGGTTAGTTGCGCAGCAGGTACTAACTGAACAGATAGAGTCCATGCGCTGTTCGGCCGACTCCTGTGGCTTTACCCATTGAAAGCAGATATTCCATCCCTGTCATAGATCTAATTGTTTAATTCACTACAAGATAACTGAGCCAGCAAGCCACCTGTCATCTGGAGACACCTGGAGTTATGACAGTCCTATAAACTTCTGCAGGTGTGCATATTATATGAAGCATTACATCACAGTGTGCAGCCCATAAGGATTCAAAACAGCCACTGTAGGTATAGTCTTAACTGGGTTTTTTTTTTTTTTTTGCTATTTCTCATGCAAACCCCAGTATCAGAGTAGTGGTTAAACTTTTTAGTGTGATTGTCTTTGGATGCCAGGGACACAGTCACTTGGACACAGGACACAGTTACATTGTCTTTTTAAATTCAGCTTTATTCTTTCTTTTGATGCTGTTTTCCAAGTGCACTGTGCTATTGATTTTTCAACAGTATTATGTAGTCATTATTTGATTGTCCCATCATTGTTTCACCATCATATATGATTATTTTATGATGTTCTATATGTTTCAGAAGAAGACAGATCAGCACTGCAGGCAGAGCAGTGACACACACACACACTCATCTTGTCTTGCTAAAAAACAGACCTCCCTGGAAAAGATATCACTTTGGTTGTTACAAATGTCTACAAACAGTACATTCCTGCATAAAGTATGTTTTTTACATGCAGATAATTCATGCCATGTATGAATTCAATCTGACTAATATTTTTTGGGTCTTTAAATCAATAAACTAGTTTTGCAGATGACCCACCTTAGCTGAACAAAACTAAACTGTTGATGTTGAAGGATTCTCCTTTTATTCCTGACACCCTCACCTGTTACCAATCAATCTGCTGATTGTAGAATCTTTCAGAATACTTTGACTTTTATATTCTATAAATTTCCTTCCAGTGATTTGCTTTCCTCCCATTTTGTTTATTGTCTTGCTTGCACCACATGTGATTAGATTTTCTATTTGCATTCAAATTCATTTGTGAATACCCTGGACATCCATCCATCTACTATGTACTGCTTATTCCCTGAACGAGGTCGTTGGGCAGCTAACATCGGGCGAGAGGCGGGGTACACCCTGGACAGGTCACCAGTCCATCACAGGACCAACACACATAGACAAACAACCATGCACACTCACACGCACTCCTATGAGCAGTTTAGAGTCTCTTTGTCTTTGGACTGTGGGAGGAAGCCGGAGTACCTGAACAGAACCCACACTAACACGGGGAGAACATGCAAACTTCACACAGAAAGGCCACAGTGTTAACCAGCTGCGCCACCATGCAGCCCTACACTGGACAATTACTTTTAGTTTAATTTCAATTTTATTTTATTTTTGTTTAATTTCCAGAAGTTTTTATGTACTTCACAATGCTTCTCGAATTTGAACCAAGTATTGTGACAAATGAAAGTTAAACTTTGCGAGCTCTAATAATGGTTGTGTATTTTAAATGAAATTAAACACATTTTAGCATGTGTAAAGTCATGGTCTTGCTTATGTGTGCTTGCTCAATTTGTCTTTTTTTTAAATCACCAATCCATCTTTTATTTATTCTTGTAAGGAATTCCAAATGGGAAAATAAATCAACATTTTTGGTTCAGTTTGCCGACCAAAGTATTTAGATTTAATTACTCCATGTAACTTGACCATGCAAGGAACTTACCATTGATTCTATTAATCTTTCAGACTCCTAAGGGAAGTGTTAACGTGCAATTTAAGCTACAATATTTTTCATCTGTTATGCTACACCCCAAAATTGCCTTGTATCAGCAAGCATTAAAGCTGTGTTAATACATGCTACTGTTTTTGTATTAATATTGATGTGTTCATAAAAATCCTGGCTGTGATTATTAAGATCTCCAGGCCTTTGATGGAGACTGTTGGGATTTCTGAAAAATGCATGAAACATAAAAGTAATATGAAAACTTTATTAAGTCTAAATAACCAAGTGCATATCTGATTACGCAGTGCTAATTTAAAAAGGTCTTACACCCAGAGGAATACATGGTATTCTCAAGCTTGTAATATTACCTCATGTGTACCTTCTTTGTTTATTAAAAAAAGTAATAACACCTCAATAAAGATATGTGAATTTTATCATACTTTCTTTAATAAAGGAGAAGTAAACTTTGTGACAATCAGCATTTTTTTTGCTTTTTTCATGGAGATCCTGGATATGAGGCAGAGGTGACGCATCCCTGACAGTCTAGCATTTGCAGTTCTTTAAAAGCATTGCACTCACTCTATGCAGGAAGCTAATGTGTTTGACCCTTCTCTCCCAAAGGGAGTGCTTCCCCGCGCTTGCAGATGAATGAATCAGCATGTTTATAAGAGCTCCCCATCAGTCACACCATTTTCTTCCTTTCCTTCTTTTAAATCTTTGCTTTCTGTCTTCATGGCGCCCTGACACAGAGCTACTAAACAGTCATTAGCTCAACTCAATATATTGTCAGGGGGATTGAAAATGAAGTGGTAGCATGCTTTTGATTCTAAAATAAAATAAGGTGTTTCAGCGGTGAAACAAGCAAAGTTAAAGAAGCTTAAAGCAAAGCTTTGCAAGCTGCCAAATAGTTCAGCCTGGAAACTGTTAAACTACAGCACAGCTACCCTAAGAAAGACTCCACTACTTTGTAGAAAACATTTTTTATTTTAATTTTTTATTTATAAAAATATAATATACAATACAATACTCACCTAATGCAAACATAGGAAAAATGCTTTTTAAAAAAGTGTTATAGATAGATAGATAGATAGATAGATAGATAGATAGATAGATAGATAGATAGATAGATAGATAGATAGATAG
>JBAMHV010000014.1:6454389-6470539 GCA_037177535.1 Pseudomugil gertrudae
GATAGATAGATAGATAGATAGATAGATAGATAGATAGATAGATAGATAGATAGATAGATAGATAGATAGATAGATGGGAGGGTATTATAATAAAAATGTTTCTTAAAAGTATTGTAAATAACTGTCGGCCCACATATTTATGGTTGCTTCTGCTGTGGGTTATGCTTCCACCAGGATGATTCAGTTGATCAGGTGACTTCTACAATGCCATGTGACACCTTCTGTAATAATCTGATGACAAACAATATTCTGTGTAATTATTAGCATTATTACAACAAACTAACAGCTTTTTACATTTAAATCTTTCACATTTTTAGCTAGTATATGTCCTGGAGAAAAGATGATCTCAGATTACAGCTCAGTCAGTTATGCATTAGTTCTTTGCCTTGACTTGTTTCACAGTTTTTTTTCTTATCCCTCTATCTTTCGTCTTGTTAGTACCAATCGCCAGAGGCACCTCTTTTAATTCATATATATCTTTTATATGGATTTTAAAAAAGATACTCACATAGCTTATTTCCAAGTGAATGTCCATCCATCCATCCATTTTCTACCGCTTTTCCCTGAACGGGGTCGCGGGGAGGCTGGAGCCAATCCCAGCTCACAACGGACAAGAGGCAGGCTACACCCTGGACAGGTCACCAGTCCATCACAGGGCCCATTCAGTGAATGTAAGAGTTCATAAAATTTTAACTCCTTGGACCAACTCTTACTTTGTGAGCTACAGATCTATTACTATTCCATCTCTGAGACACTCATATCTATTGTGATCCTTTTTTGTTTGTCTCATTTTCATACAAATTAAATATTCCTCTAATCTCCTTCCTCTTCTCATAGCCGCAGAGTAGTTCTTTTCTCTCTGCAGGGACTGGTTTTATGATACAATGATTTGCAGCCCTGTGTGTATGGATATGTGTATAATATGTGTGAATCACTGCTTTTCTTGTCTTTATTTGTGGGCTTTTGGAAGCCTTAGGTGATTGCCAGTTGTCACCTTACTTTAAGATGATCTGAAATCCTGTAAAGGTGCGATGTGTGATGTTTAATGGTTCAAGCAGTCCTCATGTATGCATTAGTTTCTTCCAGATACTTAGGTTTCCTGAAGCTAAACAATGCAAAGATATTCACCTTGTAGAGGACATACTGTTTCTTTTTAAATGAAGGAATTGAAGTCAGACAAGTAAATATTATTCAGCAATACTCAAGTTTTGAACAACAAGGTTTCTGGTACTGTGGACAGCTAAAATATAAAGGATTATTTCTGAGAAGGAAATTATGCTTAAAGTAAAGAAAATAAAAAGTGGCATTTAAGAGTCATGTAATTAAAGTTTAAAAACTTTTCTGTAATATTTTGCACAAATTACATTTATTCCTTTAGTCCATCACTCAAAATTATGACATTAGAATGGTCTGTTTAAATGTCCAAACTTTTACAATTCAGAGTATGTTTGAGGGATTTGTTTCGAGCCCTGTGACAGTGATACATGATGGATTTATATTTCAGATTACTCATCGTGGCGCGGTGGTTAGGACTGGGGCCTCACTGCAAGAAGGTCGCTGGTTTGAGCCTAGGGGAGGGAACACTGGGGAGGGTTGTCCAGCAACCTTTCTGTGTGGAGTTTGCATGTTCTCCCCATAAATGCGTGGGTTCTCTCCGGGTACTCCGACTTCCTCCAACCCAAAGAGGTTATTAGGTTAATAGCTATGGTTAAAATGTTTGCTTATCATATGTAAGTCGCTTTGGATAAAAACATCTGCCAAATGACTGTATAGTATAGTAGTAGAGTACTCCTTCATGAAAGTCATGTCTGTGCATGGATGACTCCTGCGGTCCAACAATGCCTTTTGAAGTCAAGGCTGAAATGTAATTTAATAGTAACAAATAACAATCTTTCTCACAGTTTGGTGAGAATAACATAAATTACATTACTGACTTACCAGTACATATCCAAAGTTGTTTTCTGTGTCCTCATTACGTCTCCTGCTGTAGAAGCATGATAGTAACTTTATATTTTAGATTGTCCAGGAGCTGCTTGGAGAGGTTTGTTGGTGGACTCAGAGTTTTTAGGATTTAAAATATGCATTGCATCAAAGCAGCATCACTATTTTTCCTGAATGAATGTGAACATGTCATTGTAATTAGGTTTACCTTGTTTAAATACATCTTGTGGCTCAAACATGTAAGGGTGTCCAAACTTTTCACGTGGCTTATCTGTAAGCATTTAACTTAAAAATGGTAAAACAAATATTTTCCTCAAATTCTCTAAAAAATTGACTATAGAATATAAAAGGTCAACAATTTTGCACTAACTCCTAAAACTGTCTAAAATATTTTTATGTTTCTAAAGTCTGTTTTTGGTAATGCATGTTTTCTTATTTGTATGTGGTGGAAATTTCTAGATTGTGTCCTGCTGTGATCAAAATGTAATGAACTTTTACTGCAACCATGATCTGCCAGTATAAATGACATGACAATAACTTTTTATTATTGCGTCTTCTTTTATACTGCGTATAGAGTAGCCTATACTATTATGGCCTTTTTTTATATGAAATTATATGAATGGAGTATCAGCGGAAAATTTTTATACAGTATTTTGTTAAGGTCAGCACTGAAATGGCAACCTATGAATTGAAAAGAACACAGGTTGGTGTACGCAGCGTTCTGTCAGATTTGCCTTTTCATCATTTCAGTGTGGATATATTTTGTTTACTAAGGGCATATACACATAACATACAGACACATCTCTGACATGTGTTCCAAAGGTTTTCATTGCTATGTTGCCCCTCCCTCACTGGAACAGTGAATGATGGGGCATCAGGTGTCAGATTAAATGACTAGGCTAAACCCCATTGTTCAAGCAGCAAGCATCATCCCAGTGAAACACATCCACTCTGGTTCAATACTCTCATACTGAACTGCATATTTATGTAAAATGGAAAGGAAGGGTACTATATTGCACTTTTAGTTCAGAGCAGAATGGACATGTACATGCACACACATGCATACACACAAACACTCTGACAGAAACTCACAGACGTGCTAGGTAAGTGAGCTTATCCCCCTGCAGCAGTGGCTGAGATGCTGCTCAGCGATCAGTGAAATGGAGTGTTGCTCAGCTCGGTCTGAGCTTTATTCTCAGGTCTCTCTCCCACTGAGACAGAAACATGTCCACCACCAACACCACACTGATCCCATCCTCACTGGGAGCAAGTCCAGCTCACTCAGATAAATGTTTGAACTTTGCGGGCCATAGGAGTGGTTCTTGTGTTGGTTTGCTTTCCAAGTGCTCTCGTTACAGAATGTTTGTTATCACAGAAACGTTAACCTTTGTGTTTGAATTAAAACTTCTTAACAACTATTGATTAAATTGTCTTTAAAATGTGCAACAGACCCTGAAATTCTCCACAGACTCTTAAACTTTTTCACTGTTGATCTTAAAACAGTGTTGGTGTTAATTGAAAAAAAATGGTGAAAAGTGTAGCTTTTAGTCTTATTTGGAAAGGAAAGCAGTACACACCTGTGTGTGTGTGTTAATAAAGTTGTCTAATTACTTTTAAAAATCCCCTCTTGAAAGCAGTGAAAAATGTCAAAAGGCATTTTTAATCAAGCTTTAAAGGTGGTCCTTAACTGGTGACATTTTGGAGATGTAAGGGGTTTAACCAGTTAACAGACACATGCGAATTTGCCTGCACGTGTGTTTGTGAGGTGTACGTGTTGCCGTCAGTATGTGTACCAGCTTGGTCCGAAGCAGAGGGCTGTGTCAGTTCTAATCTGGGACAAACCAGGGATGGAAAGGTCAATTCTGCAGTGAAACTTGGAGATAAAGACACTCATACACAGACACACACGTATGATAAAGACAGAGAAAAGCACACATATAGACACATTGAAAAGCAAGCTCATAAAAAAAGATATTTATGGAAAACATGACTCATGTTAAAAGGTCAAGATTCACTCTGGGGGTTCACAGGTGTATATCACCTATCTCTGCTGCATAGAATGTGTAGAGGTGCATACGTTTGTGTGTGTTTGCTGTTGAAGGAGGATCTTTGTGCTTTTCTGAAACTGCATGATATTCCTCCTGGGAGGCAAGAAGACAATGTAACAGGGAAGCAAAGAGCGAGAGGGAAGCAGAGGAGAAAGAGAATGGGGGAGCACGGGAGCCAAGAGAGTTGAGTGTGAATTTCCTTAAAGTGCTCCATTTGGTGAGTCATTATTTTCACTAGAGCTGCAAAGAGCATTTTGTTCCCCGAAGGAGTCTCTTGCTCCTTCCTGCTTGTTTGTCTGACTTTCCTTTCCCCCTGAATGCCACTTAGTGTCGATCATTTGTTTGTGCCGCACTGAACTCTTCTGCAATTGGAGCACAGTGAAGGCCTGTGATCATTTAAGATTCACCAAAACTTTGTCAAGCTATTTCTCATGAAGAATATGGTAGAGATGCGGTGGGGGTGGGGGGTGGGGGCATTCCATATTCAGCACATGGTGTCTCTTTGCTTATATTTATTATTGTCAGTGAAGACTGCTGATGCAAGCTGATAGATTATGTGTGCAAATTCATAGCGCTGTATTGCTTACTCATGCATATCTGTCGTAGCGGTGATTGTGTCCTCTCTGTGGGATCCGGCCGCAGCCATGCAATCAGCTCTGTATGATAAATAGGAACACAGAGCGAACAAACCTTCCTGTCGCTACAAATAAACATCTGCGCAGACACCTCTTGGCCAGCAGAGGCTTTCACTTACACTTATACACACGCAATAACACAGATGCAGAGACCCACTTAGACACTCTCGGTGACACACAATCAGCCCCCTCCTACTCCATTCACATGTTGGGGTAACTACACTGTGTATTATTTTGATCTGAAGAAACAAACCAGCTGGTTCCCTCTGGATTTCGAGATAAGCAGATTGGTTTGTCTTCTGGTGAAGACAAAGGAGCTCGGCTTGCACAGGGGTTTGGAAAATGGCACCACCACAGTGGTAAAGAGGTGACTAAGCTTACAGGAGACTTAAACGCCTACCTGCAAGAAAATGTCACTTTCAGCATCAACAATAAAGACATGCAAATTCCTATAGAAATAGTGGGTCTCCTGCTGGGATGTGACCCACCATACAACAGCTTCACTGGCTGAGGGCTGTTTTCTTGTTAACCAGAGATCTATAGTCACATATCCCAGTGAAGTTACCCCTTTTTTTCTGTTTGAGAACAAGACATCATTTTTTTCTCCACTTTGCTTTGGGTGTTAAATGGCAAACATTTTATTTCTGTTTTGACTCAGTGTCGGCTGTGATTTGCTCCTCTGCCTCAGTCTTAGTCTCTATTCATCTTTGAGAAGAAGGAGAGGTTCAGCCGACTACGTGGCTCCACCGAGTGCTTGAAATGCTAATCAGAATTGATCTGGATGGGGATATTAAAAAAAAGTGGGGTGATTGCTGTCACATAGCTCTGTGTGGGGTTGATTTAGAACACCATAAATATTAATGGTGGATGCCCATCAGAGATGGCATGGCACTGACAGTCCCATAATTACCTGCTGAGAGCCCCGCGTAGAAACCCGTACAAGTGATTGGTTCAGACACACATACAAAGACACACAAAGAGTCGAGCGAGAGAGAAGCTTAATTGAAAATGTAAACAGTGCCGGTGATGTGTGTGGTGACATGGTTGATTAGGCATCACACGCTCACCTGGTTGAGCTTTATTAGCGATCCGATGTAAGATGTCCAGAATCTTGTTGGCAAAGCTATCGATACACACACACACACACATACATCAAGTCTTTTTTAATCAAATTGTGATTTCTCGCTAACGGAATGAGTCATAATTATTTTAATGTATGATGTATGTGAAAACATCAGATAGATATAGTCAGTCGTTGGTTTAACAATGATCACATTAGCTTCTGCTCTGTGGAAGGTCTAATATTTAACTTGGGTGTTGCTCTACAGCAGTAAAATATCAGATCATAATGAAATGAAGCTCTAAAAATGCAAGTTAACCCTAATTCACAGAGTATGTTTAGCTACCAGCTGCTACAACAGAATAAGCAGGCATGAGGTGCAAAGAGGGAAAAAAACTGTGTGAAAAAAATCAAATGAGTGCACATGCTCGTATAGTAAATCAGTGTTTCCTGGTGTATTCATAGTGATTCATTCATTCACTTTCTAGTTTAGCAGTGCAGGAAAGCTGCAGCCTGTCCCAGCAATTAGTCTGTGAGAGTCGGAGTACACCTTTAGACAGGTTGCAGGGTCATCTGAGGGCCAACACAGAGGGACAAACAACCAAAAGTGTTGCTAGTTAAATTAAATGAACAAACTTGGTTTTAATTTCATCTCAGTTTTTGTGGCTCTTTTGAACTGCACTGATCCTCTCCCCAGTTTTTGCTCACTTTCCTTCCCCGTTCCACTGGTTGACCTTGTTTTTCCTTCCTCCCCATGGTTTTCTTGGCAGTTAGTATTTAGGTTCGATGTGCACTTATTGCCAATTGGCGAACTAGAGTGTGTAGTGGGGTACACATCTTGCTCTGTAGATCAGGGGTGTCCAAAACCGGTCCATGGAGGCAGCTGTTCAGCTGGTTTTGAATAGTTCTGCTGCAGCACACCTGTATCAGACTAATGGGTCAAAATGCTTGGGAAGACCTTAACAGCAGGCTCTCGAGGAGAGCCATTTTATTTGAATCTGATGTGTTAGAGCAATGAAACATCTAAAACCTGCAGCCCTCAAGGATGGACTTTGGACCTGATGTAAGTGGATTCACAGCAAAAGTGACACTCATAATACTGAAACTGTGCATTTAACCACAAACTGAGGATAATGTTGATTGGGGTGTTAAGAATTAGTTAAAGTGTCAAACAAAGTTGTCAGATTAAATAAATGGGGCGTTTCTGCCCAGTTCTTCTTAATTCAGGTGTTGAGGGGTTAATACCAGAAACTAAACAGTCACTCATCTTTTCCTATTAAATTGCTTTGTTTTTTAACATTCCTAAATTAGGAACTATCTTGAATATTAGCCATAAAAAGTTCATTATATCATCTTTCTGAGTATATGAACAGTTTCTTCTTTCACTCAAAACTTAAGATAGAAGACTTTGCTCTTTATGTTAGAGAATGCTGTTGAGAGAGAGGGAGTAAAAAGTTTGGCCACTGGTTTGGGCTTTTGAATTGTATTTGTTTTAGTTAGCTATGTCGCATGCTAAATATAAGCAACATGCAACCAGAAACAAATATTTTGTCTTTTTCATTAAAGTAGAAAATAATGACATTTTTAAATGTAATCTTTTAACAGGAATGGTTTTGTCATGTACAGGTATGGGCTTCAGATTATTCACATTTTGATTTCTTATTAAGTAAATAGCTGGAATTGGTTTGAAACTAATAACAGTACCAACTTCAGGTAGTTTCATTTATATTTTTAGACTTTCTCTTTTCTATTATTCTTAATGTTGCCATGTTCTTATAAATATGAATATTCATCTTATTTGGGAGCTGTGATGGACTGGCGACCTGTCCAGGGTGTACCCCACCTCTCACCCATTGTGAGCTGTATTGGCTCCAGCCTTCCGGTTCAGGGAAAAGCGGTAGAAAATGAATGGATGAAGCTTATTTGGGAGGCACAGACTTTCTCATCAACTCTAAGCCAGGCCAAGTAACTTACTCTAGAATGACCCTGGACATAAACAGACTCCCTCCTCCTGCCTTTTGAAGGGTGCCATTGGTTAAGCGAGGCACGTCTGTATTGATGCACATAGTTGGCAGTCTGCAGACAAGATCCACTGAACATCCATGGCCATAGAGAAATCAATGGTTCCCATTCTGGCTGGCTTCTAACAGATCGAGGACAGAGGGTGGATCCCGTTCATGGCTTCATTATTAGCTTTGCACAAATTATTAATTGAGGTCCACAATCATAACCTACTGCTTCCTCAGGTTAGGGCTTATCATCCAGCTGACCTAATTATTAATGTGCAAAGTCTTCCCCCCTGGTGATGATGTTCGGGAACTTTTAGAATCACAAATTATAACCTTATGCTTAAAATCCACATACCAGTCAAGCTCATAAAATCTTAGTCATAAACCAGAGATCTAACATTTAGATTCTATAGAAGATGTCAGGAAAAAAAACTTCTGAAAGCTGACATTTTGTTTTTGAACCGAGATTTTAAGGCCATGACTTGAGAGAAGGCGCACACAAATAATTTGACAAGCTGAGCCGCAGAATAACTTTTATGCTATGCTGGTTGACATGATGTTTCGCATCTGCCAGAGCTTGTTTTCAGGTACAGAACTGTGCATTCAATTTAGCAGAGTTTTATTTCAGTCAGAGATAATCGTAATCGTAAACAAGCCATTGTATTGTTTAGAGTTTCCCAGCTAATGGTTCACTGAGTAGCGAAGATATCACCTGCCATGGCAGAGAGGGGATGCATGTGCCTGCTGGCCTCCCGGTCATCTCCTCCGGCTGTCAGTCCCAACCTGAACTAACAAGGCGAGGCAAAGCTAATTAAATCCTGAACACTTACTATTACTTATCCCTGTCCCTTATTCCACTGTACCATATATACACTCAACAACATTGTTGATAACAACATCAAATTATGGTCTTAGATATGTACATTTTTCCCTTCTACTTTATTTTTAACCCCATTTACTCATCTTTCCTATGGTCCCATCTGTACATCATTATTTTATTGCTGGTGGCTCCATTTCCCCCATGACTCGGGGCTTAATTGCCTTCATCCTATTAGAGTTTTAATGGTCTATTAGCCGTGAATTTGGTTGATGTAAATATATGAGCATATCTGCTTTACATTCCCCCCAAAAGCTTAAACTCCTGCGAACAACACAAGCATTGATTTTGTGCTGCTGCTTTTAACACATTTATTTTTTCCTTTTGTAGAGTCACATAAATTTAGGCTTTTAGCTCCAAAGCTGCTTAGGTTGCAGTCTCTATCTTGGCACAGCTTGCTGGGTTTAAAGGCCATTGTGCTTAGTGAAGTAAGGTCATTTTCAATAGCATGAAGACCATTAATGAATAAAATAAGCATGGTGGTTTTGTACTAGCTCCCTCTTGGTGTGCGTAAGTAATTTTTAAATATATTTTACTGTCACAAAGAAAGCACAATGAATATTAAACACATTTGGGAGTCAGATTGAGTCCCTGTGTTTCCACTTTAATTTTTTCTAAGTCAAGTACTGCCCCTTGGGCTCGCTGATACAATGGTCAAGGTGGACCGGATTACACTTAGATTTGATTTCAGTTTCTTACTGCAGGGGTTTGATCTTTACTTTATGAAACCCCAAATTCAGAGTAACTGCTTCTCTATGAAATGTGTCCATGCTAGAGGACAGGAGAGCTTTGGTTGAAAGGAAACACTGTGTGTCCTGAGGGTCATCTTTTAGGTAATGACAGATGAGCCAGCACTCCTCTCTTTCACTGCATTCTCTGATGTTAATGGTCTCTGATGCTCTGATAGACAGAAGCATGTCCAGGCATAAATCATTCAGAGGTCATCGGTGAAGCTGTCACTTTTGAACTGACAGCTGCCTGTTGCTTCTTTTTACAGTTCACTATGCAATTCTTTACCTCTTGTATCTCATTTCTTTCCTGGTGTCAGCATTAGCTTCACTTTGTCTCTTTTTTCCACTTAACCACCCAAAATCCTCGATCAGCATTGCCTTGTACACTTTCTGTAAGTTGCAACATCCCAAGTAAAAGCGAGCTTAATAAACCCATAGTGCACTCCACTGCGAACACTATGACTATCATTGTTTTGAAACAGAAGAATTAATTATTTACATACAACATCATGCTTGTTGAAGGCTGACACACCGATCAGCACATAAAATAATACACTCATATTCACACACATACACATCACAGTTTTCAGTGACAATCACATCTCATAAAATAGATTTCCAGTAATTACCGCTGTCATTGCACATTCCTTTTCTCTTTATTTTCTCCCGGCTGTTGTAGGTTTAAGTGGCTGTTCTGTGAAACAAGACAAGCAGTGCTCCATAATGAAGTGTTTAATATTTGATGCCATTGGATTTCACAGCTAATAAAAGCTTCGTGTGTGCCTCCATTAGCTCGCTGTCCAGGCTTGAGAATGCTGCCGCATGGCTGCGCAATGTAAATCGCAATTTGTCCACTGCCAACTAATGGGACAACCCAACAATCTGTCATAGTAGAAACGTCACGATACACAGAATTTTACAGTAAAAGTTTATAAATTATTCACACTCGTTCTTGATGCTGTTTTGGTGGCTGTTTGCGCCAGGGGACACGGATATTTTGTAGGAGGAAAGCATCTGTGGAGTGTTATCTGTTAGAGAATATTTTGGAAGTGTGAGACCATCACAATGTATTTGTGTGTGTGTTCTTGAAAGAGTGTAAAAGAAGGTGCATCCTGAGAAAAAAAAGGGATAACTGAGGATTCAGGGTGTGATCTCTGAGTGTTGATGTTTCCAACAGTCTGCTGCCAAGGCAACGTTCAGTTGAGGAAACAAATAAAATAAACCTCAGTCAATTGAACTGGATACAATTTACACATTTGCAGATGTTTTTGTTTGTCTTTAGTTTACACCTAACAAATACTTATTTTCTTTTCCATGTATTGCCTTGACGGGGATCTTTCCTAAACCAGGTAAGAAAAAACTTTCATTTTTAAAGTTTATAAGCCTCATGTCCCATCCTTTCTGACTCCCCGCTTCGCCTCCACTCTACATCAGTAAGCTCCACTGAGGAAATGACAAAGGAATGAGAGTCAGCAAATGTCAAAGCTAAAAGCAGCATGATGTCATGACTGCCATTCATTTTGTACCCTGGAGCAAAGTGTTTTGAGAGAAATCGCAGCTTATGTCAATAGGTGGAAGTTGAATGACACAGTCAAACAGATTTCAAGGCCTTGTTGTGGCCTGTTTTGATAGATTGTGTGTGCAATTGTATCATTAGTTATCTACAGTTTACACTGGCTTAGGTTTACAGTCCAGTCACAATATATGTGAAACCAAAAGCAAAGCTTTTCATTAAATGAAATCAACAGTTATCTTAAATAAAGGCCTTTTATAATTAGACAACGTTGACACTAGGTCTGTTTTTGATTGCCTTTATAACTGTCAGGTATCCACTTAACAGCTTCTTGTGGGTCATATGAGCCTTATTTGTATACCTATCACCTTCATTTAGTTACAGCAAATCTGCTATAGGAAGTATTTTACAGGGTTCTTTGTCTAATGAGGCTTAAATTTCAGAATTTTGCCCTGACAAAGGCAACATGATAAAGATTAATTCCCATCATCCATTAAAGAGATGATTTAGCAAAAATGGGTTTTCGTTTTATTCATGGTACAAAAAGTGAAACACATCACATAATTCACATAATGAAATCACTGATGCTTCTATTCCACATAAATGGCAAGAGGTTTTATTATATGAAGAAATGGTGCACCAGAAGAAATAGAAATCAGAGTTAGACTTCTATTGTAAGGGTTCAATCTGGCTGTATTGTATTCAAAAAAAGTCCAGGACACTTTTACACTTTTGCTTCTGCTTTGCTGCTGTAGACCAAAGTGACAAGATTCCAGACTTGTTACAGCTTTGCAAGCACAGGTTGCACTTGAGTTGATGTTGATCAGATCTTCACCAGGTGGGGTTTAATTTAAGACACTATATAATCTCACATTCCCTGCTAAGGAAGCAGTGTTCCCCTTCCAATTATATTTAGATTACAGAATTAAAACTAGCTGCTGTTAGGGCTATTATTTTGGGAGGGATAAAGGTTGAGAAGTGTCCCTGGAGTAGCCACATGGAGCAGAATCATTAGCTGGGAAGCGAGGGGCATTACAACACGCTTTTTATTTTAATTTTTATGCTCTCAGTCATTTGCATTCTCTTCTGTTTTTAAATCAGACAACATGTTGCTATGAGGCTGTGGATATAACACTGTTATGAAATCATTGTACGAAAGTCTCATATGTTTTGTGCACAGCTTCTTCTGTTATAAGACTGAATGATAACAAAAATAATCCAAAGATGAATGTCAAGAATATTTTTGCTTGGCACATACTGATGCTTCTGTCTTATCTATGTATGTAAGCTGTAAAGTCTTTATGTTCTGTCATTGTTTGTTGAAAGTATATTTTTGGGGCCCGATTTATAAAGCTTACATGGATAAACAGGCCTAAAAATGTTGATCAGTGTTTACGACCAACTAGCTCGAACCTTGCGACCCTAAGGAGGATGAGAATGTCTTTGTGACCCACAACAATGTGCATTCTCAGCCTAATGCTTCACCAGCTTTTAATTTTTTAAGAGCCATTAGAGTTGAATTTTAACATTTTCTTTCTTACTTTTTTGGGCAACTGAGGTTGCAGAAATGAGGTCATTGTTCAGTTGATGTTGCACCAATGGGAGGCCTCAGCTGTCAAGTTGCATTCAGCTCTCTTAGCTTTTCTTTTTTACTTGGCTCAAGCACCATAATAAACTCTTAAAATGATGTGGATAAGAAATTTCACCCACATATATATCCAAATTCAATATTCCATTTTTTTTTTTACAATTGACTCCATTTAATTCTCCAATTCTGCAATTCTGATTTTTTCCATTAAAGGTCTCTATAATAAGTTTATGTACAGATGCTGTATTTTGTATAAGATCAGCACAGGATGCAGGAAGTGCCTTCTCCAGTGGTTATTGGTACTTTAAAAATATTTTTCAGTTGCAATTTAAGAAGCCTAACTAAAATAAATAATACATTATTTATGAGAGGGTGTTATCTAAAGGTAATTTACATTTTCTGTGGCTGTGAGACAGTCAGCCCTGATCATGCCACGTTGTAATCCTTCATAAAACAACTTACCAGACAATGACAGAGAGCATAATAACACTGGCTGCTAAATGCTATTAATATCATATCTAAAATAAACTGAAGGTATAGTACCAGAAACTTTTTTTACAGATACATTCGACAAAAACCTATAACCTGGTTACTACTGAAGTGTGTTAAGAGACAAATGTAACATACTTTCCACTCATGCTGCGACACAATAAAGAGGCTGGAGGACAAATGTGTTAAGTTAAAAGTAATGTCAACGTGGATAGAGATAACATCATAGCAGTCTTTTTCCAACAAAGCTAAAAAAAATCTCATTTCATTTGGCGTTGTCAGTTTAGAGACTAAAAACCATATTTTTTCTGAAACAAAGATGCAGTTTGGAGTTTAATAACCCATCAGCCATTAGCTGTAACCATCTGAGCACATAGTTGTTTTCAAAAACATTCACTCATACAGACACACAAGGTTATTGTTGCCTCAGACATCAACAAATTTATCATCAGGGCAGACAAATTTTATATCAGCTGATGGATTCAGACTGATGAATGAGATATGTCATCAATAGTAAACAATATGATTCATGATAGTGATTTCACACTCTGTTTTTGCTCACCCCTCTTCTAACTGCCCTTTTCTCTGGTTCAATATCTATAGATTTTAGATACATAATATACTGCTCATGTAAAACTTTCTGCAACCTTGTCAGCAGTCAAAAACGTGACATATCTCCTCTCCTTGGCACTTTGAATAGATATGTAATACCATAGTTTGGTACCTGCATAAAACAAAAAGTATACAGGCAATAGTAAATGTAAATGAACTGCATGTGGAGTGTGTGTGATTAAGTGTTTGTTTATTTTTGGGTCTGTGTATGTGATTTGAATCTATAGTGTGATTATCTTGGTTGAGTTTATCTGTGGCTTTTAAGAAATGATGGATAATGACCTTCAGCAGTACATTTGTTGCTAACACATCACCTGCACGCTAACAAGAATCTAAAATAAAAAAAATGCCAACATGTACAAATGCACAAACATTTACAACAAAAAAAAGGTCTGCTAAAGGTGAGGCAGGACATGACACTGAAAAAAAACACCTGTATTTGTGTTTGGAATGAGGAGGTGACAGTAGCAATTAAGTGAATATCAAGTTAACAGGTTTTATTACCTGTTAGAAAGGTTTAAAGATAAATCAATGCTTTTCAAGAGAAAACAATGGTTGTTTGAAAGAAAACAGGACTACCCCTGTCTCAGGTACTATCTGTCTTGGATTTCCCTCCAGGGATGAATAAACTATCTATCCATCTATATATCCATATAATAAATATGTAACAGCATGTGTTTGCACCAGATTGTTGAGTATTAAGGGCATGAGTTGTGTGTATTTGTTTGCTGATGCTCTTTGGCTAATTTACTGAGCCTACTGCAAATTACCATCATAACAACAAACTTGCAGCAACATATATTTTAAGTTTAGTGAGGTGTTTATGTGTAGTGAAGTAAAAAGGAAATAGTCTCTATGGAGTTACTTAAAATGCTCTTAGGTAAATTAAGTTCTGAGGCAGATTCTTTGTAGGAGAAGAGAGCAAGCTTTGTAAGCTTTAGACATTGCTTCAAGCAAAAACCTTTTTATTTCTGTAGACATGCTGTTCTTTCCTCTACAGTATATAAGATAGAAAATTTCCAGATAAAATAAATGCAAAGGTATAAAAATAACAAATGAAAAAGCCAATAACTCAAACAAAAATATTGAAAATGAGTTTTCCATTCATTTTCTGCTGCTTATTTGTGGTTGGGTTGCAGGGGCAGCAGCCTAAGAATGGTTTCCCTTACCCCAGCCACATTCGCACAGGCTTCCTTCGCCCCAGCCACATTCGCACAGGCTTCCCTCACCCCAGCCACATTTGCAAGCTTACCAGGGGGTATCCTGAGGTGTTTCCAAGGCAGCAGAGAGATATAATCCCTTCAGGTCTCCCCGGGCTCTCCTGTGTACCCAGAACACTTCACATGGGAGACTAACAAGATGCCTGAGCCACCTCAACTGGCACCTCTTCATGCAGAGGAGCTCTACTTTATGGACCTTCTCACCTTATCTTTAAGGTAGAGCACAGGTATCCTGGGAATGAAACTCAATAAGCCGCTTATATTCACAACCTTGTTCTTCCGGCCATCAACCACAACTCACAGCCACAAGTAAGCGTAAACACATAAGGTCAACTGGCAAATTTGAGACCTTTGCCTTTTGGGTCAGCTCCTTCACCATGACAGACCGGCACAGTCTGCATTACTGCAGATGCTACACTGATCCACCCATGCAGTCTTCCTTCCATCCTTCTCTAACTTGTGAACAAGGTTCAGGGATCAGGTTCCCCATACTACCCAAGAACCCACTCCCAAGGAGTCCCGAGGTGCATTGTTGAACACCTAAGCTGTTTTCCGTTTAGCCTGCCAATACCTATCAGCTGCCTCCAGAGTCCCACAGGCCAAAAAGGACTCTTCCAGCTTGACACCATCCCTCATCGCTGGTGTTCACTAGCAAATTCTGGGATTATTGCTATGACAGCTCTGGTTGGTTGCCTCAACCAAAGCGGAATGGGACATAATTCACTGTAACTCAATACCCCCTGGCTCACTCGGTAAGCTCTGCTGAAGGTGGGACTTTAAGCTTTCTCTGACAGGAGACTCCACCAGACATTTCCAGCAGATCCTCACAAAACATTTGAGCCTGCCATCCATCTGATCAGCATCCTCCCCCACCATCTGAGCCAAATCACCACCAGATAGTGATCAATTGACAGCTTTTTCTTTCTCTTCATCCGGGTGTCCGAGACATGCGGCTGCAAGTCTGATGATAGACTACAAAGTCTATCATCAAACTGCAGCTGGGAGTGTCCTGGTCCCAGGTGCACATATGGACACGCTTTTGCTCAAACGTGGTGTTTGTTATGGACAGTCCATGATGAGCACAGACGTCCAATAATGAAAGAGATTTCAGAGGCCATTCTTCCCAATCATGCCCTTCCAGATCTCACTGTCATCACACATTTCAGCATTGAAGTCCCCAGTAGAGCGAGGGAATCCCCAGAGGGAGCGCTCACTAACACTCTCTCTAAGGACTCCAGAAAAGGTGGGTGCTCTAAACTTGATGCGTATACCCACACCTGTGTGCCGCCTCTAAACCGGAGCAACTCCAGAGTGGAAGAATGCCCAGCACTTCTGGAGGATATTTTTTTTTTTTTTTTTTTTAATTTATTTATTTGATTAGCATCAAAACATAATTTCATGCACAAAACAGAAAAGAAAAACAGAAG